>CM055729.1:6972912-7388039 GCA_029465975.1 Dallia pectoralis | reverse complement strand
ACATCTCAGGAGGGTTTTTGTCCCACTCGTCTTTGCAGATCCTGTGAAGTCATTCATTTCATATTTTTGTGGGCATACATTTCACATTATTTGGAAGCAATCTTTTTTTTGCATTCAGCTACAATGTGATCACTTATGGCGCTGTAAGGTATAACGATTTCTGTATTTGTACAATATGATTCAAGGTCTGATATTATGATTCAGGAACTGATCACGTTTTGTCTGTGCTGTATGTTCATGTTACAAGCCAAAATAGAGTAATTAACTTTAAAGTAAAGTGTTCTTGGTGTTTTTGTCGTATCGCAGTAGCTTGTTTACACTGATTAAATATCAAACAATGTATCAAAGGGCATACTGTATGGTAATAGATAAAAGAGTCAACATATTACAGGCTTTAAATGCCTTATATATGTATATGCAGTGTTCTTATTAGCCTGGATGGAATGCAACATGTGATACAAGGCTCACTATAATCACGTGAGACTTGATAATCGACTTGAACTTTAGCTCAATGCTTGAGTCTTGAGTCAGACTCTAGATTAGTGACTTGTGGACATCTCTTGGGGGGAAAAAAACTTGTGATCATCACCTGATCGTGACAAACACAGGCAAACAAGTGCTCTCTCTATCGCTCCATCATATTTCATTTGAAAGCATTACTAGACAAATGCCCATCTACTTTTGTAATTATGCAGACTCCCATTCATTTTTCAACCAGACTATCCATGATGCATTAAACATTGAACAGCGTAGCTTAGACTATGCCTCAATCTAAAGTAGAAACAGCTAATACTGTGCAGAGCATGGCCAGGACAAATAATCAGTACCAGAAAAAAATGGTGCCAAACCGAAAGCTGCCCACGTTGTGGAAACAAGCTCTGATTCTAGGCCTGTTATCGGTGCTCCTTGCTCTATTCAATCTCCAGTCCGCACATATAGTTTAGCAGTGACAAATTGTTCAGTTCTGTCAGCCTAGTGTGCCCAATTCTACGTTCATCCTACTCGAGAAATGTCTAGATTTCCATTTATATATAATAATGTCAAAAGCGCTGTTCAATCTGGGTGGGCCGGTCTCTCCAGCGGGTGTTTTGGTGACCACCCAGGTCCACTCGTGCTGAAGCATCTCCTACACTATATTAAACCAGCCTGGTCTCCTCTTCTTCCCGGGCTGAATAGATTTCCCACTTTGACACCATGCAGATGTAGGGAACTTAGGCACCTCCCAGCCTCCATGAGAGTCCCCATATAACAGGATTGTAGTCACGAGTGTGTAACATCCATGTTAGGTGGGAATTGATTCATCCGTGTATTTTGATGATGATGATGATGATGCAGATTTGTTAGTTAATTATAACTTATTAAAATCATTACGAAATGGAAGTGATTTTTGTCTCAGGAGATTTAGGTAAATGACGTGTAATTAAAATAAAATGTAAACCCTCGTCCTGTTTAGATGAATAAACGTGCCCATTGCTGTCCTGACTACATTTGCTTTCAAGTACAGAAGAATCTAATTAAACCTGGAGGTTAATCTCTTTAAGATGTCTCTCACTTGGGATGTGATTCTTTTGTACAGCAAATTGTATTTTTCAGACACATAGGCAAAGAAAACAAATACAAACGTGAAAATGTATGTGACTGTAAACTATAATACTTGATGTTTCAACATCTGGTGAATGCAGCTTATCTGACTAAGTCCTTGGGTGGCGAAATAATGAATATATATATATATATATATATATATATATAACATAAAAACACAAAAACAATATATATATATTATAACATGTTTTATATATATATATATATATTAGGGCTGTGATATTTAACGCGTTAATCTGATGCGTTAATTTCACATGTTTAACGCGTTAAAATAATTTAACGCAATTAACGCACCACTTTATTAAGTTTCGGTTTCGGTTTGCAAAGCCGAATTCAAATACCATAGAAGCAGCTCGTCTTTAGTTTATCATATAAAAGCAAAACACAGGGTCATTATTTACGTTACTAGAGAGTATATAGGACAGAAACACCCGGTCATTATTGATGTTGCAATCCGCCAATCCGCGTTACTGCAGTACGGTGCGCCAAATCGGGCTTTTGACCAAACAAGTAACCGTTAACCGATGTTTTAGATAAATAGATAGAAACTGCCGCCCAATAAACACAGTAGAAGACGAGGGACTGAAATAAATCATTCCAATTGCATTGGGATCCCCATCATACAATCTACCCTCTAAAACGATTGTTTTGAGACATAACCTGCTGGAGAAAGCAGAGAACGTCACTCTCATGGAGACCCTAACCAACCCGACATCACCAAACTTAATTTCACTTCATTCTGTTTGTCATTCATATTACAAAGGCTGTTATAGACTTCTTTAAAATTAATCTGGCATCTTTACATATAGTGCAATTATTTTGGCCTATAGGCTTAAGTTCTAAAATAATCTATCTTTGACATTGATGGTTTCACCTTACACTTTGTCATTTTGTTTTTGAAAATGTTTTATTTCATTTGGACTATTGCCAAGATGATCCAGTATTTTTGATAACATTCAGGGTTTTAATATATAACTTGCACTTCAACACTTTGTTTATAAAGTTGCTATATTTGATAAGAATGACTATTCTGTATTGTTCACAGGAGAGACTATCATAAAATAATGTATTTAAAATATACTTCATTGTGTTAATTGATTTATTTCATTGTTTCAAACAACTTGGGGAAAATGCGATTAATCGCGATTAATCACAGGATTGTGCGATTAATTAGTTAATTTTTTTAAATAAATTGACGGCCCTAATATATATATATATATAAAACACAAAAACATTGAATAAAAATGAATATACTACTAATATAACTCTTGTTTGCCATGCAGATATATTGGATGTTATATTTGAAGTGTGTTTTGATCCAATGCATTCATTCAGCTTACATTTTGGAGGAAGTTATTTTTTACTTTGATTGCATCATATCACCTTTGGGATAGTTGTTTGCTGAATTGCTGGTCTTGCGACCACGGCTACAATGCGAACAACGGTTTTGCGCTCAGAAAGCAATTGCATTACCACGTGGGGCTGCCTCCAATCCCATCTAAAATGGCAGTAGGAAACGTGCTACCTATTGAGATGCGTGCCTTTGGAGTGAATAGGAAGCAAGTGTCTTGCCTTTTGAATCGGGGCCAATGACTATTTGTCAAACCCCTGTCATGAGACCTGCAACTCCTCTTATTTATTTGGTTAATGAAAATGTTCAGCGAAAGACATGCTCATTTTGTCACATACTGTTTATCAATAAAGCTAAATATGATAAAGCAGCCGCCATGCATTGGAGAGACGCGCGCGTTCGGGGACAGATGAAACATATCCTGCGATGAGATAAAGATAGATTGAAAACATTTTGCGCTAAGAAGCTGTTAAAGAGCGTTTCAATGAAGCGCGTTAAATTGGAAAATCAATTAGGTGTGTCCCTATTTCATATAATAGTGTACTACGTGTGACCAGGGTCACAACATCTCCTGCACAATACAACCATATTAGTTGTTAGCAGATTTTTTTAAAAGGGGCCTACAGGACAGATTCAGCTTTACTCGTATTGATCATCCAATATGTTGTGGACATGGTTGTCCGTGAGCTCACATCGGACCAATTAGGGAAGCACTGTTCAGCACTGATATCTGTTTTTTTATTGCTGACTACAACCAATGTGTTATTGTGATAACGATTTTTGAGTGATCTCTAAATAGTGACATCGATTCATCTTTGCAGTCCTATTCATTCCGAAGGGGTTTGCTACAAAGTCTATTAAATTTAGCCATATTTTGTATGTCATATATCATCAGTGATATATATATATATGTATGCCTTTTTTTAATTAACAACTATTGTTACAGTGAATCTGGGTTCAACTAGAAATAAAACATGTAACTCAACTACCGTAAATAGCAAAAGTTAGAAGATCAAAATCAATCAAATCACTTTAAGATTCCAGTGGGAAAACAATATAACATTTTATTTACCTGACAAGTTAATTTTGGCACTGTGTTTCAACTTGAAAGACCTTTGACCTTTACATGCTACCCTCAACATGCAAGCATTCTTTGATACCATATGAAGGTTAGAGTTACCTCAACATGTGCACGTCACGGATGTGCAGGTGTTTTGTGTTTTAAGGTTGAATAAATACTGTTACATAGGTCTTAAATGAGCTATTTTTTTACATTTTACTCTGAACTCTGAACTGACTTGTTTACAACACAGCCACTTATCAACATTTAAATCAAGCTGATGCTTGAATGGTATCATTTGAGCCTCTGGTACGATCTGATTGTTTAACTCTTCTTTTTGATGTGATTTCGACACTATTTTTCAACAAGTGGATATGGCAATTTTGAGTTGTATTGGTCTACAGAAGCAATAACGCTAAAGAGATATTCATGTGTATTACAGTTTTTTGTGAAAGGATTCACGTTTCGATCATGAAATTGTGAAAAGTATACTCTTTAACACATTGGGAACTCAACAAACGTTTGTTCATGTTTTTTGAGTGAGTGAACAATGGTTGAAATTCTACAGACTTTTCAAGGGAAGATTATCCACATTTAAGAGATGTGTTGTGTCCAATAGAAAGGCAGGATAAAAGGACTGACCTTGGTAAGCCTAAATTAAAGAAAACACGAACTCAGTGCGTACGAGCACTCAAAGACCCAAACCCACACACACACACACTCACACCCACGCACCCCTCCTCCTCGCGTTCCCGATCACCACTCACGTTCACACGCCACAAGCCACACAAGCCTACTCTCACATCCATCTCATAAAGCAGTTTGCTGCACATCTATAAATAGAGCGCAGGGCATTGCACAACCTCAATTTGCCACCCCCATACACTCATATTACAATTATCCCAAGGTTTATTTCAGTTAAGCACAGGGAATAAACGCCTCAGTTTATTCAGTAGTGGTTATTAGCATAGGGAATACTTAGCAGCGGTCACCAATCAATTTGATCAGGAGGGAAATGAAAATGAAATGTTCGTTTCAGACAGGGTTGTGATTTCCTCAATATGGTTACTCAGCCCTACAACTCAGCCGTTGATTCTCTCTTCTGTCAGTCACTATTAGTTAAAAAGTTTGTATTTCTGTTATATCTTCCCCACTTTTTGTCAACTTTGCCGTGAGAATGTAATGTATGGATGTAATATTATGATTCCTCTCCTTGGCAGCGGATTTTCTCCTTGGCAGCGGAAGGGTGTGCGGCGTAAAACCCTTGTCCTCTGTATTTCATGGGCATTGCCCCCCCGTACTTTATTCGCAGGCTGGGAGCCCATTGAGTGTAAAACCCACAGTCCGTAGCACCTTAACTGTGCCACGGGGAAGAAAGAGAGCTGGAGAGTGAGCGATTTCTGCCCGGTGAAAGACATCGTGCGGGAGGAGGGGAGAAGTAAACAACGAAGGTGGGCCAAGGTCTTTGATGTCCCCTTAGCGCTGTTACACGCTCGCGACCGTTCCGTCCCAAATGTATCACATTACCTATGCAGTCTCCTCGAATTATGCACTTTACGGAATACGCAGGAGCACATCGCAGGGAATGTGGCGCCATTTGGTACACATGTATTGACCAAACTTCACCTGCTTTGGATGAACCAGAAACAGAAACACGGGGTGGATGAACTATTCCCCAAACTGTCCTTCAGCTCACGCTCTACTGACTGTCATAAAACAACCAAAGTCGCAATGGCAAAAAACCCGCAAAGGGATTAGCTCCTGGGTACCTCCTCTTGCCCGTCGTACACGCCATAATGGGCACATGTACTCATTCTCACACACACACACACACACACACACCCACAACAGAACCAAAACCACAATAACACTCTGAAACACTGTAGGCAATATAGATTTGAAATTAGCTTATACTGTAGCAACATTCCAGAAACGCTGTTCCATTCATTGGAGCAGCGGCTTCGGCAAGTTCTTACACGCTGTACATCTTTTCAGTATATTCTGGTTTTCTATGTACTTTCATTTTTTATTTTTTTTACAAGTCCCTGTTTGCGATGGTTGAACGGTTGTGCAACAGTGTCTGCTTTTATGCTACCTGTGTAAGAAGTCCTCAGAAAAGATAATCCCTAAGGAAACGTTCTACTTCCCTGTCGATATAATGTGAAGTTCTAAGCCTTCTTGGAGCCATGTGTGTAGCATCTTAGATTGCCGTTTACTACAGCACACTCCAGAGAACTATCCAATGTCCAATGATTTCTATTCTCACTGAAAATATTGTTTGTTTTGGCCGGACGGTTCTGAATCTGATCAGGTCAAACAGTAGGAAACATTTCTCCAGGACTTGTTCCTTTGTCTAGCTAGTGACTCAGTACATGTTCCCCAACCAACGCTCTGTGTCATCTAGTAGTCAAACATACAGAACCACCAGTTCAAGGGAAAGACCTCTGACCCCATGAAACCCTTAGTAGATATACTAGGAGTCAGTCCTAAAGGAAATGATGTTCTGGTAGAAATATTACGGATAGCAGTTCTTATCACACGTCAGGCCCACCAAGGAGGTATTCTCCAGTACTTACGCATTGGGAGGAAACCGGAGAAAACGGCATACTGTCTGGTTGCGGCATACCGCCCAAGGTCACGGGGGTCCAGCACAGAAAGAAGTAACATTGTCTCCACGCTGTCAGGGATCGATGAGTGGATGTTCAATAGGTTTCGTCTCGAGGAACTCCAATAACGCCTTGTGGATGTTGCGTGTGCAAGCGCCATCACTGTTTTTGTCTGGGGATTGCATTCTCCTCTAGCCAAATGTGCGCCAATGAGCTTGAAAAGATATGCATTTGAGGACATATTTTTTAAATACTTCAGCATTGGCTGTGGATTTCTTTTGATGAGCAAGGTTCTGAACAATAAATGTATAACAACGAAACATATTTCCCACAAATAAAATAGAGCGATTATCATAAACAGCTAAGAAACGAATGATAAACAATTTGCAAAACGATAACATGGCTATTCATATGAAATACCAGTATTCAGACTGTATATGATTGTGAAATGAGTGTGTGTGTGCATACCTGCATGTGGGTGTGTCTGTAAGAATGTGTATTATTCAGTACCACGCAACAGATATTTAGTACCACTCAATAGATATTTAGTACCACTCAATAGATATTTAGTACCACTCAATAGATATTTAGTACCACTCAATAGATATTTAGTACCACTCAATAGATATTTAGTACCACGCAATAGATATTTAGTACCACGCAATAGATATTTAGTACCACTCAATAGATATTTAGTACCACGCAATAGATATTTAGTACCACGCAATAGATATTTAGTACCACTCAATAGATATTTAGTACCACTCAATAGTTATTTAGTACCACGCAATAGATATTTAGTACCACGCAATAGATATTTAGTACCACTCAATAGATATTTAGTACCACGCAATAGATATTTAGTACCACTCAATAGATATTTAGTACCACTCAATAGATATTTAGTACCACTCAATAGTTATTTAGTACCACTCAATATATATTTAGTACCACTCAATAGTTATTTAGTACCACGCAATAGATATTTAGTACCACTCAATAGTTATTTAGTACCACTCAATACATATTTAGTTCCACTCAATAGATATTTAGTACCACTCAATAGTTATTTAGTACCACTAAATAGTTATTTAGTACCACTCAATAGTTATTTAGTACCACTCAATAGATATTTAGTACCACTCAATAGATATTTAGTACCACTCAATAGATATTTAGTACCACTCAATAGATATTTAGTACCACTCAATAGATATTTAATACCACTCAATAGTTATTTAGTACCACTCAATAGTTATTTAGTACCACTCAATATATATTTAGTACCACTCAATAGTTATTTAGTACCACGCAATAGATATTTAGTACCACGCAATAGATATTTAGTACCACTCAATAGTGGTACTATTCTTGTTCTGAAAATGAAGGATTTTAGAATGTGATAAATTGCTAATTGATAATCTCATACAATGCTGTGCACTACTCCCTTTACAGAACAGCACAAACTGTGGAGTGGGAGGCCCCGGTGCACAACTCCGCAAACGGGCAAGTACAGAAAAATAACAGAGGAACAGACGGCTCACAGGTCGTCAACTGGCTGCTTCATGTTATAGGTCCTGCGAAACACCAGCATCAACGTCAACATTGAAGAGGCGACTCTGGGACGCTGGCCATCTAGGTTGAGTCCTCCCTCTGTCCGGTGTCTGCGTTCTTTTGCCCATTTTCGGCCAGTCTAAAATATGTATTTTTCATTGCAACTCTGCAAAGTGACCCCAGAGTTTTGGACGGTAGTGTATGTGTCCATGTTATGTTTGAAAAACACGTGTGTGTGTGTGTGTGTGTGTGTGTGTGTACTTGTGTGTGGACCGGGTGTATCCAGTGCTCATATGGTCAGTACTGATGGGATACTGCAAAAAGAGGTATATTAATAATCACTGACACTTTCTAATCTTTTATTTGGCAGCCTTGGTTAACAGTCGTGTGGCCTGGTGTGGAAGCTATGCAAGGTCACATGGGTTAAAGACTCCAGGCAGCGGTAGTGTACAGCATGCTTGTCATGAGGTAGTGAGGAGCAGTAGCTCTCATCTTTTCTGCCTCTAAGGCTTAACCCCCATGTTTCCATGGAAATAATGTATTTCTGTCACACCTCCTTACAGGAGTCTATCTTTGATAAAATTATGTTTTCATTGAGTTTATTCGAAAGTACAGTAATTGCTTGTTGCCAGCGCCATCATATTTTTCAATAAATTGAATAATTAATGTACTTTCCTTAATTAATTCCCCGTTTTTACAGAATATGATATGAACAAACTATTTTGTTCCTGTGCATTAAGAGATTTATTCTAAGATCAAACTGTGCCACAGACTGGATTCCCTTTCTATGCTCTACCACTTTGACGAGGCTACAAGGTTGCTATAGTGTTTTTACATATGAATGATAAAAAATATTAAAATACCCCAGTTACAGAAGATCTCAAGCTAAACTCTGGATCTCAAAGACAGCACCACCTTTTCCCTGTGCAACCCTCCAATCAGGCACTTATTAACACCCGAGACACCAGCTGGGTGCAAATAATGATAAGGTAGACCGAAACACCAGCAGGCTCTGGACTTCGTAGGGAAAGATTTGAGTACTCCTGACATAGACTAGTCTCTCTATTATCACTTCAAAACGGGGGGCTTGACAGCCAAGGAGCCTCAGAGAACCGCCAGTGGGGCCATTGTAATAACAAACAAATTGTTCTACATAAAAAATAATTAATCCACACGGCACTTAAAATACAATGCCAGGAATAAGTACTCAAAACCCAAAACAATTCTCTCATATTACGATAATGGTGCATTGACGTTTTGTTACTGTCAGTGTACCATTCAAATATTGAATAGGTGATATTTCACTGTGAAACACTCTAAACTCAAAACACATGACGTTGGTGTTATCTTGGGAAATATTTGGAATAAAAATAAAAATAACAGCAAGTATATTTCTTCCGTAAGTATTCAACCCTGTGATGTGGAAGTTCCCAGTTGACACAGATCAAAGAAATTGCCCTAATGAGGACCATTTTGACTTTTGCAGTAATGAGGCTTTTGCAATGCACTGTATATAAAAACAGCTAAATAAAATAATAGAAAAGATGACTTTTATTTCTTGCTCTCAAATGCACCAAACCAGGAAGATCTGCTTGTAAGAACGTAAGATTCTTGGCAACTGTCATACCGTCATTTAATTTCCCTGTCCAGGTTTGCCAGTTAACATTTTTACATAAAATTATTCCTTTTGGGTCAAATAATAGATGAGTTGATTAAATAGACAGCTATGAATATAAAACCCAGGACGATGACATGCGTTTGCTCCCTCACACTGACCACATTATATCCAGAAGCCAGCAGCAATACTCCCACTGAGTGTGCAGCAGCTTTTGTAATTACAATCAGACGATCTGTTTTCGAGCTTTATTTATTCATTTAAGAAACAGCCCGTTTGTATGGCCTAAGGGGTTCTAAAGAATTGCTTCTGGTGACCGGGTTTAGAAAACAGCTGTTTACAGGCCACGGGTCACCAAATTGTCAATTTTCTGATAATTGCATGTGATGTAATCCATAGACGTGATATCTATTTTATCCAAGGCTGCCATGTTCCATTTAATACGACAACACAGCGCACAGTCTTGTGAATTCTGAACTCCCAGCAGCCCACTGAGTGAGCATTCCACTAGCCTTCCAGCTTTGACCTTGACGTTCTTATTTACCGGGTAGAAATGTGCCCCTTCACAGCTCAGCGTACAAGACTAGCTGGCTGTGAGGAATAGGTTAGTGCCGGATGAGTGAAATAGCAGGCTCTTTATCATGTGAAAGTAATAAGGCCGATGCTATTTAATCACGAATCAGTGAATAAAGTTTTAACGAGCGTAGATCCTGGAGGTTCCAGCGTTAGATTCTTATTGGACAGACTGGTGTGGTAAAAATAATAGGTGGGTGTGCTTGCATATTAAATGAAACTATCATAGGGAATGAAACTTTGTTTGGGAGAGAAGACAGATCTCTCTTTCCTGCTACTTCTGAGTCGCTGTGAAATTATGTCTTTTGATGGGTCGGTCCTTCTAAAGTGGATGCGTTCAAAGGGGGTCTTTGCCTTTGCTTCAGCTAATTATGACTCGGTACAAACAAGAAGGAAGTCTTTTCCATTTTGCATTTATCTGTTTAATACAGCGATTACAGTTGACTCCTTATTTAAGGAAAGCTTCATAACAGATATGGGTTGAAAAACAACAAAGCTTTGAATGCCTGGCACAACTTTCAGTCTTTATGAGCATGCATTTTGTTCTCTGCGTTTGTTTCGGACTTCACAGTGTGTGCTTTCATTTAATATATTTTTTTACACTAATAATAATTATAAATATGTTCAGAAGTGCATTTTAACTTAAACAAGTTCTTATTGTCGCTCGTTATCAAAACGTTCAGTGGTACAGGTATTGTGACTTTGAATATTACGCCAGTTTTTCTACTTTTACTTTTGAGCTTCTTTACAAAACTGTATCTAAAATGTTCTTCGCTGGCTCAAGTTTCTATCCTGACTTTGGTGTCCTCATGAGACCCGTGCATTCCAAATGGCACTTCGTCCTAATGTAGGGCACTACTTTTGATCTGGTCACTATTGGGAGAATCGAGTGCCATTTCGGACGAGTTTACCTTGCCAGCATGGCTTACATCAACTCATTAAAATTCTCGTTTTAAACCTCTCCCCCAAGCAGGGCTGACCGGATGAAAATACCATAAATATTTCTTATTTTTCTTCTCAGCTCTGAATATTACTTTATAATATGCGGCTGTGTGAGGCCACCAATTCCTATTCAGGTACTAATGATGATTTATTTAGCCTTTGAACTCACACTAAACAACTTCTGCCAAATAAATCACCCCAGTTGGGTTTTATCTCTTTCGCCTGACATTGTCAGCGAAGAGATCAGTCTCATTTTCCGTCTAGTTTTTCTTCCTGCTCTTTTCTTTCACCGCTCCGTAATGAAGATACATGCAAAATCCTTTGGTTAATAAGACACGTGTCAGATTGTTCTTTCCTGTGGAAAATGTATTTGGGGGTGTCTTTGGTCGAGCCGCCTCTGTGACAGTCCTCCACAAAGGGGTGGATGGTGGGTGGGAACCCCTGGTAGCTGCCGTTGGATGAGTAGACGTGGTTGGAGGGATGAAGACGGGGAACGGGGAGGGGGGTGGAGTGTGTCAAGGCAGAATTACTCCTCATTACAGCGCTGGGAGAGCCAGTATATCAAATGCCACCGCAGCTGCAACTTTCTCCCATCATCAGTCAAAATCTCTCCCTTAAAACATAATTGGGCTACATGACTGCTTGCTCGGCCTCTGATAAAAAGGTACTGTGACTGTCGCGACAGATCGGTGAACATGACCGTCCTGCCCATAGCCTGTATGTGTCCAGGTTTATGGTCAACAAACAGACCGGGTGAACGTGACCGTCCTGCCCACAGCCTGTATGTGTCCAGGTTTATGGTCAACAAACAGACCGGGTGAACGTGACCGTCCTGCCCACAGCCTGTATGTGTCCAGGTTTATGGTCAACAAACAGACCGGGTGAACGTGACCGTCCTGCCCACAGCCTGTATGTGTCCAGGTTTATGGTCAAGAAACAGACCGGGTGAACGTGACCGTCCTGCCCACAGCCTGTATGTGTCCAGGTTTATGGTCAACAAACAGACTGGGTGAACGTGACCGTCCTGCCCACAGCCTGTATGTGTCCAGGTTTATGGTCAACAAACAGACCGGGTGAACGTGACCGTCCTGCCCACAGCCTGTATGTGTCCAGGTTTATGGTCAACAAACAGACCGGGTGAACGTGACCGTCCTGCCCACAGCCTGTATGTGTCCAGGTTTATGGTCAACAAACAGACCGGGTGAACGTGACCGTCCTGCCCACAGCCTGTATGTGTCCAGGTTTATGGTCAAGAAACAGACCGGGTGAACGTGACCGTCCTGCCCACAGCCTGTTTGTGTCCAGGTTTATGGTCAAGAAACAGACCGGGTGAACGTGACCGTCCTGCCCACAGCCTGTATGTGTCCAGGTTTATGGTCAACAAACATGACAGTGCAAGTCTGGTCACCTCTCATGGATCGACCTTATCTGGAGCTCTGTGCGGGTGGAGACTTCAGTGTATCAGAGATTTCGTGCCGTCGAGGGTGGTGGTGGTGGTGGGGGGGGCTTGTCATTACCCAGACATAAGTCGTTACTTCGTTTCGGGGAAGGTGTCAGTCACCGTATTTCTGCCCGCCACGTGCCGCCACATCCACAACACAAATAGCATGTTGCGACATCCTGACGTCGCCGCGGCTCTCGGTGAGAAACGACGTCTCAGATCATTAGCCCCTGTCGGCGGAGAGCGGCTTCGACCCATTACGTGTCCGTGCTGCGTCGTGCCCCATTGCCGTTTATTTCACAACCGGCCGGATGAAACGGCTGGCATTAACAATCTGCTACACTACCTTCTTGATGTATTCCTCTCACCGTCCGTGTACCAACTGGCGCCCTGTTTCCTTTTTAGTGTACTCCTTCTGACCAAAGACCTATGGGATAGTGCTTCACTCTCTGGTGAAGGTGCAGTTTGAGTCTCAGACTGTCTCAAATCAAGCCAGCGTACAATGGCAACTTGGCAGCAGCCGTCGTCCCACCAGCCACAACCATTTGTTATTGTGTCACGTTTCAGAAAGCAATTAATGGGTTGAAGCAGAATCTTTTAGGTAGAGGTAATTTGAGTCATCGGTTTCATTTGTTATTTACAATTGTCATTTGAGAGCTAGACCCCCAGTGTCTGGTCACTAAGCCAATCTCAACAACCGTCTCCAGCCCGGAGACCTGGATTCAATGTATTTCTGAAATGAACGTCAAACAGATTGATATCTGTAATGCGAAATACGTAAACCCTGAGAGGCACTCGCGCGACAAATCCAGCAAAAATAGTCAGGTAAGGTCAAGCCCAATAATAGTAAACCATGTTGCAATCCAAAAAGGCTAAAGCAAACGTCGTATAGAAAATGTCAAGTACTGTTTGAACCCATATCCACCAGCCAGCCAATGTGAGTGAGTTGAGGCTTCACCACTGGCTCAGTAATAGCAACAGTCTCTGTGAGTTGAAACGTCTACAAGGAATTACAGCTCCTCATCTCTGATTTCCTTCAGTTAGCACTTGCTGGGTAAAATACATTTTCCCCACGAGAAAAAAAAGTTACAGTTGACCTTAAAGGATTTAGAATGGTGGCGTGCTTTCACTGGGTTCTTGAACACATACAAAGCAATGGTTAGACTCTAGACTTCAACTCTTTATGATAGTCAGGAGAAATAGTCGAACCATATGTTCTGTCTGAATACTAAAGTCTTCAGACTGCGGAGAATGGCGCTTGGTTAATAATATAGTTAGATACAAACCAAATTGATGACTGCAAGATTACACACTGATTACAGTAGTGTACCTATCAAGATAAATTGTACATCATCTTCAGAAGATAGAAGCTCGGTCGTATTTAATCGAGAAAGACAATTCAAGGGTTACTGCAGACACTATTTGATTAATAACAGCATGTACACTATTTGATTAATAACAGCATGTACAGTATTTGATTAATAACAGCATGTACAGTATTTGTATAATTTATATCCATTATGTGCATATCACCCATTTCTACACTTGCTACAATTGCTATTCGTTTTTATTGTATGTAGATTTTTGCTATTTTTCTTGCTTTATATCTTTTTAAATGATGACATGTCATCAGAATTTCATTGTACAGAATGACATGTTATTAGCTGCATTTGATAAATGAAATACTTTTATCTTGTTTCTACAGTATACACATACAAGCCTACTAGAAGCCTACTACGATAATTTTCCTAATTCTTAGTAATGTATACTTTATTCTTAGTAATGTATACTTTATTCTTAGTAATGTATACTTTATTCTTAGTAATGTAAACTTTATTCTTAGTAATGTATACTTTATTCTTAGTAATGTGTACTTTATTCTTAGTAATGTATACTTTATTCTTAGTAATGTATACTTTATTCTTAGTAATGTATACTTTATTCTTAGTAATGTATACTTTATTCTTAGTAATGTATACTTTATTCTTAGTAATGTGTACTTTATTCTTAGTAATGTATACTTTATGCTTAGTAATGTATACTTTATTCTTAGTAATGTATACTTTATTCTTAGTAATGTATACTTTATTCTTAGTAATGTATACTTTATTCTTAGTAATGTATACTTTATTCTTGGTAATGTATACTTTATTTTTAGTAATGTATACTTTATTCCTGATGATGGTCCCACTCTGTAGCATAGCCTAACTGCGTATCTGTTTCGGTGTGTTGAGGCCAAAAATTTTGTGCTGTTTTTGGAACCGGAGATTTATACTAGGCTATTATATATGGTTTTGTTATGTACTGCGATCCTGTGTGATCGTGCTGAAATTAATTCAGCTTTAACCCGACTAAACAAGCACCTGTCACCCGTTCTTCTTCTGTGGAGAATATATTGCATGCACAGAATGTGATCTGCATAATAAGTCAAATCTTTGAAAAGCTCCAGATTTTTTGTGTGGATTAAAGATTGCCAAACATATGGATCTGCATCTACTAGAAATGATAGAACAGCATTTATAAGCTGCACTGCAACACACATAGTCCATGAGATGCAGGTCTTTGCCATGAGTTGTTTTTCCATATTTCTAGCATGCATTATCTGTACGCACATTTGCATTACATTTTTCAGAATTGGTCAGTTAAAGTTTTTTACATTTCCTGGTTTTTATTTGTTAATGCCTTTTTTTACGCGAGTTTACTAGAAACAGCTTGTTTACAGCTTCTGCCCAGGTCAATGGCTTCACAAACCTTGACCAGAGTCACAACCTGAGGCCTCTGGGGATCTATGTGGTGTCAGGACAGGATTGTGTTGTCCCCAAGCCACCTCCAGCTAACCCCATCTGCCACACCAAGCCAACCCCAGCTAACCTCACCTGCCACACCAAGCCAACCCCAGCTAACCTCACCAGCCACACCAAGCCAACCTCAGATAACCTCACCAGCCACACCAAGCCAACCTCAGCTAACTCCACCAGCCACACCAAGCCAACCCCAGCTAACCCCACCAGCCACACCAAGCCAACCCCAGCTAACCCCACCAGCCACACCAAGCCAACCCCAGCTAACCCAACCCAGCCGGCCCTGGCCTCTCTCTCTGCCAAACCTTGTCTCCTCACCAATAACTCTGTCTCCATTGCCCGTTCCCACATGTAATGAACACTTTTATTGTGCCTTCCACAACCTATGTATGCGTCTGCTTCTGGGTCCAACATCTGCAACCCGTAACATAAGGAACACAATATCATAATCTGGAAGTATTCTGTAACATTGTCTAAAATTATTTAGTCTAATATCCCGACGAGTAATCCAAATCAAAACAGTTGTGAAGTGAAAGGTTTAATAAATGTGTCGAAGAAAAGGTGTCATTGTAACAACGCTGGTAGTGTGGGTCCGTATAAAGGAGGATCCACGGCAAGTGCGGCTGAGTTCCGTAGTAATTTAATATAGGCAGTCCACAGCAACCACTCGAATATAAAGTCCACAACTGGCAGCAGAAACATAGACATATTCCAGAGCGTCGTGGCATGGAACAAAGCCACTCTCAATTGAGGGACAAGATGCTCCACACTGAGACCAACAAGAACACTTGATCGTTTGAAACTAAAACACAGCACTCTACAACACGAAGCGTACATGCAACAATACCACACAAGGACACGGCCAAATACAGGGAACCTATATACGAGTACTAATCAGGGATTGGGCACCAGGTGTGGGTAATGGCGAGACATGACAATGTAGTGATGAGGGGGACGGTGGCACTAGAAAGCCGGTGACGACGAACGCCGAAGCCTGCCAGTAGATGGCGGTAGAATGGCTTCGGAAAGTGTTGCGACAGTCATTATAACCCTAGATTTTAGAGTAATTCTATGTTTCTTCCAGTCCTCTTATAATGTCCAAACAGTTGTTTCATCTACTGGACAGTGTTAATCTACTCTGTCCACTAGAGATTATGACTGGTGGCATAAGCACACCTTAATACTGATAATCAATGAAGGGAAACACAACTGCTCAAAAGTTTTTGGTCCCACAGAAATGTTCTTGTTTTCCTTGAAAACATATCGTATAGAAATCCTGTTGAATTGAGGAATCACAAAGCATTAACTACAACGCATTGCGTTTGCATGTTTCTTTTGTCTTTTTTAAAATCATAAATGTATTTTCTCTGTTTAGATTGTTAGAGTTGGATTACGGCATTTTGTTTGGAACATGTAGAATAAATTTTTCTGGTGCAGTCTCCTTATCCACCATAACACTATTTAAGAAAGTCACTCCATATATTTGAAAAAACGCTGAATTACAGACCTGCTTACTTTAATTACTGTTACAGTTACGACAAGGAAGCTGGTCATAGACTTTAGGAAACTAAGATGAGATGAGAACGACTGCGGTGCATTGGGTCGAGGGCTTCGATATCCTTGTTATACAGATCACTGAAAAATGTGTACGATCCACACATACATCCTAGTGTGAAAAAGGAAGGTCAGTGCTATTTTTGCCCCGAAGAGGGTGACAAGAGTTTGTTCTGGCCCTCAGATCCACGAAAAGTTACCTAGCATCACCAGTGAAAGCCACTTGACCGGCTGCAATGCGATAACACTTTATATAGCGACTGCACCGCCCTATATTATAAGATGTCTTGGAGAGTCGTGCGCGCAGAGTTCATTGGGGGCTATTCTTCCTGCCATCCAGAACCTCACCAGAAAGTGTCAGAGGAAGGCCCTAAAAATAGTCCCAGACACCAGCCACATAAGTCAGTCTGTTGTCTATACTGCCACATGGCTGGCATTGCAAATGGTACCAGTGCATGTTGTCAAAAGCTGACAGGAAACTACAGCCTCCTCCCCCATGCCTTAAGCCGCGGTCACACTGAACCGCTCAGAACACAAACCAAATGAGAAAAAAATACATTTAGGTCAAATGTCCGTGCGTGTGCTGCTGTTTTTTTAATTGGGGGAAGTATCCATTGGTCTGTCGATTTTTTTGACACATTTCGCTTTTTCACCGTGACAACTTATGGGTAATGTTTGGTTAGGGGCATGTATTCTCTGCTTTCTATCTTTACACAGCCCCTGTTCAGAAAGCACCGTTGAGACCTCGAAATCATGGATACAAACATTTACTTTGCTTATTGCATTGACCCATTAACACAAGTATCATAATTGGCTCTGTAAAAAGTGTCCACAAAACTCCTAATTGAGATAATTTCAAATATACTGTGCTTGGTCATACTTAAATGTGAATACAACATTAAAACACAGGATTACAATGGTATATGCGTTGAAATGTTAGAAGAGATTGAAATGCATTGCTGTTTCCTTGTGACTGTATTTCCTACCATTGGTGGTGACCCCTGACTCATTCATTTCAATTCTAAATGGTACATTAACATTTTGTTCTATTAAATATTTGCATTTAAACACTGACACATGAAATCCATTACTGTGTGGTGACAGTACTATTATATTGCTAATCATTTGTAAAAAGAAATATAGAGATATTAATTTACTGTATATCTGTCTTGTTCATATTAAACCACCAGTATTGAACCACCACACACATTTGAGACAACCTAACTGCAACAGTCACCATATGTAAGCTTTTACTATGCATTTAGGAAACATTTCCTTAAAAACGTCTGCAGTTAATGGGTTCTTGAGATATTCCCAATTTTAACTATCTCGTGGGCTCTACATTTCAATTGATAAAAGTCAAGAGCAAGAACAAGACTGTATTTCTTGTGAATGCCAAAACTAATAATCTACACAGAATACTCTGCTGAGAACTCGTCAGTGTAAACGTGACAACAGCTAATCAGGACGAGTTGTTAATTTATTTGTCATCTGAGCGCAAACCAAGCGCCTGTATGTGCTTGAGTATTAACAGGCAGAAGACCCTTTAAGTCTTTTAGTACTGTAGTGCAATAAAATTATATCTTTGGAGGATGGTTTTAAAAGTTGTCCGACTCATCAAACCGGGTAAAGTTGGATTGTTTGCATGTCATAAAGTAAGGAATTATCCAAATAAATATTACATTTAAATATTATAGTACAGGTGGGTAGGGTTTTAAGATCTGCACTTTGACTGGGTCATTACTGTACACTAATCTTTTTGTTCTTGTGCCAATTATATGTTCCATTATCAACAATTCAGGGTTTTTTTCAAGATTCCTTATCCATGCTGAAATTGGCAGTGTTAAATTAGCGCCACTTTTGCAATTATTATTATGTCCAAAATGCTCTATCCTGGTCTTCACCGTACAGAAAACTTTTTCTCACACCACACTTTGGAAGACCATGCTTTCAGTAGGTACAGTTTGAAATACATGCAAACATAAAGCAGAACTCTATATAATTAATCAGTGCTCCATTTCTCTGTAGCTCCTTCATAGTGATTGTTGTTCTCCCTGTGGCTTTTATCTCTCATGTCTCTTTCTTGAGTACAATGTCTTGTTTGTATATGTATGGTCTATGTATAGAGATTTGTTGTGTAGTATGAAATCTTTGTTCTTTTTTTATTTCTTTTGCAACATTTTCTTTTGGCCGCCTATCTTGGCCAGGACTCCCTGGCAGAAGAGTTATTGTACCTCAATGGGACTTTTTCCTAGTTAAATAAAGGTTTAAATAAAAAAAAATGTTTTAAAAGAATCCTATTTTTGTAAATGTACAATATCCACAGATTCCCATTAACAATCTATCATTTTGGCAAGGTGGTTAGGACATCTACTTTGTGCATGACACAACATGTACTACGTTTATAATTTGTGAATTATTTTGTAATTCTTTCATATTTTTTGTATTTTCTTCTTCTCTTTGTGTTTGCTGATGTCTCTTAAGTAGTCTCACTACTTTCTACTAAGCAATCATTAGGGTAAACAGCTTGATCCTATTTACTGTATGTGGTTATTTCTTTTGGGTAGCAACTGATTTTTGTACAACTTTGTTTAAATGTTTAGAGCATTAGTAACCTTTAAAAAAAATTCATTGGGCTTGAACCCTTTAGTTAAACAGACAGTTCCTGGGTTGGCAGCAATTATTCTTCATAGGGCGTTTTCAGAATCATTGATGAACATGTGCAGTCATATAGACTTATTAGAGGTTACTTATGTGAGACATGGCAGTTCAGTTCCCGCTGAAAATATGATTTGGTCATTTTTAATGTTGTTTACTTCTGTGCCAAAGTCAATGTCAAACCAGAATTAATAAAGGCAAAAAGAAAGATATAGAAGAACTGAGAAGGGGCCATCAAAACAAGATTAGCTTTTCATTTCAGGTGAAGAATTGTTTGTTATGGTCCAGTGGTTAGTTTGGTTTAGTTCCTTAGGCCTGGTTTCAGTTCTGCATGCAAGATTTAGCACCTGTTTTTAATTAATTTGTAAATATGTCCGACGGACACAAACCAGAGTTAGTAATTATCCTCCTAACAGTAAAGACCACCCAGTCTACACAAGTGTCTGTAATGTTGCGTATTGAACAAGACAAGAGCAACTACGTCAACTGGAGACTGAATTAGAAAAATAATGATGTCCAGATGGTGCCTATAACCCCTGATTAGTTTGAGGCTGTTGCTATATAATCTCACAATCCCACCAACACTTGATTCTGTTTAACCAATGTTGTGTTCATTAAAGCCATTGTGGTCTTTTAAAACCTGCATCAATACTGATGATTTGCCACAAGTTAGATCTCTAAAGTTTACCGAATAGTTTTAGGGTTCTTAAAGATAAATGAAATGTTATTCGGAAAATGCAATGTTTGTGTGTCAATAAGCATAGTTGGATCTTTATTATATCTCCACACTCTAAAACAACAATAATAATATAATATTAAGGTCATATTTTACATGAACCAATGTATTCTAATAATATAATATTATTATTATTATTTGTTTCTTCGAGCTAGCGCGTTCATATCATTCTCTTAAACATTCTACCCACCGTTTCCATCACTAGAAGCCCAGAAGGCTGCTGAATATTGTAATGCAAATAAACCCTTTTCTTAACAGAAGCCAATGTTATTAACCATCATCATGTAATAAAAAGTTACTTTTTTCTATGAATATATGAATATAATGTAGACAGTGACAGTAAACTTATTTTTTAATAACTGATCAATTTTAGAGACTGTACTTCACTGAAACAATACACCAGAAATGCAGCTTGAAACGATCTACAAATGATGGCGGTTTGGCATGTTAAAAAGTCTTACAACTATAGGTGAGTTGCGGGAGTAGAAATAGTACTGAGAAGGGAGAAAAGTGATGAAGAGATGAGAGGAAGAGGAGGACAATAGTATACACAGCAAATGGTCATGTTTTCGCCCTAGCATCCTAGGGCTTAGGGCTGGGTTAGCGATACTCTGTGTCACACTGTATATTTTGACACGCATCACAGAAGGCCTTGTTTATCCATTTCCAGCCAATCGGGATTGCATATTGTCGTAACGTCCCCTAACTTCCACTGCCTCTTGCAATGGCTCTCATGAGAAGGATGTGATAGATCTTTGTGCTGGATAACTGACATTCTGTTCAAGGTATACTTCAATCAATCACCTTTTTTATGGTGAATCACAGACACATGCTGTGATCTAAGAATATGTATCTTCACAAATGTTTAAGGCAAATACACATGCAAATAACATGTCACAAAAGATGATCTGCCCGAGAAGGTGATTTACTTTGACATTGTATTTTATATCTTGATGGAACATTGACCATAATGTCGATGCTCATTTTACTTTCATTCTTTTAAAATGACCCTAACTTGGACCATTGCACATGTAGGACGTTTTCTGAAAGGGAATTTGAGATAATGGAACATTTTCTTCGTATGAAATGCTGATTGTATTTAGTCTCTTTGGAAAGTCTTCAGATCCCTTCACATTTTTCTGTCCTTGAATTTTATTCATAATTACTTTTCTTGCCGTCATTCTAAACACAATAACACACAATGACAAAGCGAAAATATTGCCAATGTATTGAAAAAAATACCCTAAAATATATATTGTTTAGATTACAGATATGCCTAAAAACAGCATTTATATTAAATGAAAGTTAAGTGAAAAAACAAATAGCTAGTCAACCATTGTGTTTATGTTAGGTTCCATTCACAACTTACACTATATAAGTTCCAAGAGAACGTATAGATCTCATTTGAACCCAATAAGAAAGGTTCTGTTAGGAACTGTGACACAGCTGGGAGGGCCAGCCCTATCCCTCCAACCTTGCCTCTCGTTCAGCACCAATCAAAGTGGCTATAAAGAGAGAGCAGCCATGTAATTGGCTATGTTCTGTTGTTCGTTTCATAACAGATTCTGACGACACATAAAGCCCCCATGTAGCGCTCAAAGGCACAGCTGGTGAGAGCCAAGTCACCCCGAGAAACACAGAGAGAAAGGAAGATAAGGAGAGGTTTCCTTTCAATTAGAAAGCTTTTGGATATGAATAGAAATATTTTAAAAAAAAGGTCTACAGTGAACTCAAATAATGTAACCTTACATGAAATTGTGCAAAAGTAAAAACCAAAAAGTAGAATTTTGTGCTCAAACATAAGGGGGAGCTGAACACTTTTATTTAACCACTTTGTCAAACACGGAACACTATATTGAGTAGTACGATTTTTTCTGGCACCCATACAATCAATATTTGGTTAATCCTCCCCCAGAGTGGAAAAACACAGAGCCTCTTCCTGTAGAGTCTGTCAAGGTTAGCGCACAGTTTTGGAGGGTTCTTGGGCCACTCCTCCGTGAAACTTATTTGAAAACCCCCGATAGTCTTTTTTTTCACTTGTGGAGTCTGCTCTGTTCAATTTAGTCCAGAGGTTTTCTTTTCCAGTTTGGAGACTGAGGTAGTCCTCCAACCATTTCTATGTGGATTTTAATGTATGTTTCCTGTCATTGTCTTAATGAAATGTCCAATGCACGACCATGTCTCTTATGATCTCTTATGTTAATTTAATATAGACTTTATGTAATTATTAGTAATTATAATGTCACTGAATTTCTATATTAGGAATGAAGTGTTCTTTAATAAATAATCTCTTTTGGAGTGTAAAAACATTTCAAATTCAAAAAAGAAGGTGGCACATCCAAATAATATCTTAAAAATGTTGTTGCACACATTTCATTGGGTAAGTTGACAGAAGGCTACTGTTACTGGCTTCAGTCCTTAAACCAACACTCTGAATCGGATGTAAAAAAGAACCCAAACGTTTCTGTTGCCGCTCTGAAGTTTACGCACACTGAAATACCTAACTAAATGCATTCACATTTTAAAATGTTCCAGAATGCATTTCTTGAGCTTTGGTGAACATGCTAAACATAGTGGTTTGTCTTCATGCAACCAAGTGTTTTTCCAGGGCAAATCACTGGTCCTTTTTTTGAAATGTGACCCTTTTAAAATATATATATAAAAATATATATATATATATATATTTTCAACATTAGACTTAGCCACACATGTAGGTGAGAGTATGAGGCTTCGTTTACAGTTGTTTACTGATGTGAATCCTCCGGTCGTTTGAGTAATTAAATGCCTTCGCAGTTATAGTGTTGAGGCAACATACACACTTCACATTTGTACATTCCAGTCACAGAAAGCCTGTTAGATTGATCTTTATAGATCGACTGTTTTGCGTTAAAGTGTTTTTTTATAGTGAACACTCTCCAGAATGAGACGATGGGAGAAAGATAAGGGAAATGCCTTTTACTGTCGTTTCAGACTGGAGAATGTTATAGTGTCAGGCGCACACGATGATCTTGATTGTAGAACAATGATTGAATTCTGTTACGGGTTCACCCATTGCAGTTTCTCAACTTATAGGTCTGGGGATTTTTGGGGAAGTTGAATGAAGCTCTGGATGGAGTTTCCATAGGCTATTTCTTAAAATAACCGTTATTATGGTATAAACATATCAGAGACCTGAGCAATCGCATCTTAACTATAACAAATTGTCCCGTTCTTTATATCCTCTGTTGGATTATCACAAACGCCATAAGATGCAGGAGCCAATTCCCTTTTCATTTATCTTAAATCCGGATGTTGTATTTGATGTGGACTGGATTAATATTTGAGGAGAGAAATAGTTTGCTTATTCCAGTGTTCCTTGCCAGAAATACAGTATATGTTCAAACGTTTGTGGGCAGCCGACTCACATGTGCATGAGTTTGTTACACATCTCATTCCAAAACCATGGGCCGTAGTATAAAGTTGGTCCCCTTTTGCAGATTTACAGAAACAGCCGACGCTCTTCCGGGAATGTTTTCAACAACATTTTGTGTTCATTCAGCCAAGAGAGGATTTGTTTGGTCAGACGCTGATGTTGCATGAGAAGGCCTGGCTCGCAATCGCCGTTCCAATTCATCCCAAAGGTGCTCAAGTGAGTTGAGGTCAGGAAACACTCGAGTTCCTCCACACCAACCTATTACAACCATGTCTTTATGCAACGGGACACAGTAATGCTGGAACAGGAAAGGGCTTTCTCCGAACTGTTGCGACAAAGTTGGAAGCACCCATTGATCTAAAATGACCTATATTATGAAGTTGACCCTTCGCTGGATCTTAGGCCCCTTGCCAAACCTTGAAAAACAGCCCCAGACCATTATCCCTTCTGTAAGTTGGTGTGGTCTACCACTATGTGGCTGGGCTGTTGTTTGGTCCATTTCACGATTATAACACCTGCAGTTGACCTGTGCTAATCTAGTCACAAACTGACTTGTGAAAAGGTGGCATTCTATGACAGTGCCAAGTTGGAAGTCAGTGAGTTCTTCAGTACGACCCATTGTACTGCTAATGTTAGCATATGGAGATTTCATGACTATGTGCTGGATGTTGTGTGGCTGAACCACCTGAACACAATCATCAGTAGGTATGTCACCGTACTTTTGTCAATGTACTCTATCATTGGGACTTTGTGGTCAGTAAGGGTTTCAATTAGGATTATTTATTACAGTTTATCCATTTGGCCATAAATAGGCTGGCGACTCAGGGTCTGGTTGCTTTTCCCATGTCAGTGCCAGATTGCAGGAGATACTACCTGGAGTCATGTGTTATCTAGTTACAACCCAATACAAGATTCAATGACTCCAATAAAGATCCATCGATTGCACAGTTGTGTTGTCAGATGTTATAAGTGGGCTAAATATGTTAGAGGAACTCCACCCAAACAGTGGACATGTCATGTTAAAGCATGGGGAGGAAGATGGAGTTGGGGAAAGCTTGTGAATCTCCTCATTACACCCAGAAAAATGATCATACTTTCAGACTATTATCTGTATGGGAATTGGACACTTTGTATAGGTAAAAAAATCTGAATATCGTGCTTGTGTGGATGTCAAGCCCAATATATGTCCATGTCACTCACCAAACCAGAGCATTCCAGCGAGAGACCAGAATTAATATAAAACCAGTTACAATAATCAATTTCTCCATGTTAGCATTCCTGCTAGTTTATTTCAATGGGAAGTTTTGCATTTAGCTGTCTCTTCTAATTCCGAATAACATTTAGATAAAGCCTGCCGAGAAAACAGCCAAACATTTCAATACCTGACTCCGTTACAACATAAAAATAGTGTTTGATTAGGCGTAAATTCTCTTTCTGCAATCTGAATTGAGATACATGTTTTGACATGTTTATCATGAATGTATTTTACAAAAGTTCACCATTTACAGAAATAATTCCAATATAATGTCTTGGCACAGAGGCCAAGTGTTAAGGCAGTTCATAACATAATCCTCTCTGTCATTTTGCTATGAGGGGAGGGAACTCATACATTTTGTTTCAGAAATTCCATATATTATAAGTGGTGTTCTTCTTTCAATTAATGTACGACCAAAGGTGCCTGACTCTAAGGTAAGCGCAGAGTCATACTAGAGAATGAATGTGTTAGAAATGACCAAAGGTCTCCATCGAAAAATTATTAATGGACACTTTTGAAACAGGTTACCGTCATTTTCTGATTTATGATCATCTTTTCCTGATCCAGAGGTTACTGAAAGGCGTTAACGGTACTTAGATGGTTTAATTGACCTGCAAAGAATGTGTGTGTTTGTGGGATTTGAAGTAGCCCTACCTGGCCACCCAGCCAGCAGCCAGCCACTCCAATTCCTATTTGGTCTGATGCTAATTACTCCTATTTCCTGTGCCAACATTTTGAGGCTGATCTTTTGCTCATTACGCTGCTGTGCATTTTTAGTGTACTGAGAAAAATGTAAGCTGGTTCCAGAAGAAAGCCAATTTCATTGACCTTGTTGGGGGCTTTCTCCAGGGTAAGTGTTTCGTGTATGTAATTAAAAATACTTCACTTTGGAGTATCTGCACTCCTGCAGTGCAACATGTAGCCCAGTGTAAAGACATTTGTCTGCTGCAATACTGTTAAGCATATTGACCATTTATAAGTGCACAATATGATAATATGTGTTTTGTAACACATTTATAATGTTCTTAGGAAGGCATTGTGGAGACCATATATCCAACTAAAAGCTGGTTGACTATCAAACTTTACTCCAAGTCAAAGATTTGCCAGCGGTTTAGACATTAATGGCTGTGTGTTTAGTTATTTTGATGGGACAGCAAATGTACACTGTTATACATGCTGTACATTAACTACTTTACATTGTAGCAAAGTGTCATTTCTTCATTGTTGTCACATGAAAAGATATAATCAAATATTTACAAAAATGTGAGGGGTGAACTCACTTTTGTGAGATACTGTATATCATCACTCGAATTGTCTTGTCATTATGCGTACTAGGTGTATATTCCTTTATAAGGACAATACATTTAATTTAGGCTATATTTGCACTATTCTGTTTGGTTCTCAAAGCCTTTGAAAAATATCATAATGCAAAATTAAGAATCTGGTAAAAAGGTTTTGATTGTGGAAAAGTGCAGTCACTGTGTGAATAGATAAAATTGGTATAAAAAAATGCATACTGAAATGTCAACTTCTAGTCTTTGAAATAAAACGCAATGCAGGGCATTAAATGAAACTAATAGCTTTACCTGACATGTGTATACAGGATATAAACTACATTACCCATGATGCCTTTCCGTGAATGCAATCAGCAATCGGGCGCATTCATGAAATATAGCCTTCATAACAATGACTAAACACATGAACCATCCAACTGCATCCAATTGCAGCACAGATGTGATTTTCTTCTCCAAAAAAGTACTCTTTGCAGAGCTAGCAAACATTGTGGGTTGGCATCATGCCAACTTGGTTGGCACTCAGGCTGAGAATGCTCAACCGACTACGTCAACGCACTTAATAACAAGAAACCATTCTTAAAAAAAACAACATTAAAATGCACACTTCAATACAGTTATACACAGTAGTATTAACAATGGTTATTGGCAGAACATTCGCTAACCAAACTGTGTTTACTTGTTATTTAAAACTTCTGATCGGTGCAATTCTCTAACGAACCTCAGACTAGACTGAGAATCCTGTGCGACACGTCACAGGACCCCATGTGATGCTGGCTTTCCATATTAATAAACTTTTAATAACATAAACAAATATATTTGGTTTTCTTACAGTTTTATCAGTGGTGGACTGTCAGGGCCAGCAAGGCCTTCTCTGCTGGCCTAAACACTATCAGAATCCCTGGCTTGCATTGTAATATATTTTTCCCGTGAATGTGTATTAAATTATTCCCAATAGTCTATTCTCATAGCTTTTTTTCTGGGTCGCGCTGCTTCCAGTAGTGTATTTTTATTTTAGAGCTTTTACCCAATCATATTTCAGCCATCATGTGTTGCCATGTCAAATAAATCTGCCTTAAGGCCTTCAGAATCAATCGTGCAGGTGCCTGTAGCTTCAAAATGAATGGCAATGTAACAGTGCTCTTTAACCAATCAGATACTCAATCAGATTAATTCAACCAATCAGATTTCGACATGGCGACACTGGGGCCATGTAGCAGGCTTAGAATGACGTCGGCCTTTTCACGCCCTTTGATTGGATGGTCAGAACCCGTACTATTTACTACTAGTCAGAGCAAACCCCAAACGGCATCTGTACAATATAAAACATATTAATGTAGCAATTAAATACTGTATTTTAATTTTACAAACCACAATGGCTGACAGAGGAGAAGACATTAACTCGCAAAGACATTTTCAAAACGGACTTTTCAAGAAAAGGTCGGAGAACCCCGAAGTTAGCTAGCCTGTCCCAGCCGGGGAAAGGGTTTACCCGAAACTCTCATTGCAATAACTACGAGCGGTACCCTTGGCTCACAGCCTCCGAGCCGAGGAACACTGCAAATTGTATTGCTGGGAATGCATGTTATTTACAGTAGATCGATTTGGTGTTTGCAGCCAGCTGGGTTTGCAAACTTGAGTTGTCTAACCAAAGCAGCAGCGAGACACCAAAGCACGGCCGGACATTTACAAGCAACGATGCTTTTGAAAACTTTTGTGGAAACTCGAGTGGATCTACAGCGCAATGAACATATGCGCAGGGAAACGGAGCTCCACAACGAAAAGGTAATGGCTGCATCGCTGCATGAGATACCTGTCTGTGATGCAACAGCCTGTTGTAATGCGTTTCTCTATAATATTGATGGTTTATAGTCGTGGCGTCATAATGTTGGTATTAAGAGGTGGATTAATTCGGGTGGGACACCACTGAAGGCCTAGGTGTGAAATGCACGGCCCGCCACTGAGTTTTATGAAATAATAAAATAAACGTACAAAAAAATAAACCAAACTGTTTCATGTGAATAGGCCATCGAGAGGACATGGAATTGGCCAGCCATTGACTTATCACAACCACTACCACAACCAACCAATTTTACATGTCTTCCAAACCAGGAAATCACAAATGTATCAATGTAATGTATCTAGCCAATATAAAACATTATATATTTGGTTCACTGTTAACAAAATAAAAAATGAAATGAAGATGATCTAAACTACTTTTTCAATCGTTTGACAGCCCTCTGGATATTCTATTATCCTGCGCTAATAATTGTATATAACCGGTAGCAGGCTGTGATTGTGTGTGAGTGTGTCAGTGTTCATTGCCAGCTCTACCAAAACAAAATGTTTCATTATTAGGTGGAAAAAAATCTTAGATTTTTTTTTATTAAAGTATTTTAATAATTCAATTCTTCTAAAACTTGCTGAGCCGTATACTGTATAGACTTGTTACAAATTATTGACGAACTGGAATCACCTGCCAAACCATTGGTGGGTATAGACGGAGAGAATGAGAATGACAGCGGAGATGACGCTCAAATTGAATCGGATTCAGAGTCTGAGTCAGAAATAGAGTCTGCACTTTCTTATGTGGGAAAAGTCAACAGCATTCATTAGGGCTTGGTATCGTACAAGTTGTATAATTATAGACAAACCAGAGTGGTTCTTATTGAATAGCAATATTTAGCTATTTCTATTTTATATTGCTCATTCCTTGTTTCTAAGAATATTACCGTGTAGAATTTGAATAAACGCAATTTTAATAGAAACTATTTTCAACTTTATAGGAAAAGTTTAAACCACAGAGAAGTGTAAATCAGTTTGTAGTTTAAAACATCCCTGATGTGTTTTTGTCCCCCACACACATTAGACAGAAGCAACAGAACCATATTCATGTCATGTCATTCATGTTAACTCAAACATGTCTACAATATGTATATATTAATTTGGTTTAATTTTAAATAATCAGTATGGTAATATATGGTCATATTTAGGTCGTCGATATTATTTTGCAGTCTACAGTGCACCTTGATCGTTTTGGTTTCTCTGTTTTATGTGCCAACCCAACTGACGATTTACAGATAAAAAAATACCATCAAAATGGCAGATTAGGCGATAACCCGTTAAATGTGCAAAATATCTTAAAATGCACTTTTCTGATGAATATTTTAAAAGAAAAAAGTACAGGGTATGAAGCTTGCATATCTAGGAGCGTTCCAAAAAGGAAGCAGGTTTTTTAGTGCCTCTGGATCAAATGACCCAGTTCCGGCGCTTATAGCATTAACAATAGATGTCCCTGACATTTACCAGGGCCATTAAGCCAGACCCAGCTAGCTATAATTGGGGGTCGCCAAAAAGCCACATTTGTTGTTAGCTATAACTGCTTTCCTTCAATGCATGAGGCTTTTACTGACGAACAAGATACAGAGCTTTTAATATAAGCAACCAAGCATCAAGCTATTAGCAACGAAACATAACAGCGTGTCTGCATGTGTATGTATATGGGTGACTGTCGTTGTGCACTAACCTATAAAATTTATCCATCTGATATTGGTAATATGCCAGACATCCTTATGCATGCCTTGCCCTACTACAACTGTGCTCATAATTACCACGATTACAAAAGGATTCTGCTCATTGGTTCAGACCTGTACTTTACACCGCCTGTCTATCTGCTCGACTGTCCGTCATCCTGTCTGCCTGTGTGCATGCATGCTCGTCTGTCTGTCAGCTTGCTTTAATATTCAAGCCAGAAGAAGACAGACGAGAGGCTTCTCACAACTGTCTAAAGTCAAACTCTCACTGAAAGTGCCTTGGCGTGCAGACATAAAGTAACAGAGAAAGACTAACAAGTCACCTTTCTGTCCTGGAACTCCAAGTGCAACTGCATATCCTCCTCCTACACCAGACGCCTCTTCTCAAACCCTTGGCTCATCATCCAGTCACCTCTAACACACATCCTCACAAACATGTAGCTAGGGGAATATTTATACTCTACTCTAAGTGTGTGTGAGTGTGTGTGTGTTTGTTTGTTTGTGTGTATGCATGCTAAGGTCTTACTATATGAACCGTTTCTAAAAGCTCTCGTTAAATCAGAGTAATATCAAAACAATTTTCAGACTTCAATCCAGCTATGTCTTTTACCGCATTTTGGTTTAAAATATATATTTTACAATTAGGGTTAATAAGAAGTTAAGGTTAGGAATTAGAGTCGAGTTTTTGGGCTTATCCATTGGGGTAATACGTTTTTAAAGGACATTTGGACATCCTTATTTATATTGCTAAGATGGCAGTATGTGTGTGTGTTTTGTGGGTGTGTGTGTAAGTCTGTTTGCATATGTGTGTATGTGTGTATCCTGACAGCATCAGAATATTAATGAAGGGAACTACAGTGGCCTGTACAGTGTCTCAGGTTTTTCTGTTGTTAGCCGGGTCACTGTTAAAGCACAACGTCTCATGTGACAGAACTGTTGCACATACTTGATCAATAGAAATACATGTTATCAGTAATGATGCAAACACTGCTAATTTTTGCTACTGACCTGACAACCACCCAAATAACTTGACCACTAAACCTCTGCGTTCTGCGGTCTGAAACTCGTCTTCCACCCTGACCGCTGAAGAAAACACATTAACCGCACAATGCGACCAATAGCCAATAACCGCCTTGACAAACACGAATAATAACTCACAAATGTCAGAGAGCAGCGAACACACTTTGAAAAACACACTGACAGAGCATTGCCATGTCAATCTTTAGACACACTGAAGGTACTGTGTCATTATACTCGATCACAGATGTTTGTTCCGCCTGCCCAGACGATCAAGTGTCTTTGTCTACACTGTCAGCTTCAATTTCATCCGGTGTGTATTGCAGGCATATGCGTCATGCTCATTTCTGTTGATACAGATGTACTCGTATACTCACTGATTACTATTGAGAATATTGGACAGTGGTGGTGGTCACACTACGTCATGCTCATCTATGATGCTACAGATGTACTCGTATACTCACTGATTACTATTGAGAATATTGGACAGTGGTGGTGGTCACACTACGTCATGCTCATCTATGATGCTACAGATGTACTCGTATACTCACTGATTACTATTGAGAATATTGGACAGTGGTGGTGGTCACACTACGTCATGCTCATCTATGATGCTACAGATGTACTCGTATACTCACTGATTACTATTGAGAATATTGGACAGTGGTGGTGGTCACACTACGTCATGCTCATCTATGATGCTACAGATGTACTCGTATACTCACTGATTACTATTGAGAATATCGGACAGTGGTGGTGGTCACACTGCGTCATGCTCATCTATGATGCTACAGATGTACTCGTATACTCACTGATTACTATTGAGAATATTGGACAGTGGTGGTGGTCACACTACGTCATGCTCATCTATGATGCTACAGATGTACTCGTATACTCACTGATTACTATTGAGAATATCGGACAGTGGTGGTGGTCACACTGCGTCATGCTCATCTATGATGCTACAGATGTACTCGTATACTCACTGATTACTATTGAGAATATTGGACAGTGGTGGTGGTCACACTACGTCATGCTCATCTATGATGCTACAGATGTACTCGTATACTCACTGATTACTATTGAGAATATTGGACAGTGGTGGTGGTCACACTACGTCATGCTCATCTATGATGCTACAGATGTACTCGTATACTCACTGATTACTATTGAGAATATTGGACAGTGGTGGTGGTCACACTACGTCATGCTCATCTATGATGCTACAGATGTACTCGTATACTCACTGATTACTATTGAGAATATTGGACAGTGGTGGTGGTCACACTACGTCATGCTCATCTATGATGCTACAGATGTACTCGTATACTCACTGATTACTATTGAGAATATCGGACAGTGGTGGTGGTCACACTGCGTCATGCTCAGCTAACCACCGTTATTACAACAGCAGAGCGCAGATCTCTCCAGCATCCTTGTCAATCATACAAATACAGCCCCCTGGCCTTGACAGTGAAAAGAAACATATAAAGACAGTCTCAGCTATGTAAGCAGACAAAACTATATGAAGACAGCATGAACTCTAAAGATAAAACCATTCAAAGAAAGCATCAGCAGTTCAAGCAGACAGAACCTTATAAAAACAGAGAGAAACATATAGACAGCCGCAGCTATAAAGGCCGATGCAATATTATAAAAACAGCCTTAGCTACAAAAGCAGATACAGTTCTATAGACAGCGTCAGTGGCAAAATTAGATACAGTTCTATAGACAGATTCAGCTGCAAAAGCAGATACAGTTATATAGACAGCCTCAGTGGCAAAATTAGATACAGTTCTATAGATAGATTCAGCTGCAAAAGCAGATACAGTTATATAGACAGCCTCAGTGGCAAAATTAGATACAGTTCTATTGACAGCTTCAGCGGCAATATAAGATACAGTTATATAGACAGCCTCAGCTATAAAAGCAGATCGAATCATATAATGACAGCCTCAGCTACACATGCAGATGAAATCAAATAGACAACCTTAGCTACAAAGCCTTTGCTACAAAGCCATAAAGACAGAGAGACACTGAGGAAATCAGTTTGAGCAGAAACGGTGGTCTCTCTGTAATTACATGGTGAAGGGAAGATCTGACTATCACAACACACCCGTTTATACTTATAGTCAAAAATGGATATATGCTGTAAATATTTTATGCTGGGTTTGGATTGTCTCGATTGATCCTTGGTTCTCAGATGGAAAAAAAAAACAGTGACGGGTGTTTGAACAGTTGCAAAACCAAATGGTATTGTTGATCAAATGGTTTTTATATCAAACCATATGCTCTGCAAAAATGTTTCAACAATATATACGGTAGTAAAATAAAAATAAAGAATACTTCAGGACATAAAAGATTATAATAGATTGCCATAGATGATCTCTAATGTCTTTGGCTGGTTTACTTAGTTGCTCTTCAGCCCTCAACACTCCATATAGTTAGAGAAATAACTTGTTTCTGGTTAATAAAAGCCATATAGATGGATCCGTTTTTGTGGTGAACAGGGGCAGGAACATGGTCAAGGCCCTGTTGTTGTCTTCGATGCTGAATAGACCTCGCTTGGTTTCCAAGGCTTCTTATTTTCTCAATACCCGGTCACAAAGTACAGTCTTTCCTTTTTTTGTCAGTAGCATCAGTTTGCTATTGATTTTCTAGGATATTGCAACTAGTTAATTCATTATGAGAAAGTGAAAGACGAGCAACAGGGTTAGAAATTTGGTAGAAACCTTAAGAGCGAAGAGATACAAAAAGAATACTTTCAAGGTTCTTATTAAGTTGTGAGGAAAGTGCAGGCTAAAACTTTTAATGCATTTCTGATGAATTGCATCATATCAAAGTAAGTATGAAATACTGAATTTTTTCTTAAAAATTGGGGCAGTACTTATGTAAATGTATGCTCGTTGTTTATACATTTCACAATCATCGTTTTAGCCAACTATGTCCTGTTGAATTACAAAACGACATTTGAAGTTCTCCAGGATATTGTGTGTTCATAATACTGCATTTAGCTTTCATAGTCGATATCACTCCAGTTATTAGATCTCCATTACAAATACAGAGATGTCTTGATGAGTTGTAATATTGATAGAGTTACAATGGTGGTGAGTCTATATCACACACTGTTTTTATGTTTCAGAGACAGATGGACAGAAAAAAAGAGAGAGAAAAGAGATGGACAGACGAGAGACAGACAGAAAGTTAGTGTTACAGTAAAGAGACAGACAGACAGACAGACAGACAGACAGACAGACAGAAAGTTAGTGTTACAGTAAAGAGACAGACAGACAGACAGACATATAGACGGATAGATAGATATATAGGAGGATAGATGGATTGATAGATGGAAATATGGATGGATAGATATAGGGATGGAAGGATATAGGATAGATATATAGATATATGGGAGGATGAATGGATAGATAGATGGAAGGAAGGATAGAGGATATATAGATATATGGGAGGATGAATGGATAGATAGATGGATAAATAGATATATAGATGGATGGATGGAAGGATATAGGATAGATAGAGGATAGATAGATGGATGGATAGAGCGATAGATAGATAGATGGATGGATAGAGCGATATATAGATAGATGGATGGATAGAGGGATAGATAGATAGATAGATGGATGGATAGAGCGATAGATAGATAGATAGATGGATGGATAGAGCGATAGATAGATAGATGGATGGATAGAGCGATAGATAGATAGATAGATGGATGGATAGAGGGATAGATAGATAGATGGATGGATAGAGCGATAGATAGATAGATAGAGCGATAGATAGATAGATAGAGCGATATATAGATAGATGGATGGATGGATAGAGCAATAGATAGATAGATGGATATATGGGAGAATGGATGGATAGATAGATGGATAGATAGATAGATGGAGATAAATGAAGTGTCCTGGTATAATCTGCTACTTTGTATTGATATATAGTAACCAGCTCCTGGACTTCATTTGTTCTGCAGGTCATTAATCCACAGCGTATTCCATCCTAAGGCTTAGTGGCCTCTTCTCACTCTTTCCTGCTAGGAGATTGGGAAGACAATGGGGGGGCAGGGGTTCCTTCAGAATACCAATTGGCCGCCCTGGAGGGGCGGGACGAGCCATCTTGATTATAGATTTGGCTTGAAATGTGTTTCTTCGTCTTTTATTTTCTTCTTTTCTTCAGATGTGATGAGATGTGATGTGGAGTGTTGAAGGATTGCGTCGCGCTAAGAAGAGACTGACATTGTGCTGATCGTCAATAGACGGATAAAGCAAGAACGGATGTTTAGCAGCTGCTTTTCTCAGTTGTCCCTACACCTGAAGAGTGCACTAGAGAGTGTACTAGAGAGTGTACTAGAGGGTGACCAATTTGCCACCGTTCTTTCAGCTACAGGGATGAAATATACAGCATGTAGGAAATTAAAGGGTTGAGGAAAGCTGCATTGCCACAATCTTGCCTTTTGCGATTTATTCCAACCAAACTATAAACCAATATGATTTTTAATCATGTTTGAACTCCTTTTGTTACCTGTACAGAAATGTATTGGGAATTAGGCAGTGTAAAATATATCACTGATATATCACGTTTCTAATACGTGTCTGTATAGCATTATCCCCTGGCTATGGGCACGTCAAGATCACAGGATGAGTGTCTCTGTGATGTGGTCTATAAATACTCAGATGAGTTCATTCCAAATGCATGTAGTTGCTATGAATTCATAATCACCCGATGGTTCCCAAGACAACTGCGGTCTCTGTTGACTTATCCCCTATTCCACTTCAGAACACATTCTCTCTTAGAAGAGTTACGGAGCACATTGTGCTATCTGAGAAACGACTGCCGCTGCCGTACCGCTCCAAATGACACCCCGAATCCCGCGCAGTCCGTCACTTTTAGCCGAGGCTCCGGTCCGAGGTGAGGGCGCAGGGCGCCATTTGGGACCCTTTCTGTATCGCGTCTATCAAGAGAACCATATTTGGCTCGATGCAATCAAGCGGACTGATAATACAGTTTTAGCCGGGCGGAGGCAGAAGGGCAGAAGGAGCATCGGTCAAGGCTCAGGGTCTGAGGAGAAGGATCAATGTTGATCAGAGTAGCTTCCCCCTGTCACTCACCGGGTCGTTATCTCTCCACAGCCTTTCATTCACTCACAGTGGCGGACGGCTCTGTGCCCTGGCTTGCGCGGCCATGTCTACGCATCATTCAGCAGACAACCTTACACCCCCCACACCACACCGGCACCCCGCCAGCCCAACCACCCACCCACCGCCGACACCTTTCGTCAGAACAACACCATACTGCCCCCTCCTGGTCAGATCAGTTGTCAGAAGACGAACCGTGAGGAGGGTGTTTGGAGAGCGCCGGTCCGCTGGTGAAAAATGACCGCTTTGAACCCTTCCTGTGTTCTTTCCATCCATCCTTTCTGTTGATTTATACACCTTCATCTTCTGACTAAGGAAAGAGGAGGAGGGGAAAAAATGTCATTTTTCCCCCAATTGGTGAAGTTTGCCTTACCTTGGGTTGTCATTACGAGAGGATATCTCTGATTCACGGTACTGAATTACTGCCACACTTTGCTCGTTACTCACAAAGTGCGCATGTGTGTGTGTGTGTGTGTGAGTGTGAGAGTGTGCGTGTGTGTGTGCGTGCGTGTGTGTGTGTGTGCGTGTGTGCGTGAGTGTGTGCGTGTGTGTGCGTGTATGAGCGTGTGCGTGTGTGTGTGTGTGTGTGTGCGTGTGCGTGTGTGTGCGTGCGTGTGTGTGCGTGTGTGCATGTGTGTGTGTGTGTGTGTGCGTGCGTGTGTGTGCATGTGCGCGTGTGTGCGTGTGCGTGTATGAGGTAGTGATGTTCTAGCGCTGTCCAGGGAGAGGGCTAATTACCGGTCATGATCACAGAAAAGGACAAGAGCCCCCCTCCGCTCCCTCCAGCCTAGCGACAGCTTCTGTCAGTTTGACACACACACAAAGACGGGACGATTAAACGAGCATCTGTCGTCCCGGTGTCCTTTGGAAAGAGATTATCCACTGACCAGAGAGAGAAATACCGTGACATTTCGGTTGTTTCTGATCATGTGTCGGGTCCTGACAGGAAGAAGTCGAGGAAGTGAAGACAGTGGACGGATATTGCGATAAGACAGAGATTGAAGAACAGCGTCTCGGGGATGAGCTTCAAAGTTGTATTTGCGTCATGAACATTGTAGCAGATGCTGGCGAGAGCGTCACGGGGATCTTGCAATGTTTGCGTTAGCACATTGACGTTTGTGTTGCTAACGGTGCTTCGGCCATTGGTGGGAAATTAGTGCAAGCAAGTGAACGCATGTATAAACAATTAAGCTCACACAGCAGCCATAATAAGCCCTGAGAAGCGTGGTTAAATGAAGGAATATGATAGCAGCAGATCCCTTAATGGGCACGTTTAATTTAATTTATTCACAGCGTGCAATGACATTTTTAACAATTTCAGTTCAGTGGAGAAAAAAACGTGTAAGCGTAGCAATATTCGCAATTACAATATATCAGAAAGGGCTTTCCAACCGCTTATTCTACGTATTTCTCTGGTCACAAAAAAGGGGAAAGACGGACAGACTAATTCAGTTTTGTCTTGCTCTCACTCTCTCAGTATCCCAGCCTGATTGTACCAGGTCATTGTTAACCATTCTTACAATTCGTTGTGGGGGATTTTTTTTAATTAGACTACAAAATGTCAGCGTGTCACTTACAATGAATTAATAGGATTTGGTTCTCTTTTGGTCCCCTAGTAGTTTTACAGAGACGCTCTTAACTCCGAAGATGTTATTAGAAACATTGTTTTGTCGCGGTTCGATTCGGTGCATCTTGACCGATGCTTGTGCTTCCTGCTCGTCCTGTCTCCTTGGCTGGCTCTGTGTTTTTGGTTGCTATTTATACCTAAAATAAACAAGAGACGCCCATTTTGATGCTTGAAGAGGAGGCGAGATTGGAGCAATAAGAACACTCCGAGAAGATGAGAGACGACATATGATACTGAATAATGATCCATTAAAAATGTGTGGGTGTTTCAATTGTAACCCAGCGTCGGTGAAACTCCCATGGTAATACGCCCTGCCAATTGATGGTTGGGCTAACGGCCAGACGGGAAGCTTCATCATCGAGTTAGGCCTTCGCTATATTGTTCCTGGTTTTTTAAAAACAAAACAGCACAATAATGAATGTGTGCCAATGAGCGAGTAAAAAAAGAATAATTAAATGACAGTACAAAGTAAGTGGCTGTCATCACGATGCCAAGAACACGGAACATACAGTCAGTCAGAACAATATGGTTCCCATTGGCAACGTCAGTACATCAGGTTATTTCATTGAAGATGAAGTATTCACATCTACTAAGATGACCTTGTTTTTCTTTAAAAAGGTAGTTAGATTTTTTTTAAATGTACGACTTCACTGCTTAATGATCATTGCAGATATGATTAACTAACAGGTCCTGCTAACAACCCTATCAGAAAGAGCACAGCGTCTGCATTATGAGAGGAATATGCCAGCGACTTCAGGTAATACAAACATTTAGCATTATCAGATTTTGAACAACAGCTAGGGTACAAAGACCCAAATCCGTGCACACAAGCTGCGTGTTTTCTCTCAGCCATTAGTCATTTTAACGGTTGACAGTAACCCTGATGCTTAGCAAGAAAAGAGATAGCTGGGAGCTGTTAAATCTGACACACACACACACACGCACAACCTTCCAGCACACACACTTACCACTCCCCGTCTCGTCAAACAGGATGTTCTGAATACACAGTGGGCCTTTAGGGTCCACAGTGCTCTATAGCCGTAATCAGGACCTGGTGATAGAGCTGGCTGATGAACGGGCTTCTTTAATGTTTTTTTATGGCTCTATCACTGGCCTGTCTCAGCAACCGCCGTTTATCTCTCCCCGGAGGTGGCAGCAAATGATTCTAAATGAATAAGCAGACGGCTTACCGACTGGCCCGGCTGAGCGATTGGGAGCACGGCGGTCTCCGGAATCTCTCCGGGATCTCTCCGGAATCTCTCGGTGTCTGTCTGAGAACCCGTCCGCCCCGTCGGCCAACGCGCAGGTTGGGTGAGAGGGGGATGAAATAGGGCCAGACGGTCAATGACTAGGATGTGTCTTTATCATTCTGTCTCTCTCCCTCTCTTCTATTTCTTTTTTCTGTCTCTCAGCCTCGCTCTCTCTCTCTTCCTGTTTCCTCAGTGCGCCCAAATGAGGCAGGTCTATTTGTCCCAGGTGTTTGTAACTGGGCAGATTGAGCCAGTCAGATGCCGGATGAGGTGATATTGTAAACAGCACCTGGGCATGCATTTTATAGGACACCATGACTCAGTGCCCCCCCCTGCTAGTATATGGCCCATTCCCCACCCACGGTCCTGCCTATAATTCCTGTCATCAACCCACACACACACACACACACACACACACACACACGCAGACACACACACACGCAGACACACACACACGCAGACACACACGCAGACACACACACACACGCAGACACACACGCAGACACACACGCAGACACACACACACACAGACACACACGCAGACACACACGCAGACACACACAGACACGCAGACACAGACAGACACACATACACACGCAGACACACACGCAGACACACACAAACACAGACAGACACACATTCACAGACACACACGTAGACACAGACACACACAGACAGACACACACGTAGACACAGACACACACAGACAGACACACACAGACACACACAGACAGACAGACACACAGACATACACACATACACACACGCAGACACAGACACACAGACACATATGCACCAGGTTTTGTGCTGATTCCATTCCTTTTCATCCGTTCTGTAAACTGACCGAATGTTGTTATTGTGAACTTAATTCAACATGGAACAATACAATAAAAAAATACATTGTGTTCATTTTTTGTCACCATTTTTAAGACAAAACGCAGATGCTGTTTACATGCTGTTTTTTGGCCATGGGGTTTGGAGCTTGGGATGGTGATGTATCAAATAACCCTACATGTTGTGCATCTCTGTTACTAGCTATCACCAGGGAGGAAAAAATCTGTCTGTTCAAGTTTAGCAGTCCTTTTGTACGGAGGTCTAAGTATTGATTTATGTGAGGCCTATTTGATCAAAGTGAATAGTGTTCAGGCTGTTATGAGCGTTCTGATATGAGAGGACTCACACCGAATTCCTGGCAACTTTGAGAAAAACAATCTAGTTTCAAGGGTAAGGTAAGTTCCATTTGAATTCAATCGGTCAAATCAGGACAATCGGTAAAAGTAAAAATCCTGTTATCGTGAATGTATTTCACTGTACTTCACTAAGGAAATATTTTCAATTTGAATTCAATGCAATGATACAGAACATACCAAAACCCTGCTCAATTACAATTTGTCACCCCCCTCCTCACGAATACCTTAGATTTTTGGAGTAAATTAAATTTGATTTTTTGTGTTTTTTTTATATAATCATCATCATAGATACCCTTATCAATAGAGGAAACAGGAGAAGCAAGACACCCCAGTTCCTATTTCTGGGGGGGATTGGGTCAAGGCCACTCTGGCCTACTTAATGAGGGAGATAGTTGTAGGCGTATTAAACACCCAGTGAAAATTGATTACATTTATAATGTAATCCAGCTGGCTCCCGGGTGTGAGCTGTGCACACCGTTCTTGCCTGCGGCTGAAGTCGGTTGAAACAAAAGTAACGTAATTAGCATGTGGAGTAATTAGTGGGATTATGTGTTTCCACATGTCAAATTGACAGCTTTAGATACAACTGACTTTCCACGGAAAACACGTGGATCAATTGCGCTAGCATGTAGCATAGCAATTTGAGTATCTGACATGTAGGGTGTCTGGTGGTTATAGCATCTGACATGTGGGGTGCCTGGTGGTTATAGCATCTGACATGTAGGGTGCTTGTTGGTTATAGCATCTGACATGTAGGGTGTCTGGTGGTTATAGCATCTGACATGTAGGGTGCCTGGTGGTTATAGCATCTGACATGTAGGGTGCTTGGTGGTTATAGCATCTGACATGTAGGGTGCCTGGTGGTTATAGCATCTGACATGTAGGGTGCTTGGTGGTTATAGCATCTGACATGTAGGGTGCCTGGTGGTTATAGCATCTGACATGTAGGGTGCCTGGTGGTTATAGCATCTGCCTGGTGGTTATAGCATCTGACATGTAGGGTGCCTGGTGGTTATAGCATCTGACATGTAGGGTGCCTGGTGGTTATAGCATCTGACATGTAGGGTGCCTGGTGGTTATAGCATCTGACATGTAGGGTGACTGGTGGTTATAGCATCTGACATGTAGGGTGCCTGGTGGTTATAGCATCTGACATGTAGGGTGCCTGGTGGTTATAGCATCTGACATGTAGGGTGCCTGGTGGTTATAGCATCTGACATGTAGGGTGCCTGGTGGTTATAGCATCTGACATGTAGGGTGCCTGGTGGTTATAGCATCTGTCATGTAGGGTGACTGGTGGTTATAGCATCTGACATGTAGGGTGCCTGGTGGTTATAGCATCTGACATGTAGGGTGTCTGGTGGTTATAGCATCTGACATGTAGGGTGTCTGGTGGTTATAGCATCTGTCATGTAGGGTGTCTGGTGGTTATAGCATCTGACATGTAGGGTGCCTGGTGGTTATAGCATCTGACATGTAGGGTGTCTGGTGGTTATAGCATCTGACATGTAGGGTGTCTGGTGATTATAGCATCTGACATGTAGGGTGCCTGGGGGTTATAGCATCTGACATGTAGGGTGCCTGGTGGTTATAGCATCTGACATGTAGCATCTGGTAGGGTGCCTGGTGGTTATAGCATCTGTCTGGTGGTTATAGCATCTGACAGGGTTGCCTGGTGGTTATAGCATCTGACATGTAGGGTGCCTGGTGGTTATAGCATCTGCCATGTAGGGTGACTGGTGGTTATAGCATCTGACATGTAGGGTGCCTGGTGGTTATAGCATCTGACATGTAGGGTGCCTGGTGTAGCATCTGTCATGTAGGGTGCCTGGTGGTTATAGCATCTGACATGTAGGGTTGCCTGGTGGTTATAGCATCTGACATGTAGGGTGCCTGGTGGTTATAGCATCTGCCATGTAGGGTGACTGGTGGTTATAGCATCTGACATGTAGGGTGCCTGGTGGTTATAGCATCTGACATGTAGGGTGCCTGGTGGTTATAGCATCTGTCATGTAGGGTGCCTGGTGGTTATAGCATCTGACATGTAGGGTTGCCTGGTGGTTATAGCATCTGACATGTAGGGTGCCTGGTGGTTATAGCATCTGCCATGTAGGGTGACTGGTGGTTATAGCATCTGACATGTAGGGTGCCTGGTGGTTATAGTATCGGACATGTAGGGTGCCTGGTGGTTATAGTATCTGACATGTAGGTTGACTGGTGGTTATAGTATCTGACATGTAGGGTGCCTGGTGGTTATAGCATCTGACATGTAGGGTGACTGGTGGTTATAGCATCTGACATGTAGGGTGACTGGTGGTTATAGCATCTGACATGTAGGGTACCTGGTGGTGAAGTAGGCATTGAGAACATGCTTTTTCGTTGTTATGAAGGTTTCTTGTATCTATTTTCTGTATTAGAACAGGGATTTTATATGAGGAACACAAGAAAAAGCAAGACACCACTCAGAGCAACTTCCCTGGCGTCTCTAACTGGGGTGTCTTCATTCTTTAATCTCTCTGTCTAAGCATGAGTGTGAAGTGTGAACAGAAGGACATAGACATTGCCGGAGAGTTGACAAATAATTAGCCAGTGCGTTTCTGTGGGCCTATGATGTTTCAGTTGATATGCTGTGACAAAAGCCATTTATTATGGTGGAGACATTAGGATCTGTCAGCGTGTCCTTTATCTCCGGCATAAACCACAGAGAAACTGGTGGTATAGATAAAAGAAAAATACGTACAATCAGGAACTTCTTCTGAACAGTGGGAAAAAAACAATCATGATAAACTAGTCAAGGATAAAAACAAGGTAAGACAGCTACTAGCTACTATTAGCTGCATGTCAACAGTAGCCAGTACAGTTAGCTGTCATACAATAATTGGTTTTTCAGTTCTACAATATTATTGCTACATAAACATGACACGTCAAATGTAACTTTTTACTCAGTTTCTGACAGATTCTGTGTAAATAACGGGACTTAGGTAAAGAGGATGAGTAAAAAAACGAACATGCAATGGACGTGATGTTTTCTCTTTCTATTGAATTTCTTATATTAGTCATGTGTTCTAGACCAATGTCACATCCACATTTAATTAGAATTATAAAAATAACAAAACTTTTTCTTTCTTTCTCTTTTTGTCCATACAACTTACACTAAGCATAAGCACATATATCGACGAGCCAACAGTCCAGTGGAATCTGGAACAAAGACATAAGCATTTGATCCTTCAAGTCCTGTAAGTTGCGATGTGAAGCTGCCGTGTATTGGACTGGTTGGTCCAGTACATTCCACAGATGATCAATCTCATTGATAAATATGGAACTCTTCTCAAGTTCCTAGAACCATCGACAAACGATGTGTACAATGTGGCAGGGTGCATTATCCTGCTGCAAGAGACCGCTGACATCCAGGAATACAATCACCATGAATCAATTGAATCTGACAGTCTCAAAACTACAATTTTGGAATCAAGAAAAACCATCTACTCTCATTGAGATGAGACATGTGACCATCGAACCTTGTTCCAGTACCAACCTGTTGAACTACATTCCTGACTGTGCATCGACGCAACATACACTTAGGTCCTCTTCCAGGCAGTTTCATCACGCTTCAGTTGATTGAAACGTCCTAATTAAAGGCTGTGTAATTGTCCAGGTGCCAGCTGAAATGCTCCACAAAATGTTACAGTCAATTGGCCTCGATAAGGTCCTGATTCTTGTATACTTCCAGGATGTGTTTAGTAGCGTGTTAGTCCTTGTCGAGCTGTGTAACCATGTCAGCTGTGCCTGATTAAGCTCAGTCGTCCTGCATAGAGCCCTGCACAGAGCTCCAGGCAAGGTGTTTCTGCTCATCGTGCATTCAAGTCAAACACCCCCGAGGTACAGTTTACGGATGTCAGTCAATTAAATCTCGTCAGGATATCATTTGGATTCTAGATAATAAGTGAATGCAATGGTTGATCACTTTTTCTTTAAAGGTAACAGCATAGACCTGTATTTGGCGTGACCACCATTTCGCTTTACCAGTGTAACGTTTACCTTTGTTTAGAGTTGATTAGGCGGTTCATTGAGGGCCTCTTGCATATTCCTTGACCCTTTAATGTCTGTGCAAAGTCGCTGGGTTTTGGCGAACAACTGATGCCACCGCCGTAGACGTTGATCCAATGCATCCGAAACATGTTCAATAGGTGACATGTCTGGAAAATCCAGAGTATGGAAGAACTGGGACACTTGTAGCTTCCTGGAGTTGGGCACCTACATCTCAATTTCAATGTTGTCACATTGAAAGTGTGTTAATCTTAAGTTATTGAGTTATTTCTGTCATCCGTAACTCATGTCTGGCCATTAAAATACCTCATCTTTCTATCACTGGACACACTGCTGCTAACGTTTACATCAGCAAACTGCTCGCTAACACAACGCCAACAAACCCACACTCCAAACACACTGCCATCTGCCCAGAACATTTGAAACCAGTATTCACTTGTCCAGCATGACAGTAGTCCTCGCCATGTATTACAACAACATCTGCTCAAAAATCTAAACTCCAAGAAATCTAATATTCATTATGCATCATTTTTTTGTAGGATACACCAAAATGCTTCTTTCAAAGCATAGATAGCATTACATTTGGCAACTTGATGAATGTATGTATTTAGGACAAGCTTTTTACACTGCAGAAACCCCAATGCAACTTTGCATAACTAATTACATTTAGGTTATTTGGGGACCTTTTGGACAATCTTAATCACTGGTTAATTCTCATCTTGCTTGTTGACCTCCTGTGCGCAGCTTTCCGTTATCTACCTAGCCTCCAGCCATGCACCTAACTTACTAACAACTAACTTGTAAAGTTTACGACTTTTCCAACGTGACATGAAATATAGTTTTTTCATTAAACTTTTCCACACCGTGTATACTCATATATATTAAACATAGCTACTCAATACTGAATGCCAATGGTAAGTAACATTAGCTGCCTGCTCATTGTAGCTGTTGTAGCTCTAACATGATGAAGAACTATCACATTCTGGTAAGCATTTCAAAGATTGTGCCATGACTTCAGCCACAATTATCAGACCAGTTATCTCAGTGTAGACATGCATAAAACAGCATCCCCGAAAACAGGCGCTAATGTTATTAGTAGAGTTAGCTTTATGGTCCAGTCCCTGCAGTCGGTAAACGTTATATCGCTAGCTCTCCGCGCTGCTCCGCTCTAAAGATAAGCGCCATGTCTAGTTTTGCCGGATGCCTCATCCAAGCCGTAAGGTTTAAATGCCAGTGTTCAGCTCCTGCTCACAGGCAATGTTACTGAAATGTAGGCTTTAAATAATTGAACATAAATGTATATTTGACAACAGTTACAAAACTTTTATTCACGTCGTTCATAACTGGAGTTTTGTGTGTATTAACCTGAATGCAACAAAACGAAACAGTAGGACATTACAACAATAACCACAACTGAACCAGATGAAAAAATTGACAACTTGACCGTTTTGCATGTGGTAGAACCCGGAAAATCTAAGAGAAAAGACCAAAAATAAAGAAAGTCGGACAGGCAAAGTAGTTAATTTTTAGTTGTCGATATGTGATCAAGCCTCACAGCGCTCTGATTCTGAAACGCTCCCGGTGGACTATGATGACACTGCGTGGAGTACAGAAAAAATCTGTGTCGAAGCCCTAATGCGTCGTTGCCGGATTCAGTTAATAGGCTTTAGCGTAATACACTGAGGTACATTTGCTTAAGCGACGGCATACAAGTTATCCAAAATGTATCATTGATACAGCTGCAAAGCTAACAGAAAAGCAACATTCAACAAGTGAGTTGGTCTCCACTTCAGCAGTGATTATTCTATGATTTTTTTTGTGAAAAGATCAAATGTACTAGGAAAAAATAACATAACTCCCGCTCACACAGGCAGAGTGTTAAAAAAAACAATCCTGAGAATGCACAGAAATGACCCAGAATCAATGGGGACACTTGAACGTTTTTATCCTGTTTCGCTTGACACCGACACTGAAGTAGTAAATAGCTCTAAACCCACCAGCTGTCAACTGAACCCGATTCCAACTAAACTACTTAAGGAGCTACATTCTGTGCAAAGTCCACCATGTTGAACATAATAAATTGCTCCCGTTTCTCTCGATATGCACCTAACTCACATATAGTGAGTGGAACAAAAAGGTGGACCTAAGAGGAAGGAAAACATATTTTCTAAACAAATCTAATCTTAATCTGGATAAATTGGACAATTATTGTACAATCCAGACCTTCCTGTTGCTCTAAAAGGTTTGAGAAAAAGCTGTTTCCCAGCTACTCAATGCTTTTTTAAAGCTTAACAACTTGTACAACGCGCTTCAGTCTGGTTTCTGTCACGAATGGAGCGGCGTAGTGCGGTGAAAGCCATTGCAGAGTCGTGGGAACCGTTCAAATCAGGTTTATTGCGCAATCCAAACACAAAACAAACCGTAACGGTGAAAAAACACAATACTGTATAAAATAAAGGTGCGCATATAGCGACTTTAAACAAAACCCTCTCAATCACAACTAAAACAGTATAACCGTGTAACCTCACACTCACCTCTAAACCAACGTGACGTATAACAAAGAATGATAAGCACCGAGGTGACTTCCTAGAAAACCTTTATAGCCCGAACTAATGACAACATTACACCCAGCTGTGAACTAGAAACCAGGAAGTGGAACACCGGAAACCAGACGGTGCAGTACCCAACAATCACCACACGTTACAGTACCCCCCATTTAACAGATAGCTCCCAGATAGCCAAACTAACATAAAAGAACACAAGGGAGCAACAGGAGAGGACCCACAGTCAAACCCAAAGGGTCAGTCCAGGACCACCGGTCCAGCCCTGAATAGGCCTCGGTAGCCGACCTCCATCTTGAGCGGCTGAGAGGCCGCCAGTTTGAGCGGCTGAGGGTCCGTCGTGGCGGCGGCCATCGTGGGCGACGTGGCGGAGGCCATCTTTGGCGACGTGGCGGAGGCCATCTTTGGCGACGTGGCGGAGGCCATCGTTGGCGACGTGGCAGAGGCCATCGTTGGCGACGTGGCGGCGGCCATCGTGGGCGACGTGGGGCGGCCATCGTGGGGCGACGTGGCGGCGGCCATCGTGGGAGACGTGGCGGCGGCCATCGTGGGAGACGTGGCGGCGGCCATCGTGGGGGTGGCCATCGTGGGCGACGTGGCGGCGGCCATCGTGGGCGACGTGGCGGATCCCATCGTGGGCGATGTGGGAAGGAGGTCACCCGCCAGGACCTCATACTGAGGGGGAGGAGCCACTCGTCTGGGCTCTGTCGGGCGGGGAAGGGAACACTCCGGGAGGCCAGGCGGAGGAAGGAGGGGCGTCAGCGTCGCTGCGGCCATCTGGGGCGTCGCTGCGGCCATCTGGGGCATCGCTGCGGCCATCTCGGGCGTACCTGAGGCCATCTTGGGCGTAGCTGAGGCCATCACGGGCGTAGCTGAGGCCATCACGGGCTCTGGCGTGGCGGCGGCCATTTCGGGCGCTGGCGTGGTGGCGGCGGCCATCTCGGGCGCTGGCGTAGCGGCGGCGGCCATCTCGGGCGCTGGCGTGGCGGCGGTGGCCATCTCGGGCGCTGGCGTGGCCGGCCATCTCGGGCGCTGGCGTGGTGGCGGCGGCCATCTCGGGCGCTGGCGTGGCGGCGGCGGCCATCTCGGGCGCTGGCGTGGCGGCGGCGGCCATCTCGGGCGCCGGCGTGGCGGCGGCGGCCATCTCGGGCGCTGGCGTGGCGGCGGCGATCTCTGGCGTCAGATCTTGAAAGTCCAGCCATGCCCTCCACCATGCCTTAATCACAGCCGGGGGCTGCTGATGTAAACCCTCCGGGGATTTCTCTGTCCCAGAGGTAGGTGGCCGAAATGGGTCCTCATCCAGATGGAGCTGGGATGTTGGCTGTAGCTCCAGGGCTTTTGCTGGCCCTGGCTGCAGCCCCGGAACAGTGGGCGGCGTCTTCTGCCCGCCCCAGCCGACGTCCGATGTTGCGGGGACTAGTCGACTGAGGACGGGATCCCATAGCAGGGCGTCTTCCAGGGAGTCCTCCTCCACTCGCTCGTAGACCGCCTCCTCATCATCCGAGGAGGGAGTCGGACCCCCAATCACCCTGCCAGGTATAGCGCTGCTCCTGCTGCTCCGTGGGTTGACGGTGAGCTTCATACCTCGGAGCGCTATAGCTTGCCCCTCCGAGGAATCTACTCACCGTCCGGCTCTGCGGGCTTCTTGGGTGGCTTATCATTCTGTCACGAATGGAGCGGCGTAGTGCGGTGAAAGCCATTGCAGACTCGTGGGAACCGTTCAAATCAGGTTTATTGCGCAATCCAAACACAAAACAAACCGTAATGGTGAAAAAACACAATACTGTATAAAAGAAAGGTGCGCATATAGCGACTTTAAACAAAACCCTCTCAATCACAACTAAAACAGTAACCTCACACTCACCTCTAAACCAACGTGACGTAGAACAAAGAATGATAAGCACCGAGGTGACTTCCTAGAGAACCTTTATAGCCCGAACTAATGACAACATTACACCCAGCTGTGAACTAGAAACCAGGAAGTGGAACACCCGAAACCAGACGGTGCAGTACCCAACAATCACCACACGTTACAGTTTCAGATCCCATCACATAGACTTTTAATGGCATCTAAGGTTCTGCATGCATCTTAATGCTCCTTTAAAAACTATTGATGAGATTAGAAACCCATGTTGGGTTACACTGACACATTTTTGTCTGGTTTAGATCCTAATTGTCAGAAAGATATCACTTAGTATGTGTTTGCCTATAAGTTCATAGTGTTATTCATTGTATTTCAGAAATTTGAGAGTGACAGAAAATCTTTTATTTTAAACTCCATAAAAACAGAAACGTGCATTTAAGGACCAAAATAAAATAAAAAATATATATTTGTTTTCAGATCTCACAGTAAACTTTGCCGGTTGTACGGTCATATCGCTAAATATTTTGATAAATCTCAGCATTTCCCTCAGCCCTGATCACTTTTTTTCATAATTATATCAAATATATCTCAAGAGCTGCATTTTTCCATCTTTGGAACATTTGAAATATCAGAATTGTTTATTGAAAAATTATGCAGAATAGCGAATCCATGCTTTTTTAATTTCAAGTTTAGACTGTAGCAATGCTTTTTACACTGCCTGTCTGATATGAAGGTTTTACTGTTAACCTACAAAGCATTACATGGACTCCTATATACTTCTATACAAAGATCAGAAGATACAGGCTTCCTTAAAGTACCTTGGACTTCTACACAAACAGCTGGCTTTCTCCCCAAGAGCTCCACTACTGATGATCAAAATGATTAAATTGTTGATTAAGGTGAGACACGCAGACTCAGTCTTGACCTTTCAGTGTCTTCTAAAGACTCATCTTTTCAGCAGGGTCTATGATTAAGTGCAGTCTGGCCCCGGGGTGTGAAGGTGAACGGAAAGAAACTGGATTTACAAGCCACTCTTGCTGTCTTTGCCTTGAGGACCCACAAAAAAACATGATTTCAAGTTCTCCTTTGAAACAGCTGCATTTTGAAAATAGGACTGTATTTTGGTTGACAGTTGGGCAGATCGATTGGCCTCTCTTGGTTGTCAGCTGAAGTGAATGTTGTGGACATACGACTCTGAGGCTGGGGAGAGATGATTGTGCGGCTTTTGTTGAGCTCACCAGGGAGTGACAGACCATATTGTTGAATATGGATTTTGGCACTGAAAGATTTTGGCATCTGAAGTTATTCCAAAATTCCAACAAAGTAATCTGGTGTGTTTTAGCGCTCATAATTTCCATTCCAGTAAAACAACTTTACTTCAATCTAGCATTACATCGCTCATGAAATTCATGGCATGGTGATACAGACGTCAATTCCCAGCCTGATTTGTGTCCACCGTCCCGTTTGATTGGCTAGTTTTGTCGGTTGGCTTAAACAATGTTAGAGGGAGATTATAACATACTTACCTGCAAGAGGATTCCAGATGAAGCTTCAAAACCTGTTAATAATGCAGTTGGTTAAAATAACATGAATATTAACAGTTAACAAATGGTAGCTGTATCTTTGAAATCCCCCATTACAGTACAAATGGCAAAACACCGTATATTCCCTAGTTTACTAAATATGACCTTCGATTTGACCCTAAATGTGGTACATTTATATACTTGGGAAATAGTGTGGGAAATGGTGAGTCGCATCTAGGGCACATCTAGGGCACATCTAGGGCACACCTAGGTCACACCTAGGGCACACCTAGGTCACACCTAGGGCACACCTAGGGCACATCTAGGGCACATCTAGGGCACAGGCTAGAAGATAAAGAGATACTTAAAGAATAGAATGTTCTGCCTTGTTAATATATCAAGTCCACTGATGCTCTGTGAGAATGAGTGTCTTCACTTGTTCGAGATCTGAGATTCATTTTAAAGTCATTACTTAATTACCTAGATTGGCATCAAGTTGAAAGAAGAGTGGGGGGCGAAATCTCAAGAGAAAAATGAATAATTTCTGCCGGGAAGTTTGAAGTCAATTATACACTTTTAAAAATACGAGATCTTACATCAACCTCAACCTCGTCTACAACCTTTTAGATGTAAGATAAAGTACAGTAAATCATTCCCAGTCCACCATCTGTAAAATGAAATGTACAAAATCCCTCTAATAAGCAGCCTGACACTTGGATTGATTGAATTGCATTTCCCCAATCCCCCTTACACACAAGAGAAGCTTCCCAACTGCTACTCTTCTCCATACGCAATAAATAAGCCCTTATAGGCCCTGGTTAAAAGTAGTGCACACTATGTAGGGAATAGGATGCCATTTGAGATGCCAACGGGGGAAGGCACATCACCATCAAAGCAATATGGCCGAGAAAGTTAAGAGGCCAAACAGGCACGTCCTTGTGTATTAAATTACTAACACATCAGACGTGAACATGCATCACCTCTCTACTTTGTTCCCGTCGTCTCCACCTTTAAAACGTGCTGCGTTATTAATCCCGGAGGGGTGTTTATTATTAAACGTCAGTCTCCCGCGTGGAATCCCCGTCCCGGACAGACGTCTCCGTGGAGCCGCTTGGTGAGATGCCAGGCGTCGTCTCATTGCCGGGTGTCTCTGATGTGAGTCCGGGGCGAGCCGGGCTGTTAAGAACACGCTGAGGATTTGTCACACGGCCGCAACAATACTTGCACAAGCGGAGCTTAAAGTGATTTATAGGGCTTATTTCTGAAAATGGTAAAGTGAAATTAATCATGTTCCCACTTGACGCCGTTGCCACGGCGATGATAAACGACAAGCTGTCGGCGGGAGACAGTGAGCCATCCGTGAAGTGCCCGGTGATGCACACCCGCCTCCGATAGCCTGACCTTGGATGCGTGGCCGCCATACGCCCCGACTGGATGGTCCTCCGTGTCAGGGGAACCCAGGGGAGCGGGGCCAGCCTTGTCTCCCCAGCCGGGGGTCTAATGAGAGAGGAACAGCCCGGAGGAGATTGGAGCTGAGACACGGGGCGCCGCCACATCAGTAGCCTGCCGTGTGCCGGAGGGGCTGGGAAGAGACCTGTCGGACAGCACTGAGTTATGGGAACACAGATGGACGTGTCAACGTCTGTGTCAGTGGGGATGTCAATTGAAGGAAACGCCGGTGGTGGTTGATGAGGCGGTTAAGGGTCTATGCTACATGTTGCCCAGCATGAATGAATGCATGCAACGCTAATGTACTTAGCTGTGTTGAAACACAGTATGCTCTGTAGCTCCTTATTTAGATCAGATCCTAAATCTCACTCTTACATGAGCACTAATTCACGGTACAGCTTTTACCTTATGCCCTTTGTGTCCGACATTTTCCCTCAGCACAGGACCTGATGCCTACTGCCAAATTCGATCACGATCCTCTATTGTTTAGCTGTATCTGTCCTCAGTCCTTTATCTACACTTCCTTTCTAGATCGGACCACTTTATAGCCTGTGCTCCATACACAAGTGAATGCCTTAGCCATTCTAGTCTACAATGACTTTGTGATATCTGTTGCTTCAACTTGTTTGTTATTTCCCATACGTCACGCTCAGTCATTTATTGCCCTTGCGGTAATGTAGTCATTAGCGTGCTTTGATTAAATGTTCATGTTTTCCTTTGTGTGCACATGAAGGATTACCCTAAAAACAACCAAAGCAGTCAACTACCATTATCCCACTTCTCTCAGTCCTTCTCTGCCATCCCAAAAATAAATAATCTTTGCCCTTGATAATTAATTGTGATGTTTAGCAGGTCCGTTTCGACGCACCCTCTTAATCTAATTTTGTTTCCACTCTGCGATTTGTAAATTACTGCAAAATGACGCGTCATTTACCACTGTCTCGAGATGGGACAACGGTCATTTTTCTTCTCGAATAATTCTCTCTCTCCCCCATACTCTGTGTGTGTCTCTCTCTCTCTCTCTCTCTCTCTCTCTCCCCCATACTCTGTGTGTGTCTCTCTCTCTCTCTCTCTCTCTCTATATTGCGGTTTCTGTTTTGTCTCTACCTCATTTTCCCAATCACTCTTTCTCGCAATCTCGCCTCTCTCGAATCTCCCTCACGACCACATCTTCTCTCTCCCTTAATCCCCGTCTGCCTTTCACTCCAATTTAGCGACACTCGAAAGCCACAGAGGACCAGGAGAATTAGTTGCGCTTTTGCAACTTTTCCCCGGGAACATTATGAAGCGCTGATCTGAAATGTCACCACTACAAATGCCCGTCCACATCCCATTATTTGCCTCTAAATGGTAAGCGTTTATATTCACACGGCGCCGCTGTGACATTTTAGAGAAGAGGAGTGCAGGACGGGGTGATTTGCGCTGCCTATTATGTATCATTTATGGACGCACAAAACAAATGACACTCACTGGGCTGTCTGATGACTCATTAGCATTGGCTCTGAGTCACACAGCACACGTGTACTTGGCCTGTAACTGTATCCCACTATAAGTGTCTAATGTATGTTTTATTCAGAACAGGCGATGGGAAGCTATAGGTTTAGTAATACCTTCGATGTGAGTGCACGCGCACACCTCCTCGACCGGTATTCATCCCGGTAACACGAAATGAGTGTTGTAAGCATTAAAGTCCCATTCATTTCTCCCCACTGACTGTCCCATTACTCACTGAAGCTATGCCCACAGGCCAAATTGTAGGAGTTAACGTTTCATGCGTCTTCACATAATGCAAAGGGTATGGAGCCTGGCCAGGAATAATGGAGAGCTGTGGTCCTTACCTCCTTTTCTGAAAATTAATGACGCGACGCCAATGTTTGAGCACACCTCTTGGCACGCCGCGGAGAGGCTGAATGAGATGCTCTGACCCAACATCGAGCTTCGTCGTCAACTAGGTGCACTGTCCTTTTACACGTGTCCTAGAAGAGTGATGGACCTTGACGAAACCTGGTCAAGTAGGAGAAAATACAATTAGCGGGACCATTGGACAGAGCAAAAGCTAGCGATTTATTTAAGTCACTAGCCGACAGGTTAGAAGGGATATAGCCGGGCCCCACTAGTCTCTATAAAGTCCATTGCATTCAATTATGAACCGTGTTGTATGGGTCCAGGGTGTTGATTGGCTGAAAGCCATGGTTTATTGGTAATTATGAATCAGGGGTTCAAAATCCTAAATGTTGATTGGCTGAAAGCCATGGTTTATTGGTAATTATGAATCAGGGGTTCAAAATCCTAAATGTTGATTGGCTGAAAGCCATGGTTTATTGGTAATTATGAATCAGGGGTTCAAAATCCTAAATGTTTATTGGCTGAAAGACAAGGTCTATGTATCAAAGCATAGTTAAAGTATACTTTCATTTAACCTTTATTTAACCGGGTAGGCCGATTGAGAACCAATTCTCATTTGCAACGGCGACCTAATGCAAAAATGTGCAAGACAACCTGCAGTTACACGATTAATACACAGAATACAAGAGTGCAAATAGCAGTGGGATTCTACATGGCAATACAGGATCAAGTGGACAGTCAATATACAGTTAATACAGGATGGGGTATAAGTAGGTCATTTGAACAGCATTGATATGGCAATAACAGCAATACAAATACATAAGAGAGTCTATATACAGAATGTAAAGGTTAAAGTGTATCTAGCAGGTAGGTCATTAGTGTGCACAAATTGTATGTGAGAGAGAGCATTTGAGCTTGCATGAGCAAATAGAATAATTAAAAGAATATGAAATAGGTATGGCAGCATGTAAAATTTATGCACTCTGCAAATTGGGCATGGCAAAAAGTAAAAGGGGCGTAAATGAAAACCAGATGATAGTTAACATGTACAGTGACCGAACTAAATATTTGGACAGAAAGGCAATAGATGAGATAAGGGTATTAAGTTTTATGTTTTTCTTGCAATTCATTCCTGTCATTTGCGGCTGAAAACTGGAAGGATTGGCGGGCAAAAGAGCTGCAGACTTTTGCGGTGACTAAGGCAATGTACCTGATAGAGTGTAGACTGCGTGTGGGTAGAGCTATGGTGACTAGAGAGCTTAGATACAACAGGACTTTGCCTGACAGAGAGTTGTAAATTAGTTGGTATCAATGTGTTTAACATTAAACGCTGTGTTTAACGACGGCTAGCCGACTAATGCTTAAAGGTTACAGTGGTGGGTGATGTATGGGGCACTGGTAACAAAACGTATAACACTGTGGTAAATCACACTCAATTTTAACAGGAGAAAGTTTGAGGCAGTTCTATAAATGACATCACCAAATTCACACATTGAATAATAACGCATGGCAAGTTTTGCATCGTGAATTGAGACCCGGTTGCGGAATATGAAAAACAATTGTGGGCTTAATTTCAGATGTGAGGTTGTTCATGTGGGGCTGGAAGGAGAGAGAGCTGTCTAAGAAAAACACCTAGGTATTTGTATGTATCCACATATTCTAGTTCAGACCCATCTAGCGTGGCGAGGCTAGTTAGACAGGCAGGTGTGGGCAGCGATCAGTTAAAAAGCTTAGTTTAACCAGAGTTTGGCAGTAACTGAAGATTTCGGAAGGAATGCTGAATGGCCACGTAACTTTTTAATGTTTTTTATACTCAATACTTCATGCCCAAGAACAGCACTTAGCCGTCCTATATTGGCCATAGCACACACCCCCTCAGGCAATACTGCATACTGTCTGGAATATGTCTAGTTAATCTGTCTATGTCTAGGTCAATGATTGCTTTATTTTGAGCCCAGGAGGGAAATTGTTTCACAGTGTAATGCAACCTGGCTGAATTCAAATATTCAAATAAACTGTATATATGTTCATCTAAGTTAGCATAATCAACAGAACAGTAAGTATTTCCTAGAAAGGTGAACCATTTCAACGTAGAGAAATGGAATGCAATCTGAATAGGATGTATTACTCACTTGTCAGGACTTGTATTTATGTACAGGATATGAGAATAACAGACTGTTCTCATTTTCCTACAAATAAGAAACACAGGCAGGCAGTTTCTGATTGCTAAATGGCTATTACAGGGCAATTTAATAAAAACATTTGTACAATATTTATTCATAGCACAATCAAAAAAAAAATCTATCATAAAACTGAATGGTGATTGAATGAAAGCTGTGGTAAATTAGATTGTTTCCCACGGTTATGACAAAAAATAATAATATTTATTTTGCTAACCAGTCTGTAATATGCCCTGGACTAAGGACAAAATCCAGTCAGTCGTCAGTCCAATTGTACACTAGAACAACTCTTAGGTGTTCTATACTGGCCATATACAACAACCCTATTGGGCCGTATTGGTTAAATATACCACAGGAATCACACAACCACTCCTTCAGTGTTCTAATTCGGTTGGTAATCATGCATTTAGCAATAGCCTTAGTACTTAAAAACAATTTTAAAAGTCCTCCACAAGTACAGATTTAGGGTTTAGGCCATTTGTGACACATTTGTTATCTAGGTTTCCAAAGTGATCCAGCTCTGCTATTCCACCATGAATACGCTACATTGTCATTAGCATTGCCGACGGTGCTATGCAACGCCCGTGGACATGCCACAATGAAACTCGTTGAACTACATTGGTTTCAATAATAAACAATTATTATCTAAGTAGGACATTGATGAGGGTTAGCGACCAGCAAGGGACCGAGACACAGAGACGGATAGAGAGAAAGGCGAAGAGGGGGAGAGAAAAAGAGTATGTTGATTGATATAGTCCTTGTTGGCGCATTCCAATGGGATTTTCATGTTATCCAACTTCAGCAAAGCCATCAAATCAATTTATTTGAAAAATCCCTCCCATGAGAGCGAGAGAGGGAGAGAAAGAGAGAGAGAGAGGAAGAGTGAGTGAGTGAGTGAGTGAGAGCGAAATACAGAGTGAGAGAGGAGTTAGAAAAGTGAGTGAGTGAGGAAATGTGCTTTCATAAGAGTCTAGAGACTGAGGAACGGTATCGATTGTTACGACAGAGCTGTAAAACATGTTTCGGCGGTGGCACTGGATATTGTCAGTGACAGCTCTGGGAATCTCTTGTTATTTTGTCGTTCGACGATTCTATTTCAGGGCCACCACTAGTAAACAGAACAATATAGACAGGTCACGGAGGTTCGTGTCCGCATATTTGTTTCAATGTATAGTGTGGCTATGAAAATATGTACATGTATAGCAAACAATGCAGCATTGACGAAATGAGTACACCGCCCAAGCTCACAAAGAAAACACAGTTAGTTTAGACCACTCACATACATACTCTGATGAGCCAAAACATTATGTCCACTCACATACATACACTGATGAGCCAAAACATTATGACCACTCACATACATACACTGATGAGCCAAAACATTATGACCACTCTCATACATACACTGATGAGCCAAAATATTATGACCACTCACATAGATACACTGATGAGCCAAAACATTATGACCACTCACATACATACACCGATGAGCCAAAACATTATGACCACTCACATAGATACACTGATGAGCCAAAACATTATGACCACTCACACACATACACTGATGAGCCAAAACATTATGACCACTCACATACATACACTGATGAGCCAAAACATTATGACCACTCACATACATACACTGATGAGCCAAAACATTATGACCACTCTCATACATACACTGATGAGCCAAAACATTATGACCACTCACATACATACACTGATGAGCCAAAACATTACGACCACTCACATACATACACTGATGAGCCAAAACATTATGACCACTCACATACATACACTGATGAGCCAAAACATTATGACCACTCTCATACATACACTGATGAGCCAAAACAGTATGACCACTCACATACATACACTGATGAGCCAAAACATTATGACCACTCACACACATACACTGATGAGCCAAAACATTATGACCACTCACATACATACACTGATGAGCCAAAACATTATGACCACTCACATACATACACTGATGAGCCAATACATTATGTCCACTCACATACATACTCTGATGAGCCAAAACATTATGACCACTCACATACATACACTGATGAGCCAAAACATTATGTCCACTCACATACATACACTGATGAGCCAAAACATTATGACCACTCACATGCATACACTGATGAGCCAAAACATTATGACCACTCACATACATACACTAATGAGCCAAAACATTATGACCACTCACATACATACTCTGATGAGCCAAAACAGTATGTCCACTCACATACATACACTGATGAGCCAAAACATTATGACCACTCACATACATAGACTGATGAGGCAAAACATTATGACCACTCACATACATACACTAATGAGCCAAAACATTATGACCACTCACATACATACTCTGATGAGCCAAAACAGTATGTCCACTCACATACATAGACTGATGAGGCAAAACATTATGCCCAGAGGTGGGACAAAGTCATTGTTATGCAAGTCACAAGTAAGTCTCAAGTCTTTGCCCTCGAGTCCCGAGTCAAGTCGAGTCAAAGATGAGGCAAGTCCCGAGTCGAGTCACAAGTCAAAGCCAACAAGTCTCAAGTCGAGTCCAAAGTCCTACCATTTTAGTTTCGAGTCATTTCAAGTCATCTTACCACAGAATTTATACAAATCATGTATGTCTGTAAGATTTGTATTTATTTAAACCTCTTTTTATACAATGACATTAATACAGTAAAAAACAGAAAATTTAATTTCACAAAAAATGCTTGTATTTCAACAGCATATTGCACTAGAACAATGCACAGCAACTTCAGCCCTGTATTGTATTGACCTTAGGGCTGGATGGAAAAATTTTATATCACGATATATTTCTTAATTTCGGTCGATACGACATAATTCCGATATCGATATGAACAATATAAAAGCCTCAGAAAAAATGCCATGAACAACCACAATGGATGTCTGTATACAATCTTCTGAAAAATACATTTGCCAAGTCTTTTGAGCCTCCTCCTATAAAAGTAAATAATATTTTAGAAATAAAACGGTACAAATAAATTAAAGTTCACCTTTTATTTGATTTTAACCTTTATACAAACAAGAAAAGTCAAATAAGCAATTTGACTCTGAGACTGACCTTATTAATATATTTAACTTTAAACAATAACATAGGCTGATTATATTATTCTTTACACAAAACTTCCTGCAACAAAACTTGTTCTTATAAACATATCGTTTAAAGTTAGTGAACATGTTAGACAATGAAGAGGTGAGTTCATGAGTTCGCTACGTGACCGTGGATTTAAGAGACACAACAGAGAAGCTCATGAACGCGCATGTCGCAACATGCTCGGAGAATGAGAGTGCTCAAAAGCGCATGTCCATCATGACGTCATGGGCCAGTCAACGCGGAAGATCCAAGCTCCTATGTTGGCTTTATGCGCTTTTGAGCCTCTCATTCTCCGGCACATTTAGCATCACGCTGAAACCTGAAGTTTATCAGATCTCAGAAAGCTGAACCACTTCCCTACCACTGAATTAGTCTTTCCTCTCATATCAACTGTCTGCTTTCTCCTCACTTATGGAAGCTCGTTCAGTCACGTTTGAATTGCGGTCATGGGCGCTCATTTTGTAGCTTAAACTTGCCGTGTTGGAGATCAGCAAAAATATTGAAATATCGAAAATGTGTTTAGAAATCATATCACCGTTATTGATTTTTTTTTTACCGCGATATATATTGATATTGAATTATTGTCCAGCCCTAACCTCATATTGCAAAACAGTTTAACTTTCAAATAGACATGGGTCCTTTTAGCCTGAACTTTTTTAAACATGTCATTAATAAAATCCTCACTCCTCAAAATGATCACTTCTGAAAAAATGGACCAACCTGATAATATAATTGGAATGACTCCATAGAGACGTGTGTGTGCGTGTGCGTGTGAGCGTGCCCGTGCGAAGCTCCGTCTGTAATCTTCGACCCGCATGTTTTGCAAATTGCAACTCTTTTTTTGTCGACTACCTCGTAATTTTTATAGCCAAACGAAACTATCTTCGGTATAATTTTGCCAACTGGCGCGTTGTTGCTTGTGCTTCATTGGTTGTCTTGCAATGTGCCTGCTAGGATGCTGTCTAATCAAAACAACGTGGGACTACAGTGATTGGATGTCCAATCAAAACAACGTGGGACTACAGTGATTGGATGTCCAATCAAAACAACGTGGGACTACAGTGATTGGATGTCCAATCAAAACAACGTGGGACTACAGTGATTGGATGTCCAATCAAAACAACGTGGGACTACAGTGATTGGATGTCGTGCAGGCAGCGCGTGCTCTCTGCATGCATTTTTTTTTCACAGATGCAGATAAACTGAGAGCGGCGCGCCCGTGTGAACATTTTCTTCCCCAGTTTTCATGGGAAGTAGCAAGTCTTCTCGAGTCAAAAGGCGCAAGTCCAAGTGAAGTCACGAGTCATTGATGTTCAAGTCCAAGTCGAGTTGCAAGTCTTTGTACATTTTGTCGAGTCGAGTCTGAAGTCATCAAATTCATGACTCGAGTCTGACTCGAGTCCAAGTCACATGACTCGAGTCCACACCTCTGATTATGACCACTCACATGCATACACTGATGAGCCAAAACATTATGACCACTCACATACATACACTGATGAGCCAAAACATTATGTCCACTCACATACATAAACTGATGAGCCAAAACATTATGACCACTCACACACATACACTGATGAGCCAAAACATTATGACCACTCACATACATACACTGATGAGCCAAAACATTATGACCACTCACATACATACACTGATGAGCCAAAACATTATGACCACTCACACACATACACTGATGAGCCAAAACATTATGACCACTCACCTACATACACTGATGAGCCAAAACATTATGACCACTCACATACATACACTGATGATCCAAAACATTATGACCACTCACTGGTGGACCGGATACAATTAATACCCTCCTACAAGGGCACATGTCAAGGTTTGGGTAGATTAGATGGCAAGCAAACAATCCGTTTTCAGAAGAGTTTAATTTTGGCAATTTACTAGCTAGGCATTTGGATGTAAAGCTTATGTGTCAAGAGGCAATATCGCCAGCACGCTCTTTGGGTTCATGTCAGCCAATGTATTCCTTCATCGCTTGAAAGCAGTGTCTATATATTTTTAAGGGTTCTCAAGAGCTTTACCCCAAATTCTACAAGACTGACAACGAACACTAAATGATTGTAGCAAAATAACAAGAAGAAGCTAACAAAAACAAGAGCAAATCACCAGGATGACACTGAATCTACTGAGGGTATACAATACTTTTTCGCAAAATCAAATGGCGTCTTGCCCCAATTCCCAAAGTAACATAAATAACCTTTTCTGTGTTTGTTTAGTGGAGGAACTACAAATGTCTCCTTTAAAATAGTTCAAGATTACCTAGGGAACATGGAACAGCAACACCGATGAGTGATTAAGGGGAGAGGACATTTCTGTACTTTAGGACGTTCGGTTAAAAAAGCCTCTGAAAGTATTTTATTCTAGTGGTTTTAAGATTTAGGACACGTGTGCTTGATTTCAACATTTTAATCAAACGCACATTTGGAGTGAGTGAGACTCAACAGATTAAACGAACGAGTGGCTGATTTGAAAGTAGCTAGCCAGGTGGGTAGAAGTAGTGCAGTTTACTGGCTGGAAAATCTAGTTCCGCTGAGGAGCTGTCTGTCGGGGCGGAATGGAATTACTTAACGTCATCTCATTTAGGAGTCCGACGTGATCTTCCCTTTCTCTCGAAATGTACATATGATTGATTCGCCGAGATTGAAGTTATATTAACAGCCTGTTTTACATCTCCCACGACGCTAACCGTGGGGAACCTAATCCAGCCCTTTAGGTGTCTACTTAGCTGCTCTTATAGATGAAGGAGGCTCCTGGGAATCTCCTGGTGCCTTTGGCATCTGTAGCTGGATGATGTTCCTTCCCCTCCACTCCCACTGCCCTGTCTGGTGGCACAGCGTTCACACGGGTGTGTCATTTATTATATGTACATAAAAAGACATCTTGTCATTGTTATGGAGCCATGGTTTATGTTAGAGACACACATTTTCTGAAAGTATGGTAAAGTGTGTTTAGGAATCAATCCAATGTATTTTCTAATCCCTTTTCTAAATCAGCAGTTGTAACAAAGTGCTTTTTCAGGCACCCAGCCTGAATATAGGCCTACTAGTATAATATTTTTTGATAAAGTATAGATATTTTTTATTCTAAGGTCAAAGGTTTTTATATGTTATATTACAAGATGTGTGTGAGAAAACACATCTCACTTTCAGTAACATTCTGGGAGCATTTGGTGTTAAATGTCTTGCTTACAGTCAGAACAACTGATTTGTCAGTTAGTCAGTTAGCCAACCTTTACCTAACTGGTCAGCTGGTCTTACCACTCGGTAATAAACCGGTATCAAATAACACATCTCCTTTTCCTTTGATAACGAACTGTTCGCGCTCTTCCGTAAGGCATATTTATTCATATTCTCTGCAGCGCCAACATTGTAAACCAGACTTGCATCTCAAATAGGATCTTGATTCCCTCACCAAAATACTTACGACACAATCCCAAGTGTCTCCCCTTCACCAGCTGCACACCGAACATCACGTCTGTCCTGTATGTTGGAAACAGGAAGCCTATTACTCACTAACACAAGTCGACGCTGGTTCTTATTTGCATGGGTTACCATTATACAATGCGCCGTGCTGCGTTTCAAACATCAAGACGAGGGTTCAAATAGCACCGGTTGGGTACACTGTTATTTCTTTTATTTTACATCCCCCTTATTATCCTGTGCCCTATTTATTTTTTCCAACCCCCCTCGCTGTCCTTGGAGTCCCGACGTTTCGGCAGGGCTCCGATGGAGTCGGCGCCTATCTCCTCAGCCGACGCTAGTGCACTCGAAAGAGGCTAGAGTGCTGTTTGTGAGGCGTCCGTGGTGGAGGAGGAATGTGTGTGGATGTGCGTGTTTGGTGAGCGGTTTTGTATAGCCCATGAAGCCAGCCAGCAGGAGACACTTCACAGTGGGGGTACCAGAGAGATGATAATGGGTGGAACGTAGCGAAGAGCAGGAGCCCATGTATGTCGTGCTAAAGAATAATTGCTCCTCTTTCAAGAGCATGCCTCTAATTGGCCTGCCTGGCTCTGCACTCAGCTCTACACTCCGGTCGGGAAAAAAGACTTCAAGCCCGAGACAGTCCGTTAGGCAACATACTTGTGCGTTGTCGAGACTAGGTTTTCTTCTCTCGCGTGGGTGTGTGTGTGTGTGTGCGCGCGCCTGTTGTTTAGCCACGGCCTCTTCTGTTCCTTGTCTGACTGGCTGGCTGGTTGCCTGGGGAGCAGTATTGAGGAGAGGCTCTCCGCAGCTCCGGCGAGGAGATGCGGTATTTCACAGCGAAGCCAAACGAGGAGAAACGGACCCCTCTGGTAGGCGAGGTGCTGTATCATTAAACAGGTATATTTCTGACAGATCCTAAATTTGAAGTGAACAGCAGGTACATCACAGTGTACGGCACCTCCCCTCTGACACCTAAAACGGGCAGGATGATACTTCACAGGGCAGCCGAGCAGCAAAGTTTGTTTTCTGGGGGAGAGGAGATATTTCTTCATGTGGAGGGAAGGGCAGGAGGTCTTCATAGATCGCTCCACAGTGGCCCTTTGGCCCCCACTTGTCTCAGTTTTCAGTATCTATGCTGCAATAGTCTATGAGCCAGGGGCTAGTTTTAGCCTGTTATGTTCGGTGGATGTTTCCCTGTCTTATCTGGTGTCCCGTCGCCCCCTTCATTTCTCCAATATCTCCCTCCTTCATTTTGACCCCCTCCCTCTCTTCCCCTCCCACCCTACTTCCCTTTCCCTGTCTCACTCTCCTCACGCCTACCTCCTTCTCTTTCCTTCTCTCTCTAACTGACTCACTCCAGGGACCTGGGCCCTGAGACCATGCCCCAGGACTACCTAGACTGGCTCTCAGCAGCCCCTGTCCTCAGTCCACCTAGTGGAGTTGCTTTATTTGTATCAACCTCTAAACACACGGATGCCAACTGACATTTACATTAACTCTGGAGGAGTGAACTTTTTGCATTATCTATAACTGCTGTGGCTACGCTTTTTTGTTTCTGTGTTCTTTTTTTCAAGCTCCGCTATGAAAAGCCATTTGACATTTACTGTTTTCGACCCGCTGATCATCTGACTGTTTTGAAGATATCGATGAACGATCCGGCCTTAAGGGCCATGTTCTCTTATGATCTTCACCCGTCACAGCAAGAAACGGAACCTCCAGACCCGGGCAACTCTCTTGGGTTCATACCAGGTTTCTGCTGTTTTTTACAGGCTACTATGCTTTCACATCAACATTGCTTGGTTATTGGTGTTCAGACTGGATATAAAGTATCTCACAAGAGTGAGTACACCCCTCACATTTTGGTAAATGTTTGATTATATCTTTTCATGTGACAACAATGAAGACATACACCTACGGTTGTACTCACTTTTGTTGCCTGCGGTTTAGACATTAATGGCTGTGTGTTGAGTTATTTTGAGAGGACAGAAAATATACACTGTTATACAAGCTACACACTCACTACTTTACATTGTAGAAAGTGTCATTTATTCAGTGCTGTCACATGAAAAGATATAATCAAATATTTACAAAAATGTGAGTTGTGTACTCACTTTTTTGAGATACTGTAGGTCAAAAACCTTATGACAACTGTTGATGTTTCAGGGCTTTTAAATACATGTGATATAGTGATGCATCTGCTGTACTGATACAGAGTATCTGCTATGAATGACATATTTAAACAATTTACAATTTTAGATATCACAGATACCCATAAAACAGCTAATTACAATGGCAGGGTTGGAGCATATATCTTAGGAGAGGATTGAGACAATATGAGGGATGGAAAAATTGTATATGACAAGAGCTTAGAATCTTTGAAGCCTTAAAAAGTTTCACCCTCAGAGCATGTTGGGAGAATAAAACAGAAAGTAGAAAAGGTTGGCCCAGTGATTATGTTCAGCTTTGACTATTTAATAAAATGCTTACATCAGAACCAACAAGTATTCCACACCAGTTTTAATTGGACTTATTGGCAACGGACAATTTGGAAAGGTTTTAGAATCTGCATTAATTTCAATCAAAATCCCTCCTTTAATCCAGTCTAATGCTTCTCCCGCCATGACCTATTCAATTCAGGGTATTACTTCACTAAGCGATTTTAAACGCACCATTAACTTGGGTTTGAAGTGGATCCTTCCAGTATCAGGAAGGATCGGTGCCGATAACTTGTCAATCTACCTCCTGCACACTGTGCGCATATCCCCGGCAATGTGCAGTGATATGACAGGTAGTTCATGTGTTCACACTAAATCTCATGGACTTTTTCTAGTAGGTGGCTTAGGTCCTCTGAGCTTGAGCGCATTACAGCCACGGCTCAGTGTGCTAACGTACAAACAAAACCCGATCAGAGTGGCGAGGAGAAATGAGATGGGAGGATGAGAAGATACCCAGCTCACTATCTGGACCACACCTGATGGAAACGGATGACCCGGCTGTCCGCGCCGCCGCCGGCCATCGTGGCCAAGTCGATACGCTGCTCTATCTGCAAAAAAATGGAGAAGGGATAAAACAAGTTTGAAAAAGCTTTATCAAATTGGCTGCGTCTCAAATTGCATCATATGCCGTGTTTTGTGCACTACATTCTTTTGTCTCCTATTGGGTCAGGTCACAGGGGAATGCACTCCATGAGTTATAGGGCACCATTTGGGACCCGCTCACGTAAAGACAAAGTGAAGAGAGGTTTCTTCCGTGCTTTTGAGTGAGTGCCAGCCCAGGTCCCATCAGAGATGGCTTAAAGGATGGAAGGTTCATTTGAATGAAGTAAAGATTATGTATAGTTCTCCACACATATCTTAATCCCCTCCAAATCCCCTGCATCACACAGATCCAGTATACAGGTCCTGTATTCCAGTCATCAGCTTATTCTTCAAACTTCCATTACGCTGGTGTGCGACTACTCTAAACTGTGCTCTCAAAACCCATTGAGACACAGAAGGACTTTTCTCTTTTTTTGGTCACTGTGCTCTTAAAGTTTACTTTATGTGTTGTTCAACCGGATTGAAATATCTGTACAAAATATATTTTGGGATATTTAATGTTTGCTTCTGAGTCATCTACTGACAGAATATTAAGATCTCTGTCCACTTAGGGAATGATTCTGGACTACGTTTGGTAACCATTAAGCCACAAGTATATGCGTACTGCTTCAGAAATATGCAAATTAATTGTGACAAACCCTATATGATGGCTTGGCCCAAAAACATTTGATCAGTTCTGCAGTTCTTTTCCCCGACAATGTATGTGTCTGTATAACTCTAATAAGAAATCGTAGACTTAAGCCCACAGCCTCTTGTGTGATATTAGATGTAATTGGATGTGGTTTACCCCATAGGTATAAGTGTTACCAGTGCCCCATACAATACCCACTACTGCAACACATTAGTCGGCTGGCCATCATGGGTTGATACCAACACATTTACTAGTCTCTGCTAGGCAATGTCACGCTGTACCTAAAATCTCTAGTCTCCATAGCTTTGCCCACCCGCAGTTTACGCTCAAGCAGGTACATTGCCTTAGTCACCGCGAATGGTCACACCTGTTTTGGCCTCCAATCCTTTTAGTTTTTAGCCCCAAATGACTGGAACAAATTACAAAAAAACCTAAAACTCGAAACCCTTATCTCACCCATTGCCTTTAAACAAATTCTGGAAGAAAATTTGTCACTGATCAACAATCACTGGATGTGTTAACTGTTGTCTGGTTTTCATGCACATCCCTTTAACTTTTCCTAATTTGCACAGTGGTTCATTTTCTGCTGTACTGCGTCTGTTTATATGATTTGAATTATTCTATTTGCTCAGACAGGCTCCAATGCTCTACCTCCCATACAATTTGTGCACACTAATGACCTACCTGCTAGATACACTTGAACCTTTACATCCTGTATATAGTATTTGTATTGTTGTTATTGCCATAATAATGCTGTTCAAATGACCTACTCATATCTCATCCTGTATTAACTGTCTATTGACTCTCCACTTGATCCTGTATTGCCATGTATATTCCCACGGCTATTTGCACTCTTGTATTCAGTGCATTTATTGTGTAAAAGTATGTATTATCTTGCAGGTGTTTCCTTTATTTTGGCCAGGTCGCCTTTGCAAATGAGAATTTGTTCTCAATCGGCCTACCTGGTTAAACAAAGGTTAAATTAAAAATAATGTTCAAACTGGCATGCAAGTCTAGTTAAGAGGTAAATAATCGTAATTTCTCATTTATTTTCTTTCCATGTGAACACATTAACATTTAAAGGGTAAAATACCCTGAAGATTCATTTAATTTATTATATTGAATCATTGAATTCTTTCGAAACTTTTTAAGTCTTTAGAACCTGGCCGATATATTCGAAAGGTCTTGAGAACCTTTTTAGGTCATTAGACCTAAACTTTTAGGTCTTAACAACTTAACAAACAGGCCTGTTCCATCACTGTAATACACTGTTCCCTAAACGTCCTTCAATTCAATGGCCCTGCGATGGGTCAATGTGTACCAAAGACTGTCCATCCTAAAAAAGGCCCGGGTCAAACGTACTGAAATACAAAGGTAATATAATGAGATTTTTTTGAATGCAGACCTTGTCTTGACAATGTGCAATGTAAGGCGATGTTCAATGAGTGAATATACACAACTAAATAAAGATAATCTCAGAAAGGTAACATAAGACTGTTTGCCGAAACCATTTTCGAGCACAAATAAAACACCACAATAAGTAACCTCTGCGCGTGGAGTTTTTAATGAAACTATCAAGGAGGAAGGATAATTGCATCACGTTCAGTTACATGAAAGAGAAATGCATTTCATGGTCAAATAAAAATACTTTGAGATAAGCCAAGGAGTGAAGCAGCGAGCATTTTAAAGGTCTGGAAATTTAGCGTTGTTTGAAAGGTCACTGTCTGAAAGTGGCAGGCTGCTGGGAGTTGTAAACCACCCTCCTTATCACATGTTAATGCAGCCAGACCTGAGACCGCATGTTGCATCCGCTAGCACACGGAATATGTCTTTGAGGCCTTAAAGGGATATAACAGAAATTTTAACGGATTCCGATTTTTCTTTCCATGACATTGGTCTGAAGGGGTTCACGGCTTGTTGGTCGGGGCTAGTTTGAAACTAAATTGTAATATCATTAACAGTGATTCCGCTGACCTAATAAACTGCTTTCAAAGAAAGAAAACAAAAAATTTGTTGCAAACCACCCCTTTACGGATCCATATTTGATGTATGTAAAGTCCTCGGCTAATATGGTCCAGCTTTGTTAGACATAAAATACAACGTTGGTTTTGTAAAGGCTCTAATCGAGGGACAGAATGAATGAATAAAAATCTCCAGAAGTATTTGGATGTCTGTTTTTGTCTGTGTCTCCGTGGTGAAATCTTGTAGCTTTTATGAGCCACTGCCATAACTCAAGGTCTCCACGACAACAACATCATGAGGGGAGAAATGGTGCCTGCCTGGTACTGACTGAAGGATGCAGGTTTGATGTGGCGTGCGTCTTAAAAGCCAGCCTATTTCCTATGTAGTACACTACTTTTAAACAGAGCCCTATGGGGCATTATGGGTTGCTATTTGGGACATGAACACAGTCTAGTTTGGGCTTCACAATAGGTCACAGAGGCTTCTAAAGGAGCAGATTCCCAAACCCTGGCTGAATCCTTGACAATGTTCAATGGCAGTGCTTGCGTACATTGAATAAAGCAATCTATCCTTGGGCAGCATTAAATACAGGTGCTTAAGTAACATTGCTTTTAAGGACTCAAATATATAAAATACACCATGTTAGGAATATAATTTTTGAAAATAATTCAACAGCAAAGAAAGGGTATTATGTTCTACTGTAATATGTTATTATGTTCTACTGTCAATACTACTGTATTGAATTGAATGGTTGAATTCTGTGAATCATGTTTTAAAACTGATTAAATACGCCCAAAGTAAGTCATAGGTTTTTATCAGATTTTCACAAAGTTTGATCTAGGCAAAATGATTTAGGAAACCAGTTTTTTTTGGTAATTTGATGATGGTATACTGTAACAAACGGGGAGACAGGACACAAATGAAGGTCGAACAAAGGACATTTATCAACCAAAAAATAACTAGAGCAAAATAAACCCTAAACTCCGTTGGGACACAAGCAACCGAACGATACACTAGAAAATGAGGAGCCTAAATAAGGTCAGTGTCCGTGGTCCAAAACAAGGGTTGGATCTCAATACTGCCGTGCCAAGATGTACCTTCAGTCTGAAAGTATTGTATTTTCCTTCGTTTTCAGAGATGAAATATGCGCTGTGTCTCTTTTTTGCACTCGAGCCCTGTATTACAGCAATAATAAAAACATTTACGAGGATATAGGGGACGATACTTTATTTACAGAAAACGGCAATTCATTTACCCACCAATTTTCACCACTACATCACTAGACATAAAGCAGACATTGTACTTCCTAGTACCAGTAGTTGTATATAATAAAATTGCTTGCAATCTCAGCATGTGTCAAGATTGAATCACAAAGAAATATAAAAATATCGTCCCCGAAAGAGCAACAAAGGATAGTGTGTTGAGTGACTGTGGATTGGCATAAAGGACAGGCATTTGATACCAGGTACACTTTATTAAAATGTGGAATTTTATCTATTTTGGAATAAACAACATAGAGTCAAAGAAAAGGTATTGGGAACGTTTCTATAAAACGATAGTTTGGATAATGTAACACAGTGAATTTCTCAAAAGGATAAGACCATTTAAATAGCACAATATGACTGTCCTTCACTGGTCACGGGTAAACACACAACTGTAGACAGAAAAATCCCAGAAAGATCTTTTAATTTAAAGTGTAAGGGAACAAATCAGCGTATGAGTCCAATAAAATGTCTCCACTTACTTTTCAGTAAATTTCCTGAGCATGAATATTAATAGAAAATCTCATCAGATCTGGCTGAACCGTTATCACATAGATCAAATGACGTTACATGTTAGTTGGACTGGAACCCAAATGGCATGCTGTACCCTGCTCCGTGCACTCCTTTTACCTGGAGTCCATAGAGAACATGATGCCATGTGGGATGAATGTTAGCCTACCTAGGGAGGCATAAATAACGAGATTCCACCTGCATTCTGTTTACCATCTTAGGACTTCCTAAAGCAGTGTAACCTAAGCAGAGAAATTGATTGGATCTAACTGTGGGTATGAATGTTAATATTCGGGGAACATGGTATCGTCACACCAGGGGTGATTATTGCCTCCAACTACGCACGCACACACACACACACACACACACACACACACACACACACACACACACACACACACACACACACACACACACACACACACACACACACACACACACACACACACACACACACACACACACACACACGTATAACAGCATACAACTGTAGTTGTATTACAAAGTTAATTCAACCAGAGTGGTCACATTGTGGTGGAGTTGTAAGTGGTCCAAGATAGCAACTCATACGTCATTAACGCGATGTGAAGAATAACAATGAATGAAGGGCAAAATTATGTTAAAAAATTTAAAACAGACGGGTTAAAAAACATGTGCAATTGACCTGGCCTGCATCCTTAAAATCTAAAGAATAAATTAATCTGCAAAGTGTTATACAATGTTTGGGCAGCAAAGATGTTAACATGTCACTTTCCATTCCTCTGCTTGTTACTTTATATAAAAGGGTGTTGAGATATATTGTATGCTGTCGTCTTTACATCCTGTGAAATGATACGCTTGTTATGGAGATGTGTAACAGGTCTTGTCCTTGTTACAAATCAGGAAAAAATAAATCTCTTCTCTATTGCTAATTATATGGTGCTCCCAGTTTCATGTTTTTGGTAAATAAAAATGAAATCTTACACATGAATTATTTTGACTTTGTCCTTTAGGGAAATTAATAATGGGCATATATCAGTGGCCACAGAGTAAAGAAACATATATATGGTTAAGTCATTGTGGTTCTTGTTGGGTTTGTATTTACGACTGCCTGCAGACAAACAGAATGCTAATGATGTGGTAAAGCCTGAACTTCAGTCTGAGGAAAAGTCGGCGTCACAAATTTAACCATATACCCTATTTAGTGCACAGCTTTTGTCCATAGTCTTCATCAAAGTAGTGCCCTAAGTATGTCTCACTATTTACAGAGTAGGGTGCCATTTTGGATGCACACAAAGCTAATGTGTCACTGCTAATTACACGTGAAGAGCAGGTTTGTCCAAACAGAATTGAGTTGTTGAATACAGGACCAGGAAAGTGGTGAGGAATGTAAATCCATTGGGTGGCTAGACCTATGTTGTCCTTCTAGTGCAACACATTGTGCATTGCAGTATTTTTACCTCATGTGAAACAAGAAGACTGCACCAGTTTGAGGGACAAAAAGTCATCCTTGCAGAATATAGCACAGGTCACACTGCCCCCTGCTGAAAAAAACATAAAAATGCAAGTTGATGAAAATATTCTTTACTCCCATCCAACTCGTGGCTCACAAGGCCAGGACGCCAACTAATTTAAAAAGTCCTCGTTCATTTATCGGGATGTATCGGGACTGGCTGTAGAATTTTTCTATTTACTTATCTTTGTTGTGTTCGGGCAAGAAAAAAACTGAGGATGTTCATGGAGAAGGTTCAGTGATGTTTTAGTGTTGCTTCAGGCACTGGGTGTCTAGAATGTGTTTATGGGACTGTGAAATCTAGAGAATACCAAAGTATTTCGGGGGACACAATGTCCAAGCCAGTGACAGGAGGCTTGCCTCTATACAAGGTCATGGACCTTCAAGCTGGACAGTGACCCAAACACTATTCTGAAAGCACTCAGGAATGGTTCATGACTAAATTCTGGACCGTGGCAAGTAAAACGTTTGTCTATGAGTTTGAGTTCTTCACAATTGTTAATTCATATCTTAAATCTATTTTCTGAAAACTCTCTTTTCACAGTTTGAAATTCACCCTATATTGAGGAAACCCCAGATTTCTTAGACAAAATAAAACAAACATACTCAATGCAAATGAAACTGTGCCTTTGAAAGCACAACACAATTCCAGATTTCCCAGAATGCATTTTGCGCTTTGAATGATATTATACTCACTATAATACAGTAAATGATATGTAGAGTATGCTGAGACATACAGAAAATACATAAATACATAATTGTGCATTATGTATGTGGTTTGGCTCTGGAATTCATCAACACTTAAAATTCAGCCCAAGAAGACAAGAGGTAGAAGAGTTTTAGACATTTACATGGTTATAATCCTAAATATAACTGTTAATTCTGCCTCGTCATCTTGTATCTGAAGTTCACCGACTTCTCAGGATATCATTTTTGACTAGATATATACCTTCAAAAAGGCATCGTTTTAGATAAATATATATTTTTTCTTCACTGAATTTCTCTAAACTTTGATGGCTCCTTTTGACAATGGCTTTTTCTTGAATTGGGCCTCAGGAATCTACATTGTCTTCCCCAATCAACTGTTAACAGTTGAATAGAGAGTAGTGGAAAGTTGGTTACTTTTCATTGACCCGGATAATATTCAGTACAGTGGAAAATATTTTTTCACAATTCTCTTCTCTGACTCACTAACCTTAATTGTAGTGGACATTACATATTTCATTGGTGGGTTTCAGTACAATAATCTTACATTTTACTACATGTTTTTGTTCAATGGTCTGGTTTTAGCAGCAATCTGGTTCATTTGATTAAGCGCTTGACACCTGCAACGTTGAACTGCCGGGCACATCTGAAAAGAACACATTACTGATAATGACATTGATAAATGTCCTTCAGCATACGATTCGTGAGTTCACTATCTCACATTTGTTCAGTGAGATATGTCTTTGTCATAATCTAACCAGGGCTGGTCGTTCAGTTGTTTGTTTACATTTTCCACTTAACTAGACCACATATTTTCCAAATAACTTTTAAATATTTTGACAAGTGAGCCCATTTGTTCGTAGTAGGATCACTGATTTGAACTTCGTAAGTGGCATCTCCTCACAGACAATACTAAAAGCCGTGTTGAATGTTGCTATAAGCCCTGTGGCCTTGCTTGTTGGCATGTTTTGTTGTGCATCTGCCACTTCATTTTGCAACTCTCATTGGGCAGGAAAGTAGCTACAATAGAGCTGTTCGCCCGCTTACAGGATGCTGTTGACCGTGCATAAACAGTCTCACCGATGGGAACAACTGCAATGCGACCATTCGCGTGGAACCCCGCCAGAGGGTGTGTGTACTCTGACTTTTGATGGCTAGCAAGATAACATTGATGAAAATCTTCTCTTTCAGATACATACAAACATATTTTCTGTTTTTAGCCACTTTGAGTCATTCACACATCTTTATGAGCACCTTGAAGGAGATATTTTGCAATCCTCAAAAACAATGACCAAAGCAATTGTGATGTCAACCTCCTTCAGCAAAATCACAATGGGGATATTTTCTTTTTCGGGCCAAGGAGCAAAAGGTACTGGTCATTTTTAGTTTGTCTGACACGTTTACTGATGGAACTTTCTTCTTAGCCTGTTAAAAATTATCTGTATGACAATCTTAAAACAAATGCATTCGCAATAGAAATTCTAAACGATGGGCCAGATTTGTAGTCGGCTTAATGTGGTAAACGAAAACCAGAGATGAAATACAGATGGACCAAAACAAAAGCATAATACCCTGTCTACAGGCTCATGCCCCCTCGTTTCTTTGGAATATCGTAATCTATTTATTGAAAGACCCAGCTTCGAGGAAGTTGTAAAACACTGCAAGCCAATAAAGTGTGAGATAAAACATTAGGGTAATCGAAAGTAGTATCTACCCACAGATTTATATATATATATATACATATATAGGTAACCCGAGGTTTGAACATTTGATTACTTATAGATAAGCCTATGCGGCACGATGCTGACTCAGTAAACCTGGTGGTCTGTACCATGCACCGACTGTGACCTTCTTCACTCTTCCTCCCTCCCTCTCTACCTTTTTCTCTCCCTTCTTCCCTATCTATCTAGCTTTCTATGAAAGATGCAACTTATCGATCTAGTCTGTACCAAAAGTCTTGTATGGCCGCCAATACTTTAAGAAACTATATGAGAATGTAATGAAACGTGTGATGGAGTGATGTTCAGCAGCTCTACAAGCCCATGTTTAGCATTCTGCAATGGAATCGCCATGAGATCCAAACCGGTGACGACAGCAGAAGCTCAATCACATGTACAGACAGCTCCACACCAAACCCTTAATGCGGTAGAAAGACTTTATTGCACCACAGCAGCCAGAGGGCCATACATTGCACACTTTATCAATAGTACTTTCTTCAGAACTTGCAGTAGCTTTAGGTGATCAGCTGGACCGTTTGGCTGGCGGAGTAGATTAGAGGTTCGTCCGTACGAATAGTGAATATGATTCGGAAATGCTTTAGCTTCCACACAGCCAAAGGCGTGCTTAGAAAACACATCATTGTAGTCCGCTGGTGTCCGGAATAACTCTCGCTTTGCCGACTGATTAGCCACACATGATTTAATGTCGGTCGCACCTAACTCTCAATCTGTCAGCCTTATTTCCAAGTATGCGAAGTCAATCATGATGTTCTCTTTTCCTAGGGTGACTTTTTCTTCAAGACGGGAAACTTGACATTGAACATTTCCACCACTAAACAGGGAGGTACATCTGTCAGCTCATCGTTCCTCTTCAGCGTGATCGTTTCGTCTAATACATCAGTCATGCCGTCTGTTTAACTGAGGTGACCTCCTGTCTGCGGCTGAAACTTCGAAAACATTCAAAAACCCTCCACGAGTAAACAGATGTGTGGTGGCACACCTGCTAGAGGCCCGTCCGGTGGATCGTTCACGTTCGCGCGGAACCATCGGTCGTCGTAGGTCCAACCCCAAATGGCGTTTCTGTGTGTAATTAAAATTGCAATTAGATATTGCTTAGAAGGTAGCCCGTGGAAGATTAAGTGTGCTGGTCGTTCTGGGCCGACAACAAGCAGGACTTATCAGCATATAAAGGGAATGTTCCCATTCTGTGAACAATTTCGTGTTAGCATGACATAATGGAGTGAAGTGGAGTGGGGAATGGGACTGGGGCGTGCGTTATTTTTCATAGAGCGCTGAGCAGTATAAAAAAAATGTTACTCAGCCGTGACCCTTTGGCATAGCATTTGTGGTTTTGCCTTCGTCGCCCTTCTCCGTATTTAAGCGAAGCCTCGAACATGCTGTTGAATCGTCGAGCGGTTCTTCTCAGCCTGCTGCAAAACCAACTGCTAGCCACAAACCACTTCGCTCACAGCCCCTAATACGAGCAAACATTGTTATTCACCTGCGAGTTATGTTTTCTTCCATCAACTCCACATTCATTAATCATATAAAGGTGTTTATAGCTGACTTGTCGCAGAAGCGTAGTCCTTCATCCGCGGCAACAGTGGCTTTAAAATGTACTCAGCACCTTCAACTATTTTGCACTTTGCCGGGTAACAACTTGACATCAATAGATCAATGGATTTAATTAAGAATTTAGAGTTTAAGCCACTGACTAATACAAAAAAGTCCTCAATGTCAAAGTGAAACATAAAATCACATTGTTCTGATTTAATTACACATCCAAAACAGAAAGTTATTGATTGCGTATGGAGCCTCCCCTATAGTCAATATGTCGTAGTCACCTTTGGCAGCCATTACAGCCAGGTGTCTATTTAGATAAATGTCTACTTCACACACCTGGAAACAGCATTTTTTTGTCCATCACCATGTAAATTAGATGAGGACATGCAGTGAACAACAATTTGAATCTTGCCAATCTCTTGATTTTATTGAGGTTTGGGTTTTATCTAGTCCTGTGACATTTTGGTTTTGACTGGATGTAAATCCTAACAACTTACGATCATGGTCCGCTCCCTCTGTCCCTCTCTATGCCGGAGTTCCCCCGACTAGCAGAGAGAGGGAGTAGTCAAAGACATTCTGTACACCTGAGTTTGGTTTCACACCTGTTTTCTGTTTGTCGTTAGTCAATGTATATAGGGCGCTTCTGTTCGATGTGTCAGTGTTGGGGCATTGTTTAAGGTATGTGTCTGTGTCTGTGTCTGTGTCTGTGTCTGTGTCTGTGTCTGTGTCTGTGTCTGTGTCTGTGTGCCTGTGCCAGTGCCAGTGCCAGTGCCAGTGCCAGTGCCAGTGCCAGTGCCAGTGCCAGTGCCAGTGCCAGTGCCAGTGCCAGTGCCAGTGCCAGTGCCAGTGCCAGTGCCTGTGCCTGTGCCTGTGCCTGGTTAGGTTCTATGTAATGCTGTTTTTTTGCACGTTTTAGTTTATCTGTCCTTGTGTATGAGTTTCCACTGTTTGATTTTTCGGTTTTGTGTTTCTATGATTAAGTTCTCTGTTCCAGAGGTTATCTGCATGTTGGGAGAATAAAACGTATTCCTACTAATCTCTGTGCCTGTGTCCTACCTGTTACCTGCCTGGAGCACGATTGTGACAATTACATTATCACAGCTTTCTACCTTACTATAAGGAGGACCTCCCAGGGAGACCTGATCGTCATTATACCGTATTCATACCAAATCATAATCATAGCTCCCCATGGACCTAATTTATTGACTCCACTCATCTGGTGAGATTTCACTACACACTTGTGGCCTTAACTCTGGGAAAGAGCACTTTTAGAGCATTATTAAGAGCTTTAAAATACTCACTCATACCATCAACCAACTTCCTGTTGAGAATCAGAATCAGCTTTATTAGCCAAGCTTGTGTAAACAAACAAGGAATTTGACTACGGTGGCTCATGGCTTGTCCAGTGAGGGGAAAGACCAGTAGAAAGACCAGTAGAAAGACCAGTAGAAAGAACAGTGTTTGTGTTTCTGCGTTGGTCTTCTACCTCGCAAGCTCATCAAAGGCAGCTTTAGGTTTAACATGCTACTCTACTGCCCCTACTGGCTGCAGGTAGTAACTACAGTGTGTTCATATCAATTTGCAAGGCTTCTGACATTGACATTGTTATCTAAACCGTTGTCTGATGTCAGTCATGTGGGAATTCCCCATCGTCGGATGATTTCTCTAATCACTGCTTTTGCTACCACATACGGTGCTGTGCATGAATGGGAAAACGTGTACCAATTTGCAAATCGTGTCTATTGTTACCAAACAGTATGTCTAAACTTTGCAGGGACAAAGCTCAGTGAAATACATTATTAAGTATTCAAAAAGGATGCATACACATTTATTAACATTGTATGCATCACAGATGAAACACTTTTTACAACAATCCCAAACGTACTTAGTCAGTATACACGAGAATCCCCACAGGGAACCCTGGTCTACACCATTAACGTGGAGAAATCCTACGGCCCTTAGGACAAATCTATACATTTTCCTTTGGTTAGAACGGACTCTCAGAATTGTCAGACAATAAATTACATTTCTGACTCACCAATATCCTCAAACAAGGCTCGTTGGATGATGTGTTCCCGGGCGATTGAGTCAACTCCTCCAAGGACGCCGTTCTGACCTAGATGTCACTCTTTGGTCAAGAGAAGAATGTCTTCGTCTCCAAGAGAGCTGCAAATCTCCTCGTGGACAGTCCCGAAGAAACATAATTATTCAGCGCCAGATGTTTTAGAAATGATGGTAGTGAGTCCAGATTTGTATGGGGGGGTGGAATCTGAGCATTAATGAGTATTCACATTGTATTAACTTATGAATGTTTGTTTACTCATGTTTACATAAGATGCTTCATTTTTATTTCCCCACCGCTTTACGAGAGAGAACATACGGTAACAGTTTTTTTGACAAAATTTCTTGAACATCGTTTAGTAATTGCAAAACCCAAACAGTCAAATCCGGACAGCTTTACTCGTTTCAAACATTTGCAACACAAAACATGTTATGAACTACTCTCTTTTTTATTTAATGTTGTGGCTCTCAATAACGCAAATTATTCTCTGTGGTGGGACTTCAAAATCAGTCCAATTTTTCTACTTAATTTTGTTTCATATTTTCCAAAATATTTTTCTATATTTGTCATGGTGAGGTGAAGAACTCATGTCTTCACCCCGTTTAAACCGGTTTTACTTTGCGACAATGAACACACCCCCGGACTAATTGAATTGTCTTGTCTAACCGTTCACTCTAGGTCCAAATCAGTAATTAAGTGTACATATGTTCCCTCAGTTCCCCTTGTCTTGATGCTTCACTGTTGAATGTCAGGTCTCTGTACGTGAGTGTTTGTTTCGTAGAGCTGTTCTGTGTGTCATTAATACGTTGCTTTATTACGCACATTTTCAATTCAGTTTAGATTTCTGTTCATTGTTGTGTTTACTATGTTTTTCAATTAAAAACCCACAAACACCCGGAATTAATTTGTGACCAAGTTATCTTTTGTCTTTTTATTTGTTTTGTATATTGAAGAATAACTTGTTCGGTTCTTCCCTCTAGCATCCACAAAGCAAATATCAGAAATAATGCATTTACCAATTTACCATAGCCTTAGCATCACATTATACAATATATCACATCTACCTAGCCACAATGTCTGTATAGCCTAAACTGATAATGATAACTGAGAGAACAAGCAGTTTTTCTATATGTTTTATTGTTGAGGAGCAGGACAGACAAAGCTTCCAATGTTTAGCCTGTTACTAGAGAACAGCTAGCTGGCTTGGCATTTTAGCTAACGTTATGTGGTTTAGAATTCACATTTGTGTATGCCCTTGGTGTAAACAAGCACATTCTGCACATCCACCAGACTAGGAGTGCTGGCTAGAGATTTGTGGGTAGATGCGGGTAACAACCCATTGTTACAGGATAATAATATAGTGCAACTGGTAGTTATTAAGGTATGTAATTCTCCAGTGGCTGTGTGTTTAGACAGGAAACACTGACTCAAAAGCCCACTGCTGCACCGAACCGAAACGGTGCAGATCTTCCTTCAAATTGTAGGAAATGGGAAAAATAATCATGGAATGCTGACATTCGTGCATAACTGGTTCTGGTGCTGGGACCCACTGTCGTTCATGCATAGCTGGAGCTTGGACCCACTGACGTTTATGCATAGGTGGTTCTGGAGCTGGGACCCACTGTTGTTCATGCATAGGTCCTTCTGGAGCTGGGACCCACTGATATTCATGCATAGGTGGTTCTGGAGCTGGGACCCAGTGACGTTTATGTAGATACACTATGTTTAAACAATGGGTTGTGTAATTACATATCTCAGTACACTGTAATAAGAACACCTTTAAATAAAGTGTTACCGAAATAATGATATGTTCAACAGCTCACTGTTTAAGTCCATATCAGCTATCAATATCTGTTTATTTATTCATTGCTTTAAACCAATATCTGTATTATTGCAAGAACACTCCAGTTTCCAGACCAAAATAGACATTGGAAAATAACAGAAAAGACAACACATCATAAACAAAAGTAAACAAAATGTTAAACAAATTAATTGGATGTTGTTACCTTAAAAATTGAAACAAATCATTCGTATACCTTTAGAAGTGTGTCTGTCTCTTTTATTGCTCTTTAAACAGAAGACGAATGGGTAACACAACGCAACGCGTGCTAATGTTTTATGACAATATCAGTCGTAACACCTTTATACAGCTGATGTCAACATGCTGTCATAATCCTCAGATGATACACACGCAGTCTTGTTATGATGCATATCGTTATTCTGTGGTTATGCCTAAAACATAGAGTCATGAGCGACAGAACACACCACACAAGGCAAAATAATCACAGAAACAGAACGTTACCTGCCTTGTCTGTGGACACAACTGTACAGCCTGGAGTCATTACATCGAACGTCTTCATTCCAATCAGCAGCTGTGCTTTCATATTAGTCTGGCACCGATCTAAGTGCCGTTGTGTCACTTTTCTGCTGAACTTCATCACTCTGACATCTGGGCGGCGGCGCTTAACGAACATCCCTGTCGCCGATGCTTTCGCCCTGTGTCCTTAAGTCCTATAGTCGAACCTGCACGGTTCAAACAAATACAATCATTGAAAGCACACCCACCTGCAACTGGTAAAGTTGTATGAATCAGCATGGGTGCACGGACAGAGAAGTAATGTGGCCTTAGGTGATGGATTAGTGCTAAGCGTCATCTGTATTATATCTTTGGCCTCCCCCATTAGGTTGGAAATGATCTCTTCCGCATCTCTGTTCCTAAAGTGTGTGCGCGTACCAGCTCTTCCCACAGCGGGACTGAGAGGTTTCGATCCAACTCTTCTGATACAGGGAGGCTCTCCCACATCTGACTGCATAGTTACCCTGGTCTGATTGAAAAAGGCTTACCTGTGCTCCAAGCCCTGTGGCTCTTCTCTGCGTTCTCTCAGATCCCCTGGGAAACGGAATACAGATAGGCCGGCCTGTTTGTTTGATGACATCATTTACATACTATGTTTTTGTCATTTAGCAGATGCTTTAAATGCCGAATGACTCACTGGAGCATTTAGGTTCAGACACAAAAGAACATAGTTGTTATATCTTGTCGGCTCTGGCATTTGAATCAGGGACCATTCGGTTACTGGCCCTGTCACAAAACTGACCACTAGGCTATCCGCCGTTCAAGGTCATCTACTAGTGGATTTGTTAAGTCTTAACTAGGTGAGAGTGTTCCTGTAAGTATGTGTGGGGCACAGAGGAGGAGAGCTGGAAAACATAAAGCTATATAGAGGAGAGCCGGATAACCTGAAGCTATATAAAGGAGAGCCAGATAACCTGAAGCGATATAGAGGAGAGCCAGATGACATGAAGCTACATAGAGGAGAGCCAGATAACATGAAGCTATATAGAGGAGAGCCAGATAACATGAAGCTATATAGAGGAGAGCCAGATAACATGAAGCGATATAGAGGAGAGCCAGATAACATGAAGCGATATAGAGGAGAGCCAGATGACATGAAGCTATATAGAGGAGAGCCAGATAACCTGAAGCGATATAGAGGAGAGCCAGATGACATGAAGCTACATAGAGGAGAGCCAGATAACATGAAGCTATACAGAGGAGAGCCAGATAACATGAAGCGATATAGAGGAGAGCCAGATAACATGAAGCTATATAGAGGAGAGCCAGATAACATGAAGCTATATAGAGGAGAGCCAGATAACATGAAGCTATATATAGGAGAGCCAGATAACATGAAGCGATATAGAGGAGAGCCAGATAACATGAAGCTATATAGAGGAGAGCCAGATAACCTGAAGCGATATAGAGGAGAGCCAGATGACATGAAGCTACATAGAGGAGAGCCAGATAACATGAAGCTATATAGAGGAGAGCCAGATAACATGAAGCGATATAGAGGAGAGCCAGATAACATGAAGCTATACAGAGGAGAGCCGGATAACATGAAGCTATATAGAGGAGAGCCGGATAACATGAAGCTATATAGAGGAGAGCCGGATAACATGAAGCTAAATAGAGGAGAGCCGGATAACATGAAGCTATATAGAGGAGAGCCGGATAACATGAAGCTATATAGAGGAGAGCCGGATAACATGAAGCTATATAGAGGAGAGCCGGATAACATGAAGCTATATAGAGGAGAGCCAGATACCATGAAGCTATATAGAGGACAGCCAGATAACCTGAAGCTATATAAAGGAGAGCCAGATACCATGAAGCTATATAGAGGACAGCCAGATAACATGAAGCTATATAGAGGACAGCCAGATAACATGAAGCTATATAGAGGAGAGCCAGATAACATGAAGCTATATAGAGGACGGCCAGATAACATGAAGCTATATAGAGGACAGCCAGATAACATGAAGCTATATAGAGGAGAGCCAGATAACATGAAGCTATATAGAGGACGGCCAGATAACATGAAGCTTTATCTGGATGTTGAGCTGAGGAGAGTTTTAAAAAAATGCACAGCTTTAGCTCTCCACGTAGTTATTATCCGTTTCCCTAATGATGAAAGTTATTCCAACTGATAATGACATATAGTAAATGTTGACAAAAAAAACACTTTTAATTCGTACATTTCGAGTAACGAAATCATATGCCAGAGTCTCACTATGGTTGTTTTGAAAAGGAAAATTGGTAGCCAGCTGGTGAATAAACTGTTGAGTTAATCTGAGGGAATACGATGACTGATGCCATTCTGTTAGATGGTGACGGCACCAATGTAGCCATCGTGGCAATTTTCATGTGTCACCCAATATGTCTCCTCTTCTCCACCAGAATTAGGCTTGACGACCCAGATAGATCTAGATTGTTTCTATGTCATGTTCTGGTGATGAGGCATTTTGTCTTGCTCAACACTTGCTGGACACTTGGTATGAGACTTGCAATGTCATGTTTGTGATTTCTTATTTGAATGCATGACGCTAGTAAGGAACATGCCCATTTGAGGAAATGTACGTGAATTGATGACTCATTTTCCTATTTACACTGGCATAAACACTGGCAAAACCTTTCCTCAGTGGGAGGAGTAAATAAAAGCTTGTAAATGTGCACTTTAGAACAACGCACCACAAAAAATTTGAGATTGTCACAATCAATAAATATAAAAAAATGAATTCAAGTAATAAGGGTAAAAAACTTTATTTTAGTAGCCGATCTGTCACTCATTGTTTTCACTTTCACTTTGCTACAGAATTCTTATTGACCTAGGTAACAGTATTGTGGAAATTGGATAGGACCGGTTTGCCATTCACGTTAATATGACCATCATCTGATGGCCTTGCTGTGGACGTTGAGGTATTTTCAACGATCGGTTGGTCCACTGAATAAATGGTAACATTGCAACAGCCAAAATAAAAGTTAAGAAATAAAGAAGCGCTAAAGAAATCGTTCTAGCAGACAAATATCGATTTTTTGTCTTTTCTTATTGTAATTGTATGGACTCGGGCTCTCTCCAGTGTTCACCATGTAAATAGGCTGTCCCTGAGAAGGGCCTCGCTGAAGGGAAAAAAGAATACTGAAAACCTAAAATGAAACCCCCAACGGACCTCTGAAATAAAGACCCAAAGACACTAGTGTTTCAGAAACGACTACTTTTGGTGGACCGGTGAAAAGCAAAGACTAGAATAGAGTGTTGAGAGCAGAACGGAGGGCCGTAACAGGGGAAAAAGAAAGGATAAAAAGCCTTGGCATGCGAGTTACATCCGAGCGAGGAAGAAATTGGTGTTTGGCTTGGCTTTGTTTACTACCATCGACTTCCCTTTTCCCAACCGGTACTGTCCGGGAGAATGAGGTGATCCACAAGTGGCAGGCACAGCGGGATGTCACTCACGCGCACGCACGCACGCGCACACACACACACACACACACACACACACACACTCACACACACACACACAGTATCAACGCCCCACACCTTTATTGGGAGATGGTGAAAATTGGTATTCTCAAAGGTCACCACACTTCTTTCTCACAGTCTCGCCTGTCACCTTAGCTTTGTGCAGGGGATCCAGGCATATTGATCCTACTGCAACCAAACACGTCCTACACCACGGCAGGCCGTTGAAATCACAGCATGTCAGTATGGCGAGAGCCCACTCAGGAACACTGCAGCACAGCACAAAGCTTAGTAGGGGAGGGGGCTTATACTGTTTTGTGGGGGGGGAATAGAACGGGAGAGATGAGGGCCTTATCAGCTGTATGAACAGCTAATTGTCTGCGGTGGGAGGCAGAGGGACGAGGGGACAAAGACGCGCAGGGGTAGAGGGGGAGAACTAGAGCGAAAGGAAAAAGGCAGAGCTTAATTTCTGACAGCTCATTTCTCTTTTCTGTATTGTTCATTTCACTTGTTTTAGCGGTGTGTGTCTCCCGCGCCAATAAAGCCTCTGTGAATTGACAATCGAATTGGATTGAAAGGCAGAGCGATCGAGAGCGAGGGAACACGGAGGGGGTGAGGGGAAATCGAGAAAGTAAACTGTGCCTCGCATTGCATGACACTAGTCGTTTTGAGCAGGTGAAAGCCGAAAGCCTCCATCCGACCCGTTTCCCTTGTTAAGCCGCGGCCAAATCGCCAACCCCCGCTTGTGCTCTATCAACAATGCTTTTGGCGGCAGCCTATTTGATGGCTCAATGTTCCCTAGAAAACATGACCGCCTCAAAAAGAAGTCCAGCCCTTTCTTCCACTCAGAACTGATACATAGGCCTTTCAACACAACACACTGAAAGTCTCTGCTCGATAGAGAACTGTGGGCTACTTTTTCAGCAGCCGGTTTTGTTTTCATGCAACATGTTTTTCCACCCTCAGACCGGCAGCCTTTAGATGTGTCATTGAATCACGGCCTTTATGTAGAATTCGATTTTAAAAAGAATACGGGAGGTGTTAACCAGGTAAATATAATGTTTATTTGGCAAGGCCACTATCAATAAGAAAACTATTGATTCCAGGTTCTTCTTCCCACACTCCATTCGGTGTGTGAGGCGATTAAACATGCTGCTGCGATTCATCCGCTCAGGCTCTATATATCTTAATTACAAACAGCCTTTCACAGGACAAAAACCCTGAGGTAGCTGTTGATTTAGTGGCTTTGACGTCCTGTATTGGTCAAGGTTTCACGAGCATTGTGCGTTTCGCTTGTGAATGAGCAATTTCGACGCGGTACTGGCCATAGACAGGTGAGTTTGATCAGCCAATGGAAAGGATTCTATGTTTAGATAGAAGAAAATGTACTGTTGGTAACAATGTTACATTTCATTATACAACAATTCAGGTATTGACCTTATTCAATACTGTTTTGTCACCTCATAACGTCAGAAAACCAAACAGGGTTCGGTCAATGAATCACTTTAATTCAAGGAAAAAGTCTACAGATGTTGCCTTATTTTTTTCTTACCGCTCTTATTTTGCAATACCCAAATGTGTCTTCGTAGCTCTTAACTTCTGTGCTTCTGGCTCGTTAAAGGCCCATGCAGACCGATGGCGACCTACAGCTACAAAGAGACAAGCTACCATATATTACCAATGAGAGCCAGCTACTCTGCGATTGTGGGTGGAGCTACGTCCTGAGACAGAGATCGGCAACCACCAATGGCAGGGTAGATGTACTCCGCACCTAGCTAGCTGCTTTTCTACAAGCTAGCTAAAGACATCAACCGTGTCTGGTTTGCGATTATTAATGATGTGTCTCTGGCTTCTTATTGAGATTTAATTTAGAAGAAATGGAGGCATAGAAGAATGTTTCAGAGATCGTTGGAATAATGGGAGAGTGATACATTCATAAAGTTATACGAAATAAATCGCTCTTTGAAAATGGACAAATCATTGAGTTGGCAATATGTTGATTCGTAATACAATATTTGTAGTGGAGTCACAAATTCCAAAATTGTTTTAATTTTTGCGGAGACTAACGGTTAGGAAGACACTCCTGACTCCGAGCTGGCGGTGTGCACACCAATGAGACGGTTACGCGCCTAAAGTTAAACGTTCCTTGGTGCCCAAAACCCAACATGTGTGTGATCTTGTTTCCTATCCAATATGAATGATGTTGCTAGGTAAATATTTCACCAAACAGGAAATAACATGAAAGTTATGTTATTGGATGCGTACGATACTAGGCTATGCCTAGCTGTAGCTAATATGTGCCGAAAATGTGCAGATAGAAAAATGGCAAATAGCGAAAATAATAATTTTTCGCTGGGATAACATTTGATGGGTTTTAGGAGTTTCATGACCTGAAAGACAACAAATCGTTTGGTTTGGAGAAGGAGAGTAACGAAAAGTGGTTTAAAATGGCGAAAGACAGATTGGACAAGTGGGATTACAGGCGGTACAGACAGAGTTGCGCTAGGTGACCGGCAAGAGTGATGTGAAAGGCGAGAGGCAGTGGCCTCATTATTGCACACACACTTTTTAACTTGTCAATTAGCATTAGTCGAGCAAGATGTCACACATATGTTTTTTAATCTCTGATTAGCTGCCAATTTTGACACATTCTGCTCGTAATTTGCACAGAAATCTCTCCATGTGATGGGACAGTTTTTTTGCAATTCCAATATGACACGATGACTAACGAGCATCAGCTTTTAAATCGTGCATTATATGTTAGCCAACTAGATATCTAGCTGTGTTCTGATAATATTACCAAGTCAGGTACTGACCCACACCATTTCTGGAGTAAACCTGGCCTCCTGAAAAAAGCTATAGGCCTACTAATTGGTAACTTTAATTTGAAATGTTGCTTTGGTATTAATTGACAATGGCCATGAGGGCAAAAACTATATTGTAAGAACTTTACTACCTTCTGAATGCCTTATTTTTACATGAATGTTGACTTTGTCACGGTTCTTCCTCCGTGACCTGGTTAGGGAGTGTTTGTCTGTCTTTGAATGTGGTTGGTTTGTCTCCCTCTGGTGGTGCTGCTGGACACGACACCCTGGATTATCCCTCACGTTTCCCATCACGTAATCACTCACCTGAATCAGATCGACAATCAACCCGGTATAAGAGGGAGGACCTGGCTACCAGACCTTTGTCGGATCGTTACCCACGATATGTATGTCGACCTCTCAGTCTCTGTCGACCATTCTGTCTCTGTCGCTGTCAACATCTGTGTCTCTGTCTCAGTCTCTGTCGACCTCTCAGTCTCTGTGTCTGTCGGTCTGTCTGTCTGTCTCTCTCTCTCTCAGTCTCTGTCGACCTCTCTCTCTCTCTCTCTCTGTCTCTGTCTCTGTCTCCCCCTCTGTCTCTGTCTCAGATAATGTGTCAAATCAACTCCCAGCACGGGAGACTTGAAAACAACAACATGTCCACCTTCTATGCCTCTGCACCAGGCCAATGAGTTCCAGGCATTTCGAAAACATAACATTTACATTAGTTATCCTTAAAGACCATGTTCGGTCAGTAAGAATACGAGAGGCTTTGTGATGTGTGACAATGAGTCCCCTTTTTGCATTCATTAGTCTGTATGCTCGTAGTTTATATTAACTTGGAAAGACCACAATTTCCCTGTGCCTTGACCATCACAACTGAAAGAAGAGGAGAGATAACTGCTGCTCCAATCTTTGCATGCTGTAATAATGATGCCGTGTTTCCCATATCACATCATACCCCAGGGAGATAGTCAATTTAGTGCTCTAAATAGGAACCATTTAGGAGAATCATTTACTCACCTTTAACATCCTTGCTTCTAGCAAACAACCTTTCAGAATTGTTATATATTTTACAGAAATATATATATAGATATTGTATATATATTATATATACACTGATGATCCAAAACATTATGACCACTCACAGGTGAAACAAATTACGTTGATCATTTCCTAACAAGGACACATGTCAATAACTGTGTAGGTCAGAGGGTACATAGTGTTGGAGGCAGGAGAAATGGGCAGAAGGCAATTGTTATGGCCGGATAACTGGTTCATGGTTTCATAGCTTTAAAATGGCAAGGCTGGTGGAGTGCTCTCAGTCAGCAGTGGTGAGTACCTACCAATAGGTTTAATAAGGGAAAAAACGCAATCTGGCGACTAGGTCTTGGGCGCCCAAGCCTCATTGGTGCACGAGGGGAACAAAGGCCATCCTATCTGGTCCTCGTCGACGGAAGGTCTACCTCCAGTACCTCCAGAAGTGATGAGTCCAGGATGCCTTGTAATAAGACGACGAGCTAGGGGAGTGAGTGTAATGCTTTGGGCAATGTTCTGCTGGTCAACTTGACATTTGCCAACCACCTAAACATTGTAAGTACACCCGGTCTTAACAAAGTTATTCCCTGACGACAGCGGCATCTTTCAGCGCGATAATGTGCCCTCTCACACAGCTGCCACACAGCTACGTTGTTTGATGATGGCTTAAGGAACATGACATATTTCCCAGATCTCCATCTGATTGAGCATCTGTGTGATGTGCTGAACCAAGTCCACGGTGCCCCACCATGCAACTTTATAAAAATAGTCCATGTCTCTGGAGGTTGGCAGTGTTTTGGTGGCATGTGGAGGAACAACAGCATATAACGCAGGTGGTTATTATGTTAGAGCCAATTGCTGTATATATTTAATGCATTTAAAGACATTGATAAAAAAATACATTTACTGTTGTCATGACAATAGAAATGCAATCAGAAATGCAAGTAACACAATAGATCACAAAATATGTATTTTTGTCCATACTTATAAACCCAGCCTTTTCTCCGCAGAACACTTGGAGTGTGTAGGTCCAGTTCTCCTAGACGAGTTCAGATTCAGGTGTTTATTTTAGCAGATTGATCTACAACGCCATCATGTGGCGGTGGAAAACCTAATTCCTTTATTACACATGATAAAGCCTGTCAACAGTTGTCATATAACTTCCTTACATGAGAGGATTTGAAGAACCTTGTGGAACATTTAAAAAATATAATTATTTAAAAGTACACCGGTTAACACTAAGTGATTGTTGTTGATATAGTTTTCTCATTATGTATAACACCTACAGGCCCAGGAATGCCAGTCTATTGCCTTCATACGTCTTTACAAGTTACAGAACGTACAGAAGGTACAGAAAGCTTAAAAATGATCAAGGCATGAAAGACAGTTCATGACAATATTATGTACAATGTTATGTTATGTTAATGTATGATGTTTTAGTCTTTGATTAAGCTATCACAAACAGCGAATGAGATGTATATAGTCAATTGACATATGAAATGAAATTCCTGCTTGTCCTAACCAATGCGTTGGACTGGTCCTAGCTGTCAAAGAATAGGATATTTAGCGAATTTCCCCCTTATGAAAGCCATACTTGGCATAAGCAGAGAAATGCTAGATTGGCATGATTTTGTAGCAGGTGTTGTATTGCCGTAGTACCCTGTCGTATCAATAGAGGGCAGTAGATCCCTTTACATTTAGGTGTTCACTCCCCACGTCAACCCTTTGACCTACTTTGAACGTCTGGAACATTGTGTTCTAAACCATTCTTCCCACACACGCTCTTACATGCACACGCGTACACAAACCCTCACACAAGGTCACACAGACAGAAGGGATTTGAGGCCAGCAACTCAAGCGAACGAGCGAAGTCTTGTAGTACATTTCTCACATTGCTTGTGATCGGATTAGGCTACTTGTGAAAAAATTGAATGTTCTTTTCCGAACCCAAACACTGCAGCTCAGTGCATTTCTTCAGCCATTCAGCGTTGTAATTGACAGCAATGAACACAAGAACACAACGTCTGTTCTATGTGAGCTCTCGCATCACCCTAATTTACTTTTCCCAGCAGCAAGGAATGGACCCCAGCCCACTATCATTTAAGGACCGTTTGTCCCAACAATGATGCGTAGTCAGTCAGCTTAGCCTTCTGGAATTTAGTGTTGTTGTACAACCTTTGCGGTGTGTGAACCATGCAAGTACTATCTATGCAATACGCATGGTTCTAATGTGCTCGCGCTATATTCCTGCACAACAAGTTTGCGATGTCAACAGAATAAATATAATAATCTCTGCTAATTTATCAAAACAAGAAACATGCAGATCGCACACATTGACGCCCTGTCTTTTGGGTACACCCTTACAACAATGTCGTGATGTACACAACTTGATTTCACTTCCTCAGCAGGTCCCTGTGAGCGACATAACGTCATATATCTACGTTCAGCTACACTGCTGTATTATTTGGAGTGTAATGTGAGTGAAATTAGGAAATATAAATATATAAATTATATAGAAATATAATTTTCAGCATTGGGGCATGTTAATTAACCATTCAGGGGGTAATACAAAACACAAACATTACCTACCAAGTGAATGTTCTGCAGGACAAGGCCACAGTACATCAACTGTGTAACTTTTGCTTCCATAACAGTTGGCCGGTAGAGACAGCAAAAGTCGAGAGAGATCAGAAATTTTTTCAGATTCCGCAGGGCGTTTTAATTGCACCCTTGGACTGTGTGTGTGTGTGTGGTGTGTTTTTCATGCGTACGTCTGTGTGTGTTTACGGGTGTTTTCTTCCTGGTTGTGCTTGTGGCTCGAACTGAAAGTAGTAATGTTTCGTACACGGCGTCCTCTGCTTTGTGGGTTGTTACATAGGGAAGCAGTCTCACCACGACAGCTGCACCATCAACCAGCGTACAATTACATTCAGGAACGTTAACAGAAAGGAACTGCAGTAGGCAACACTCCATGTGTCAGTCATTGTGTTCACAAACTGGGATCCAAAGCTAAACCATGAACATTACAATTATAAAATGCCATAGTTTTTTCTACACTGAAAATAATATGTACAGTTTATCCATACGCAGTATATATTGTATCTAACGTTTATAAAGTTTATTATTATAGTTTGATATATATATATATATATTGATCATATTTGTATATACGTTATATTAGGAACACATTTAATACAAAATGTGTACACCGATGAGGCAATACAATATACCCTTTTAATGGGTATTTCAGTGTGCTTTTTTTAATTAGGATGCAGCTTTTGTCTTTATGCAGAGACAGCATGATTATTCCTGTACATTATATCTAAAATGCCTAATATATGCTACTAAAACGGCATTGACCAATTAAGGCATGGACTCATCAGGTCCCCTGAAGGTGTCCTGTGGTATCTGGCACCAAGACATTAGAGCAGCAGATCCCTGAAGGTGTCCTGTGGTATCTGGCACCAAGACATCAGCAGTAGACCCCTGAAAGTGTCCTGTGGTATCTGGGACCAAGACATTAGCAGTAGACCCCTGAAGGTGTCCTGTGGTATCTGGCACCAAGACATTAGAGCAGCAGATCCCTGAAGGTGTCCTGTGGTATCTGGCACCAAGACATTAGAGCAGCAGATCCCTGAAGGTGTCCTCTGGTATCTGGCACCAAGACATTACCAGTAGACCCCTGAAGGTGTCCTGTGGTATCTGGCACCAAGACATTAGAGCAGCAGATCCCTGAAGGTGTCCTGTGGTATCTGGCACCAAGACATCAGCAGCCGATCTTTCAAGTCCTGAAAATTACGAGGTGGAGTCGGATTTATTGGTTCAGCACATCCCACAAATGCTTAATCAGATCGAGGTAATGGGAATGTAGAGGCCAGGCCAACACTTCATGTTTTTCAAACCATTCCTGAACAATGTGTGCAGTGTAGCAGAGAGCATTAACCTGCAGAAGACACTACAGCTATCAAGGAATACCTTTGTTATAAAGGGATGTACATGTCAGATTGATGTCCAAATAAAAGCCCGGACTAAGGGTTGGCCAGCAGAACATTTCCCAGAGCAAAGAGTGCACGCCTGTCTTAGTGATACAGGACTTACAGGGCCAGGCAACTGTCCTCCGCTGTTCCAAGATCCAGTTCCAATGTTCGCTTGCCGTTGTAGGCGCTTTTAACAGTAGCCAGGAGTCATCATGGGAACTGACTGGTAGGCGGCTACGCAGATCCATACGCAGCAGGGTGTGATGCACTTTGTGGTGTGACACATTACTCCAGAAAAAGTAGACCTTCTGTCAAATTCAAAACCCCTCTCCGACATTTGAACACCACTATGGGATTTATGTTTTTATAGACTGTTTCCCAAATGGCCTCCAATCTTATATAAACAAGGCAGGAAGAAGGCTAGAGCAAGAAATAGAGTGTTAGTTTAGAACACCTTTACACGATAGTGTGCTTTTCATTGTGTAAATGCTTTCTTCATGTGCTGTTTGTAACATACTAACAATGCCTTATAGGAAGGAATACAAATCGTATTAATAGTTTGGCGGGTCAGGGAGGCCTTAACATACTCTATATTCACCGACAGCCTTATGAATAGAACTTCATGTTCATTTGGGAAAGCCCCATCACATGAGCACATGTACAATCCCACAATTTACAATAGGGAACATTTTAATCAGATTGACTTCTGTTGTAAATGCATTTTACATTATTTGGAAAACTATTTCAAAAGAATCAGCAATTGTTAAGATGTCCCACTGTTTTCGTGAAACGGCCGTGGGATGCAGTTTGTCCAATGTGTCCATTCTGAAACTCACTAGTACATATAGTATAGTATATATGTGTAGGCTTTACTTAGACTCCAGTGTAACTAAAATTTTCATGGGTCTTGTACTCTACTTCAATATATGCATCCAATATTTACCTCTTTTCATCCTGTTAGGTCCCAGCCTATAGAACTTTGTCCATGTGTGTTTTCCTTCCAGCGACCCCACTGTTTGTGTAGATCGCCAAGGTCTGTAATGTCAAGTCGATGTTCTAGGTCATCAAACGGGACATTGGAACTAGTCTAGACTAGTGAACGCAGCCAGAACCAACAGAACCAAAGTTCCTCTCTTGTCGGAGAGGAACTTTGACTCTGTTTCTGCTTTCCACATTATCATATCAGGCGCCCAAATGACCAGTAGGCGGTTTGTGGGATATATAAATAGCGGGTTAGGATTTCACAGATGAACACCCACAGAGATGTTTCACACCGGAATTACATCGACAACAAGTACGAGTTTAGGGAAGGTGCCCTGGTTGTGTTGTTGTTACGCCCTGTGTATTAGGGAGTAGTTGGGTATTTGAGGTTAGTGTTTGCTCTGGCTTTGGTAGGGAATGTCCAATTCGAGACACATGCTAAAGGTCCTGATTTGATAGCCTCCTCCTGGCATGGTGTGTGTACAGGTCGCCTGATACGTTCAGTGAGGATACCGCGGTCTGGTGTGGATGGCCTATTGATGTGTTGTGTAAGAGTAACACTGTCTGGTGTGGATGGCCTACTGATGTGTTGTGTAAGAGTAACACTGTCTGGTGTGGATGGCCTATTGATGTGTTGTGTAGGAGTAACACTGTCTGGTGTGGATGGCCTATTGATAGGAGTAACACTAATGATGGCCTATTGATGTGTTGTGTAGGAGTAACACTGTCTGGTGTGGATGGCCTATTGATGATGTGTTTTGTAGGAGTAACACTGTCTGGTGTGGATGGCCTATTGATGTGTTTTATTGATGATGGCCTATTGATGTGTTAGGAGTAACACTGTCTGGTGTGGATGGCCTATTGATGTGTTTTGTAGGAGTAACACTGTCTGGTGTGGATGGCCTATTGATGTGTTGTGTAGGAGTAACACTGTCTGGTGTGGATGGCCTATTGATGTGTTGTTTAAGAGTAACACTGTCTGGTGTGGATGGTCTACTGATGTGTTGTGTAAGAGTAACACGGTCTGGTGTGGATGGCACATTGATGTGTTTTGTAAGAGTAACACTGTCTGGTGTGGATGGCCTATTGATGTGTTTTGTAAGAGTAACACTGTCTGGTGTGGATGGCCTATTGATGTGTTGTGTAAGAGTAACACTGTCTGGTGTGGATGGCTGTCTACTGATGTGTTGTGTAAGAGTAACACTGTCTGGTGATGGCCTACTGATGGCTGTCTGGATTGATGTGTTGTGTAAGAGTAACACTGTCTGGTGTGGATGGCCTATTGATGTGTTGTGTAAGAGTAACACTGTCTGGTGTGGATGGCCTACTGATGTGTTGTGTAAGAGTAACACTGTCTGGTGTGGATGGCCTATTGATGTGTTGTGTAGGAGTAACACTGTCTGGTGTGGATGGCCCATTGATGTGTTTTGTAAGAGTAACACTGTCTGGTGTGGATGGCCTATTGATGTGTTTTGTAAGAGTAACACTGTCTGGTGTGGATGGCCTATTGATGTGTTGTGTAAGAGTAACACTGTCTGGTGTGGATGGCCTATTGATGTGTTTTGTAAGAGTAACACTGTCTGGTGTGGATGGCCTATTGATGTGTTGTGTAAGAGTAACACTGTCTGGTGTGGATGGCCTATTGATGTGTTGTGTAAGAGTAACACTGTCTGGTGTGGATGGCCTACTGATGTGTTGTGTAAGAGTAACACTGTCTGGTGTGGATGGCCTACTGATGTGTTGTGTAAGAGTAACACTGTCTGGTGTGGATGGCCTACTGATGTGTTGTGTAAGAGTAACACTGTCTGGTGTGGATGGCCTACTGACGTATGAATGGAAACCAGACAAATCTAATGGTATTTACATTTATTTAAAAATTAAATTTATTTAACAATTATAGACAATTAAACAGTATGAACGTAAACATGAAGACTGTATTATCAGATTATCATGGAACGATGCAACGTCCCAATTTTATAATAAAGTAATTTACGCTCACCGGCTGTCCAGAACATCACAACTATGCATGACCATGTAAACGACGCGAAGGGGAAAGACTAAATGTTCTAGCCAAAGTGTTGTTGCACTTCGCCTTTGACAACTTGAGTCTGGCATCAGGAAGAGTAAACATAAAGGAACTGTGTGGTTCACATAAGATAACCAACTGTTATGTAACGACCCGTATTAGAATGTGCTTTCAAGCGCACGAGCATCTCGCTCCGTTGGCAATTGGGCTGTTCGTTTGCACACGATATCTCGCGCAAGTCGGCAGGGCCGTAACGACGATGGGAGAGTTGGTCTGCGGGTTCACAGCGTTTAAACCCAGCCGGCCAGAACATGACACACACCGACCCAAGGCCAAATGGTCGGACCTTAGTGAAAACAGTGGTACATTACAACGATGGAAGGTCACACATTCAAGTTGAAGTGTTTACGGTCTTATTTATTCATGCTGACCAAACCACCGGTCCAAAACAGGTTACCAGGTGTTGTTCTTTTCCCACAGTGCCACATAAAAAGTGTTCAGGTTGACATTGTGCAGAACTGTTTCCTGTGTACCACCCAAATCCTTCCCCTCAACGCGGCCAAACATATTAATGAGTCTTTATCGTCAGGCCCGGCCACAATGTTGTCCTCCCCACACACACGCGCACACTCTCACACACGCACACACGCACACACACTTGCACACACACACACACGCACACACACACACTCACATCACACGCACACACACACTCACATCACACGCACACACACACATCACACACACACACTCACACGCACACACACACACTCACATCACACGCACACACTCACACACACACACACATCACACACACACTCACATCACACGCACACACACACATCACACACACACTCACATCACACGCACACACACACTCACACACACACACGCACATCACACACACACACACTCACACACATCACACACACTCACATCAAACGCACATCACAAACACACACACATCACACACACTCACATCACACACATCACACACTCACATCACACACACGCACACTCACACACACACACACTTACACACACGCCACCCTTCTTTGCCGTACGTCCTTCCTAAAACGATACGCCCTTTCCATGTCACTCTCGATGTTACCATAAATCCTGAACCCGGTCGACGTTACCGTGAACAGATGTTTCTTCAGAAATGGCGCAGATAGGTCTGGAACAGCAGATGCAAATCTAACAGGGATGGCACGCATGCCGGGACAACCTGGGAACGGCGCCAGAACCGTGGCTGACGACAATGGGTGAGTCTGGAACGGTGCCCTTGTTGCCTTTCTGGTGTGCTACTTTGGAGCATGGCCCCCGGTGCCCAGAGGGGGGGAGGGTGCCATTGGTGACGCGATACCTACGGAGCAGATGAGGTTGAGCCAGTCATTCCGTCCCACTCAGCAGCTTTTCTTGGAGAGTTTATCTACCGGGAAAAACAGAACACATACAGCCAGACACTTACCATCTAGTGTGAATCAGCGTGCCCTGGTCAGGTGACAGGGGATTGTCCGTTATAAAAAAGTAAGCCATTCTATTGACCCTAGACAATGACTTAATGCAATTGAAATTGAAACAGAAAGTAATTGATTTCCCGTAAGAGAGAGGCACATGACTTACAGCTAACACTCAAATCCATACAGTACATACAGACTGACAGGTAGACAGACATACAGACTGACAAGTAGACAGTCATACAGACTGACAGGTAGACAGACATACAGACTGACAGGTAGACAGACATACAGACTGACAGGTAGACAGACATACAGACTGACAGAGAGACAGACATACAGACTGACAGAGAGACAGACATACAGACTGACATAGAGACAGACATAAAGACTGACAGAGAGACAGACATACTGACTGACAGGTAGACATCCATACAGACTGACAGGTAGACAGACATACAGACTGACAGGTAGACAGACATACAGACTGACAGGTAGACAACATACAGACTGACAGAGAGACAGACATACAGACTGACATAGAGACAGACATAAAGACTGACAGAGAGACAGACATACTGACTGACAGGTAGACATCCATACAGACTGACAGGTAGACAGACATACAGACTGACAGGTAGACAGACATACAGACTGACAGGTAGACAACATACAGACTGACAGGTAGACAGACATACAGACTGACATAGAGACAGACATAAATACTGACAGAGAGACAGACATACTGACTGACAGGTAGACATCCATACAGACTGACAGGTAGACAGACATACAGACTGACAGGTAGACAGACATACAGACTGACAGGTAGACAGATACAGACTGACAGGTAGACAGATACAGACTGACAAGTAGACAGTCAATACTGACAATAGCCAAATGAAGTGCTTCTAAGTACTTCAGCATGTCAGCATGAGACGTGTCTCTGTAGCACCATCCACCACCTCTAGGAGAACTTTCTGTTAGAGACAAGGGTTCTCACAGAACATGTAAACACCTGTCCCTAATGAAATTGGAGCTTTTTACAATAACTGCTTGCGTTAGTTCTCCTCGTTGACCTAATCTACTGTCGATCTAAGCCTTCCCTTGCAGGCCTCAGAAAGACAGTATATCCAGTTCATCTAAATCACCAGACCACAACTAAAATATAACATTACATGACTGTGCTTTTGTGAACCAGTTTATGTTTATTTAATGTGTCTTTGTTTTGCTATTGACTGTGCAGTCTCTATCCCACTAAAGTCATGCATGCCAAACTCACCGCCATGTTCAGTTTTCTAGTTTTTGCCCTCTACGGCAGGAAAGAAGAATCTAGTGGAGTTTTGTATGTGGGGCTTTAGGTCTTAGGAGAGTTTCAGGTTACATGATTCCACTGGAATACCTTTCATTTTATGTTGCTTTTTGTTTGACTGGCGCTCCAGGCAAAGTAATGCTCTCCGTTACAATTCTGGATGAAAGCGGTGTTCTGAATGATTCTTTATCACATCTTAATCTTGCCTTCACACGGCACTCACAGCCTCAAATTGATATACAGGGTAGCTCCAGGGGGACCTGTGCAGTGCCACTTGCCTCAAGGAGTGATGATCCTTCTCACAGTATACTCCAACGTTCCAAATGCACCCTATCACTGTGTGCCCTAGTTGACACAAGTGCGCTAGGCGGGGAATAGGGTGTCAGTTTGTGCATTGGATCCTAAAACAGGGTTGGCATCATCAAACTCGAAGGAAACTTTAGGAAATGGTAGTAAAAGACAGACACGAAACGGTTTGGGTCATTAACAACAGCGGCCTTCACTGGGGCTGTGAAATCGCCCATCGTCCATCCAGTTGTATTTGTGTGCGAGCTGAAAAGTGCCTGGCTCTCGTCGTAAGCGACCGGGGAGACGTGCAAATGTTCCGTTGGCCTTGCATTAGTGACCAACCCGTTGACCCGGCCTGTGTTCTAAATCCCAACCTATCGTCGTTGTGTGGTTGTCTTTTGCTATTATTCCCGGAAGAGTCCTCTGACCAGGTCTGACACTAGATAACTGGGACCCTGACCAAATAGATCTACATTACCTACTTAGTCAACTACAAAGTCAGCGCCCATATGAATAGTTTGCCAAGATTGAAGTGCAGTATAATGTGGGAATCATAAAGTATTGCTAGTCAGAGGTAAATAAAACTGGATAAATCCCTGTGAGCGTAGGATAAAGGAATGATTAAAATGTAGTAAATGTACTGACTGGAACTACAATCAGGACTCTTTACAACAACACTGATTGTGTTCTAAATTGCACTATATATTTTAGAAACCAAGCGCACTATAACGGCAGTAAAGTTCAATTCAAGATGCAGTCTGAGTCTTCCCTAAAACACAAAGTTGCACGCGGAGGTAATTTCTCGATCAATGTGCACACGGTCGTTGGTCTATAAATGTTGCAAAGTGTAATTGGCAGTTATTGACCTGTTCACCGTTGTCTTGACCAATAATGCAACAATTATCAAGAGGCAAATGATAAGACTATGGTGAAGAGAGGGCATATGTTTGATTTATTCTATCGTTTGATTTTGGATGACATGGAAGACATAAGATGATTTTAAAATACAATGGCAATTATATTGACATTATATGTAGTGTCGTTTTTTTAGATTCTTAAAAATCATATAAATGTTTATCACTTACAAAGCGGTCTGACTTGTGCCTGCCTAATCAGAATTCCAATAAATCCAGTTTCAACACGTTTTGACATATAAATTCCAGGTGTACTACAAAAACAACGCTAAGCAAACAATATAGTTGGCTTTACACCTGAGTTGAAGGGTCACTACACAAAAAAAACATTTAAAACATTTTCCAAGCCGATACCTATTTCAAACCATGTTGTGCACTTAAACCTCACATTTTTTGGTAAAAAAAAATAAATAAACAATGTAAAATTCAACATGCCCATGGAATGATTTAATTTAAAATTAAAGTCATTAGGCAACCTACAGACGTGCACACATGTGTTTGTATCCTTACAGGTTATTGTAATAATGCCTCCTTAAAAGTGATGACATTAAATGCTTGTGAATCGTGTGTAAAACCTTTGATATATTCTAGAAATAAGCAAAGACGCTGTAAAAATAAATGAATTATTGCTTATTATACAAAAGATTCAAAAATGCCCTGGAAACGTATGTTGGAACCTCTTAGGAAACATAATAAATAAATAGTGTGCAGTGAATTTCCAAACAATTAGTTTCTTAACTTTGTATCAAACATCTCTCCAAATTTGTAATAAGTCATTCAGCCTATTTAAATTAAGTTTATTATCATTGTGTGCACTACGTTAAACATGGGCTGGAGAAAGCAAATAAAATAATTGTCTGAGGAGATCACCAAATAAAATCATGGACAATCATAAAGGAGAAGGCCCTGAGACTTTCAATCAGCTTCATGTTCCTGTGACAACAGTTGCAAATAGAATTGAGAAGTTCAAGGTCCATGGAACTGTAGCCTGCCTCCCAGGGCATTGCCACAAAAAGCGACCCAAGATTGAACAGAATGATAATGGTAGGAAAAGATCCAAGGATAACTGGCGAAGAGATACAAGCTGAAGTCCAAGGTGAAGGTAGAGCGGTTACTGATCGCAAGAAGTCCCAGGAGGACTCAACTTTTAAAAGGAAAACTTATAATAGGCAGATTGGATTTTGCTAAAATGCATTTTGACAAACCACAATAATTCAGGGATAATGTCCATTGGACAGATTAGTCAAAACTGGAGCTTTTTGGCAAGTCACATGAGCTCCAGTTTGCTGACTTTCAAAAAAAAGAACACAGTATCTACAGTAAATCATGAAGGAGGCTTGTTTATGTTTTGGGGCTGCTTTTCTGCGCCTGGCACAGGGTGCCTTGAATCTGTGCAGGGCACAATTAAATCTCAAGACAATCAAGACATTCTGGAGCTAAATGTACTGCACAGTGTCAGAAAGCTCTGTCTCAGTCCCAGGTCATGGGTTCCAGCAACAGGATAATGAGCCAAAACACACAGCTAAAATCACCTACGAAGGGATAAGAACAAAACACTGGAACATTCTTATGAGTCCTGATCTGACTCATATCGAACATCTATGGAAATAGCTGAAACTTGCGTTCTGGGAAAGGCACCTATAAAACATGATACAGCTGGAGCAGTTCGCTTAGGAAAAGTGGGCTAAACTAACTGTCGACAAGTGCAGAAGTCTCATAGAGAGCTATAGAAAACATTTGATTTCAGTGATTGTCCCTAAAGGGTGTGCAAATAAATATTAGGTTGAAGGTTCCATCATGGATGTCAATTCATTTTATCAGTTACGAATTATTTGAAAGCAAATTCTTGTTTTTTGTGTAGCAGTGGCAACTAATTTGAGCACGTCTATATGTCACGTTGTCTGATAGTATCTTTCACAGGGGGCAAGTTATCACTGGGAACTTTACCTTTGCCATGGTTAAACTTTCTAACCACCTATTCTGTTCTACTCTATTGTTGTCATGTCTTGGCATGGCAGGGTGGCCGTGCCCGTATAAATTCATGCCCTCTCACCTGCATTTAGTGCACGGACACTTGTTTTATTGGTTTATTACCCCAATCACTGTCCTTATTTGAGTTCCTCCTTGCCCAGTGTGTGTTGTTGGTCTTTGTTTGGTGTATTTTTCGTTTTGGTTAATAAATGTCCTTTGTTCGTCATGCACTTGTGTCCTACTTCCCATTTGTTACAACTGTGTTCTTCTACTGAACTATATTTCACACAACCGTAAAATATACTTATTGACTCTGATATAGTTTATTTTAATTTCCTGTACTATGTGATTGTGTAATGTATAAACCACTCTCCTCTACTCAACCTCTACCATAAGCAACTCTGCTTCACCATACTTTGCTCTTCTCTTCTGTATGCTTCGCTACAATGCTAGGCCCTGTTCCTGTTCCCCATGCCCTCCCAATTCCCTTCCAAGTGTACGGGCCCATGCATCTATCCACAGCAATTTCCTGCGCTATATTCCCCTCCTGTCCTCTCCCTTTCAACTTGTTTTGTAAATGTCTCCCACAGCGTGTGGGTGTGGGCGTGAGGGGTAACAGGGGGGCATGAGTGATACGATTCCCTGCCGATTGTTTTAGACACGTAGGCTGGGCCAGGACGTTTGAGTGAGCGTTAAGGCTTAATCCTGCGGTACGGATCAGAGTAATCTCACTGGGTCTTTACTCACGCTTCCCTTGTCTAATGTGGCTTCACCCGGAAACACAGTGGAGCGTCAGCGGCAGAAGCTGTCACCTCGGACTAGTCCCTTCATAAACCCATCCACACTATGGGATATGTCAGTGTTTTTGTTTCAGGATGTGACCAGCTTTATCTAGGAATAAGGGTGTCTTCAGTTTAGGTTCTCTTAGGTGTGTGTCGTGTTCCAACTTCCGGCCAACCAAAACCGGGGAGGGACTGGTTTTACAGTCAATTACTGGGCATTACATCATGCAACATTGACCGAATGTGATGACACACTTACAGGAAACACACAGCTTGAGTCCTCGGCGACAGAGTGTCTCAGTGTGGGGACTGCAAGCGACGCCGGTTCCGGAGGCTGACGTCGCATCCCATCTCTGACCTCTACCGCTGCGCCCCAGCGACTCTAGCATCCCACTCCTGCTGTCCGGCCTCTCTGAGAGTGTGGCTCCTAATCCAGTAAAGGGGATTATATTCAGCTGTGCTCACTGTACCTGTTCAAATCACCATGGGTCCCGGCTGGGAACACACAGTCCAATCACAGAGCGGGAACATAGTGTTTTAGATCAAAATGCATGAGTCTTCAAACCTGACATGGCAAAATGAACTGCATTGTATCAGTATGAGCAAATGACCTTATGGAATTTATTAATTCTTGGTGTATTTTTGCATTGCTTAGGTGTGTCTGACTGTACAGTCCAGGGAGTTTCATTTAGTCATTAGTGACATTTATACATCAGCGTGTAAGCTGGTGGGTTGATACAGCATGTATCATATTAAATGGCCTTTCACCATGACCCTATAGTTCCTTGTTAAACATAGTGCACTATCTAGGGAATAGGGTCCCGTTTGTGATGCAGACTGTGTAGGACCATCTATAAAAGACCTCACCCTTTGGCAGGAAGTGGAAAGGCTGAGAGCCACATAGCGTTTCCTGTTGTAAAGAACACCAGTAGACAGTTGTTCTGGTACTTTACCTCATGAAATCCCTAATGTTTGGTGTTCATTTCTGAAATCTAAGGGCAGTTACAGTGTCAGCACAACTTACGTTAGTCAAAGTCAAGTCAAAGTCTTTTATTTGTCAAATACATCTAATTGCGTAATTCGGAAAACACAATTATTGTGACATGGCACGTGACATTTACACAGTAATATATATATTTTTTTAATAAAGCAAGAATAACATAACAAATATACCTACAAGAAATGGAGCAGTTTGCATTTTGAAGAGGGTAAATTGTGAATATGGAGAACATGAGTGCAAATGCTATGCATACACGTGTAGCAGTGCATACAAATGAGTACACTAATGTGTATTGAATGACCGTGGATAGTGACCAGATCAAGATCAGGTTTAGTCACCAAGTCTGTTAACACATACAATGGTTTTGTTCTGACCCCTCGCTGCAGCATTTAGAACATACATTTTAAAACATAGCAAAACGCATAACACAAACAGTCCAAGAAGAGAGGCCATGCCTTGATGGCATATGTAATGGGTAAATATATAATGTGTTATAGGTATCTGCAAAGTGCAAAGGAGCAATAATGTCCATTGATCAATGTGATCAAAAGATTCATGTTTTGTGATTGCGAAGTCTTATGGCCTGCGGGTATAAATGTCATTTAATCATAGCTTATCCTTATTTACACTCTATTCCACACTGGGGACAATATGAAGGGCGTAACGTTTAAAGTGACAATTCTTTAATAAGTTGTAGTACTTCTATTCTACCACTAGTGGTGCTCTGACATTTCTTCAGCCCACTGAGGTGAACACAGGTGTTTCTCCCATTCAGTTTAGCCAACTCCCTTGTCCCCCTGTTGGCAGCAGAGTAGATTACGGTCCCTGAAGACTCACATGCTGTGTGTATAAGCCTACGACTAAAACTTAAAAGTATCCCCTTGCAGAATATCCCTCAGACATCTTGAAAAGTGTCTGTGTGATGCTGTCTCACATGTTGAATAATAGGTCAAGAAAACAATCTTCATGGTTGACAGAAAATGAACGTATCAATGAGGGGCCCCAGGGGGAACCAACCTAGGCTGTGAAACAGGGCCCTTGATCGAAACGCTCTCGCCTGGGAGCTTAAAGTGCCCCTGGGGATGCAAATACGGGTAGCAGAAAGTGGAAGAGGTTTACAGAGCTCGATTCTGTTGCCTAGATCCTGGATTTTTGTTGTTCTCCAATTTTCCTTAAATTTTTCCACTTAAATTTAAAATACGCCCTCCAGATCAGAACACTGGCACTATATTCATTCCCTGTGTCTTGCCCGGATATCGTTACAGCATTCATGTATTATACCATAGTAGATGTCACATTGTAAATACAAATCTTATTGGACAACATTTTAATTGTAGCAGGCATCAATAAACATATGTCATCACATCTGAATAATTGTTATTATTGTCGTATTATTATTTTCAATGAGTCACGAGCTGCAGTGTATGAAGTCCTGTTGTTTTGATCCCAGTTAATTATGCTACCTGTGTGAAAAAAAAACGCCCAGAATTATACAGTTGTTTTGCAATTTCAACCTGCGTGATCCCAAGTTGTTTTGTACCAAGTTTATGGGATTTCTAGGTCAGCGAGATTTGTTTCACACAAAACTGGTTTGAAGTGACGAATCGAGTTTGTGCTCCAAATTCTAGATTATATTACCTCTGAATGCATATATGTGTATGAAAAATGAATATAGCTTGGTTTTCTTTAATTTAGCAGACTCTATGTTACACAAATCACTCTACAAGTGATAAGGTGTGTTGTTGCTGATGTCATTTATTAATGGCTGTCATTCATTGGATGTCTTTCAGCAATGTTTCGGTCAGCAGATATGTTAATAATTATACAAGGTATTTTTGAAATACTACAACTCTAATAGGTTGTTCTTCCCCAGTATAACACATAGTCCCTTTGTCCCTGGTGGGTTTTGCCAAAACGTACTCCCAACAGACTGTGTACTGCTATTCTATTATTTGCTGCTATTCTATTATTCTTTTGACTTTCCTTGCTTCTTGCTTAACAAACATTAGGTGTGGGTATTGATGCCATGCTTCTGACTAAGTTATGGCGTTATCCTGCCTGTGGGAACTATTTATGCATTGTTTTATATGATGTAAAAATGTATATTTTTTAGACACTGCAATTGTTGTTAAAACTTTACTACAGTTTTGAAGGACATATGTGTACTTACCACTGATAAGACAAAGGGATCAGTCTGCTTTGGACCTCAGGAAGAGTATCTGCTGCCTAGACTGAGGCTGAATAGAGATCCTCAAACATACAAAATACTAGAGTTAACACTCTACTTCACCTTACTGTGTGATGAGCAGTCAGTATTCATAACGTTGCCAGATTTGTTTACGTCATTGAGTTGACCGAGGTTTTGACGACTAGAATGAATAGTCGTCCCCTTTTCATTCTTTTTCTTTTTTGTTCTCACCTGGTCCTCGTTTTGTTGATTAGTATTTGTATTTAGTTCTCTATGTTTCAGGCTTTGGGTGCAGTTCATTGGTTACAATTCACGTCCGTGGCGGTTAGTCTTTGTTGTCCCTGTTGCTGTTTTGCATTAGAATAGTCACTTGTTTTGCTCTATTAAATTTAAAGTACAGTGTACATGTTTTTACGATTGTTGTGTCTGTTTGTTTTATCATTGAATAAAACTCCATGAACGAGGTGTAATCTGTGCCTGGATCATTTCCCTGCACTACACTCCTGAGTTTGTGACACTGTTTTATGCTGTGGATGGATAAACCTTTAACGTTGTTGGTCCCTCTAAATTCCTATATTTTAATTCATGTGTTTACTAATTTATTAAGTGGACACATTTCTTAGGAGTCTACAAAATCATTTCTTAAGAAACAAAACGTTACCCAAAATTCTAGTAATTGGAAGAAAAAAAATGCTTCTGAAATAGATGGAAATGTGAGGCTGGTAAACACAGACAGACTGTTGTTTCTGCCCTCAGTCAGAGCGCCAGCAGGTTGTACTAGTTTACATTTTACTACTTAAACTTGAGGATACTTGAAATCCCTTCCAGATTTATTCACCTCAATATACTTGTCTAAGGTTGTTTGCAAACTCTGTTTAGCCAGCTTCATCAGTGCAATTAGCCACTCAATGTTGCTAATGCTAGCCAACCACAACATCTTTAATCCAAGTGGAGGTCGGGTATCATTTGTCATGCTATAATATCCACCTGCTGTTGACATCAGGATACAATTGCTATAGTTCAATGCAGAAGTTGTTGTAACATTGACTGCATGCTGAAAGTAAAATGATTCAGGGCCGTTTAGTGGCTGACCAAGAAAACAAAATATGTTACGGGTTTCCTGTGAAGCCGATGTATTGACAGTCTAGCACACCACATCACTACAAGAGTGTCCTGATTAACATGGTCTAGTCTGTGGTTAAATCAATATCTAAACAAAAACATTGGGGGGTTGGGCTTGACAAACTGTTGTCAAAAAAATTAAAACTGTTGTCAGAAGAGGCCACAGGCACGAATGGGGGATGGGAAAATGTCTAAAGATCAATTACAGAAGTAAATGTATCATAAGAGAAGCCTGAAACCTCAAGGGTATTGTGACTTGTCCTAATAACACACACCAGTTAGCATCTTTTCCAAGTTGAAAACACATTTGATTCTGCCTATATTTTATAATGTTGTGGAGTAAATATACTTCTAATGTGTTTGTGTTGATAACAATGTTCGGACCCATGATGGCCGCGCATTGGAAACATAATATGTGTGTTCGTAGCCGTAGGTTGTGTTTAGATAAGGCTGCTTCAACCAATGGTTGACTATAAGTCTGAAGTATGTGCATAGTTGCCAATTAACAATCTGGTTTAAACCAGATCGCATAACCAACCAGTTAGCCAGGTCTCATGACTGCAATCCTGAGCTTACGTTATGTCTGTGAGGCAGCAGGCATTCCCCTGATGAATCACACAGGTTTTTACACATTTGCCAGTCGTTTAGCCAACGCTCTCAGCCGGACCGACTTACAGTGGTGAGTGCATACACTTCCAGGAATCGGACACAGAAACCTGACATGGAACGCGAGATCTATCCATGATGTACTCCACACCATAATAGTTGCACTATTCATTTTGCATACAGCACCAGGCCCAGACATGAATTTGATGTTTCACATTGTGCTATTCACATTGTACTATCGCCTGAATAGATGTTATAAAATGCTGCCTGTTTGTTGCCCTCGGCAGTAGCGCACTGTCATGGAAACCACATCGAGTGAGTGAAGGTGAAATGTGACAACAATGACATTGCAGTTTATAAAGAATGGTGATCTGTCTGTCTTTCTGTGTGTGTGTGTGTGTGTGTGTGTGTGTGTGTTTTAACTCCACCCACACCCAGAAGAAAGTCATATGGAATTCAGAGACATTCACAGTGGAGGTTGGAAAGAGAACAAGAGAGAGACATGCATTTGTTTTGCAGTAGGACCAAAGAGCAGGAGAGGTTATATGGAACTGTCTGTAAGACAAAAATATAACAAAAACCTGTCTCTGTATCTTTCTCCTTGTTGTTCACTTAAAAGATATAGCTGTGAAAGACACAACAGAAATTTGGTCAACAGCAGTTACCTTGTGGAATAACATGATCACACTCTGCATAGGATGTTTTTCTGAACAACTGAAAAAAGATTTTTGCTAAATGACTTCTGAATTAATTTTTGAATTGGGTTTACCAGTATAATAAGTAGTGTGCAAACTAATTCATATTGCCCTCCCAATCATCTCTACGGGGCTCGTTAAAATGTTTAAACATACTGCAAAAACGACACATGATGTGTTCTTCCGCAACAAAATCCAAACCGAAGTTAAGGACTCAATAAAGTTTTTTGTTTGTTCTATTTGCAGTTTGCAACAGAATCGGGACCTGATGTGTGAGTTAAGTTCCAAGTGAATCCATCGGTTCACAAGACATTCCGTCTCAATGTGCACAACACATGAAATGTTTTTCTGTGCAGGCATTTGTTCAGGAAGTGGGCCAGTGAGCGTACTTTCAACCAACAGCTGGTCCAGGAGTACGTGGCCAAAAATATCGGAAGTTCTTTTTTTGCTTTCTCTCCTAGTCGACTGCCGGCTCAGCGTCTGGGTGGAAGCATTTAACACCAGGGTCGATATAATGATGCCTGCACTTTCAATTGACTCTGAGACTGGAATCCCATATTCTCCCTTTGAGACATAACAGCAATTGACTCAGCTAGTCAAGTTCACACTAATTCCTTTAGTTCACTACCTTTGATGAGGAAGTGGTATAGAATTTAAGTAGTAAATTTAAACTAGTACAACCTGCTGCCGCTCTGACTGAGGGCCGAAACAACAGTCTGTCTGTGTTTACCAGACACTTAACTCCGACTGCATGTGAGTCTCAATTCCAATTGGCCGTTGGAGAACTTTGGCCACGCCTGCATAGTACCAGTCATATTGTTGTTTTTGTCTTCCCTGTGAGTTCAGCAAGAAACAATTGTTTGGCCTTGAGTATAATGGTGGACCGACTCACCACAAACCCCACAGGAGTACACTTACCGAATGGTTGGTTTGTTTGCTTAGTCATTGTTTGAAATCTCCTAAGAAAACATTCGCTTTCTCGTCAGTTGTTCACCCCCATTGTAATCTCACTAGGGGGTATGCTGCATCCGGTTTCAAAAGCCATAGCTATTTGGTTACCTATTGTTAGCAACTGTTTACTGATTTTTTTCTTTAATATTTTACATGTGTTTTCCTTGACTTCAAAGTGGTCAAATTTTGGGGTAGAAAAGGGAAAAGATTGAATATGTTCTACAGGCCCAGGGAATGGCATGGCATCACAGCCTCATCTTATTGTCTTTACCTATTCCTGTTATTAACTGATTAATAACTTCTCATCTCATCTCATCTTCAACCGCTTATCCAGGGTCGGGTCGTGGGGGTAGCAGCTCTAGCAGGGGACCCCAAACTTCCCTTCCCCGGGCAACATTAGCCAGCTCTGACTGGGGAATCCCGAGGCGTTCCCAGGCCAGTGTGGAGATATAATCTCTCCACCTAGTCCTGGGTCTTCCCCGAGGTCTCCTCCCAGCTGGACGTGCCTGGAACACCTCCTGATTAATAACTTAGTTTTTTTAATTGGGTTAATGGAAGCAAATTGGTAATTCTAACAACATTGTCTAGTACCAGGAATAACTTTATTTGGAACTATAATTTGCAGTATGAATATGGTTTCAATGTCTAGTACCAGGAATAACTTCTCTTTATTTGGAACGATATTTTGCAGTATAAATATGTTTTTATGTCTTGTACCAGAAATAACTTCCGTTTATTTTGAACTATATTTTGCAGTTTTTAATGGTTGTTTTGTTGGTTATGGGAATTTTCCTGCCTGGGAAGTTTGAAAAAAAAAAGTGCTAATAGGTTGCAGGTGTCATTTCTTCATTTTTCATCTTGACCCCCACATTTTTTTACACTAGGGAACATTTAATATTGTAGGGAAACAAGTGGTGTTTGGGATGCAGCAAATAGCTCAAGTGAACACGCCGTTTCTTGAAGAGTCAAACCGGTGTACTAGAAAAAGTCTGCAGCCAGGTCATATAAAATGAGTGCTTGAGTTGTTGAGTGTTATGAAAACAGGCATGTAAGTCTCACAAATGTGTTATAATGGGGTTTACTTTTAGCGTGGCAAAGGTTAGGCAATAGAAAACAAATGAGGCCTGGGTCAATTCAAACTAAAATAATGCAATCGTTTAAATGCGTACTCTACAATTTTCTAAAGTGCCCATGACGAAAAGCTAAATGAAGTTATAATCGATGAGTTGGATGCAAATTATATCGGTACTTAGGTACAGTGGATATAAAAAGTCTACACACCCTAAATGCCAGGTTTTTGTGATGTGAAAGAATTCGACAAAGATAAACCATGTCAGAACTTTGTCCACCTTTAATGTAACCTAGAACATGAACAATTCAATTGTAAAACAACCTGCCATTACCGGGTTGCATAAGTGTGCACACCCTTAAACCAATACTTTGTAGAAGCACCTATGGATTTTATTACAGCACTCAGTCCTTTTGGGTAGGAGTCTATTGGCATGTCACATCTTGTCTTGGCAATATTTGCCCACTGATTCTTCGCAAAAGTGATCCAAATATATCAGATTGCAATGAAATCTCCTGTGCACAGCCCTCTTTAGATCACTCCACAGATGTTCAATTGGATTCAGGTCTGGACTCTTGCTGAGCCATTCCAAATTGTTAATCTTCGTCTGATGAAGCCATGTTGTGAATTTGGATGTGCGCTTTGGGTTGTTGTCGTGCTGAAAGGTGAACCTTCTCTTCATCTCCAGTTTTGAGTCAGCTTTCCCTCCACCCTGAGTCTCGGTTCCAGCTGAAGAAAAACAACCCCAAAGCATGATGCTGCTTCAGTGTGGCTATGGATTTCTTTTGGTGATGTGCAGTGTTGTTTTTGCACCAAACATACCTGGAGTTATGGCCAAACAGTTCAATCTTGGTTTCATCAGACCATAACAAATTTGATGAAAGACTTGATTTTTGATTTGCAAAACAGCTGAACAGCTGACCTTTATTTGTGATTAACCGGAGTAATTTTAGATGATGGCAGATGTGTAATGATTTCATGTGATTGTGATAATGAATGTGAATGTGATTGGTTAATTCTGAACACAGCCACATCCCCAGGTATATGAGGGTGTCACATTTATTCAACTAGGTTATTGTACATTTATCTTTATTTTGTATATTTTTTCCTTGAATGAACAATTCTAAGCAAAGTGGTGACATTCCTAGTGACTGAAATATCCCTGCTAATTGCTCTGTATCACCAGCCATGCTCACATCAAAACAACCACCAAAACACAGGAAGTGCACCTCACCAAACTCCCCATGTGGAATAACTCCCCATTTGATACATTCACGTTATAGGTCACATTAAAGGGGGAAAACGTTCTTACATAACTTATATTTGTCTCAAATCACAAAAAACTGGGTGTGTAGACTTTTTATATCCACTATACGTGTGCTTTCTTATTAAGTTGCCGCTATTATCCTTTTATTTTTTTGTGTAGGTGGTGCTGTTGGATTACAATCAGACAGAGTTTTTCTTTTTATAAACTATATCAATATATATATATATACACTATCTATATAGAGTATACTCTACTTATATTCAACAGCGACTGGAAATCAACCCATTTTTAACTGTGTTTAGATTTGGACTAGATACCCTACCCTTTTTATCATAATTAGAGGACTATATATAGAATATGTTCTAACTATGGATAGCTTGTTCCAGACCCAAACCGTTGGAATATTGAAACCATATGGTAGCGAAGCACTGTGGAAAATTTCCTCTGGCAAGCTGGAGAAAACAGTGGTGAACGTAGTAATCCCTACACTGTTTTGGTTCGGGGCACTAATTTGACCTTAACTGCTGCAATTTTTCTAACCTTGTTTTTGAAAAACACCCACTCTTTCAGCAAGGGGGTGGGTGTGGCCGGGTGGGCGAGAGTTTCAAATGGGTGTCGCCTTGGAACAGGATGTAAAGTTTATGGTGTTTATGAGCAGGGACTGTTCCCACCTGTAGTTTGCGAAACAGCTGCAGTGTTGCTTTACCTTTAAGACACCATTAAATATGTGTCATGAATGAACAGGGGATTCGGTATTTCTGGTCTGTTTTGACATCTGACAGCTGTGCAGCTGTGCTGAGCTTGGTCAGTTGGTTCACCGGGCTACTACGTTGGACTCCCATGACATGTGGCAGTACCGTCCCAAATGGAACCCTAATTCCTTAATAGAGTACACTGCTTCATACTGCTTACGACCAAAGTCTTGCATACTATGGAGTCCAGTTTGTATCACAGCTCGGTATTTGAGTATAAGTGTTGGTCATTTTGACCTTGGTTATCTTCTTAATTCAAGATGTGTATTTTAAATGAAAACTCCCACTTTTTTATTTTCAGGGCCAGACAGTGTAGTTGCCATTGCCACGAATAGACACTGAAAATGAATCAGTAAATACGCAAACATACAGTTACATTTCTTAGTGGGTCTTTGTAGCGCAAGGCTACAATCACTGAACACATAGATACGGTATACGGCGAATCAGCCGTTAAGTGAATAACTTCCTCAACCAGAATAGGTAGTTTGTAAACACACACCTTGCATTTATTTTTAGATATTTGATTAGGGCCTAAATATCCAGACATGTGGTATCACTTTACCTAGTGGTAAGCTAGAAGACTCAGACTGCGGCCAGACCGGCTCGTTGCCAATTGGAAACCAAATTAGAACTGATTTGATTTTCTCTGTAGTCCTGTGTCGTTTAGATCGTGGAGTGTACTAATTGGCTAACAGATCTCTCTGCCTGTTAGAAGTTTGCCTTTTTAAGCCCTGAAACTCTGAAAATTAATTGACATTTTGAGGAAATGTCTCTTGCCCGTCAACGTCTTGAGAAAACAACACACATTATCGATACAGGTACAATTAGAATGCCAGTCGATATTTCTGATAACTGATGATTCGTTCAGAACATGATCCAACAGACATCTTTTACCAATGACATATTGACCTACCTAAAAATGCTCGACAAAAATTGAATCAAGGCTGTGTTCCTGCTGGTGTTTCCTCAATAGTGCAGTGCTTTTGATCAGTGTATAAGTTGGCATTTGGGTCCAAGAATGGGCCCATAATGTCCCAAATCCTCTTGAGACACTGAATCTAATGTCCACGCTTGTTATTAGTTCTGTCAATTAATTTGCTCTAAACATTGTTTTGCAACCATTTAATATATTCACGTGTTTGCTTTCTAGAATAATTTGGGTTACAAAACTAATTTCTGACCACAATGTATCACACAACTATAGAGTTTAATGATTGCTGCTTGTCACAATTGCTTAAAACTTAGTCTCATGGCAAAATCATTCATCGCTTAATTATCACTTTCATTAATTATATGTTTTTATTCTGTGATGGATTTGTAATCCACCAATAGCAATAAACTTTTTTGTAACAATAAAAAGATAACAGAAGTGTGGCTAATCAAACAAAACTTCTTCCTAGGTAGGCTGGATAGTGTTTACAATAGTGGTATGTGTGTGTATGTGTATGTGTGTGTGTGTGTGTGTGTGTGTGTGTGTGTGTGTGTGTGTGTGTGTGTGTGTGTGTGTGTGTGTGTGTGTATTAGTTTATGTATTAGTTTCTGTGTGTGAGTGAAAGGGTTCCTACAAATAGTCACGTTACCTAAATAGTTAGTTCATTGTATTAATAAAAGTAGGCCAACTGTTGCTCTATGTAAATGACTTGTGTGTTGTTTATGGTGAAAACTCTAGAATGAACATTATGTGATGCATATCAGGCCTGAAGAAATATCAAACCTATTTCACACATCCACATCTAAACATCAGAATTGTACTTGAATCAGCAAAATATAAATACAAATAGTATCCATGGACAGCCCAACATTTCATATATCAGTATATATTTAACAGAGGCACCCATTCACAGATTGTTAATTTTCCTTTAACATAGCATGGATGAATATATATAATGCTCTCAGAATGGATGAAAATAGCAGAATACCGGTAAGTTAATTCTATTAATGTATCTGTGAATGGGCTGACTGGAACATATGACGTAGTGGTGCCACAACCAATCAAAAACCACGTTCATGGGCTGATGTCATTGATGGGAAAAAATACATTGGCCTCCATTAACCCCACCCCAACCCTTACCCTAACCTCAATTATGAACGGTGTGTTACTTTCCTCCATCATTCATTATCAGAAATAATTCCAGAGTTTACTAAATGTGGATAAGTAGGAAAATCCACCCATAACTGAGTTATATTATATAATGGGGAAACAACGGTTTAGTTTCATATTAATGTGTTAAAAACAACAGTTGTTTCATAGGTTCCACAGGTTGGTTTTATATAATTTGCATGGCATTAGTGTTATTTCTTATAATTGAATTACTGTAATTTCTGAACTTCAGTCTACATGAATCTCCAGGAAGTCAGAGGATGAGAAATAAATAATGTCGTATGATAGGACATTGTTTTTTCCTCTTGGTGGCCAGGCCAACCCCAGTCCCCATCTAATTTCACTGGGTAGCGGGTCATTTTGCTGAAAGGTATTTCTGTCTTTCTCTCAGTGGAGTGACTCGCTACTAACTAAATTTAGACATTTTGCACACAATGAACCCGCTTTAGAAATCAAGACGTAAGCAAGTGGACTAGTGTTCAATGACCGGCTGGAGTGTCACGCCACATTCATCTGTATCCTGTATGCTCTGGGCCGTCATAAGGGAGGAGGTCAGAGAAACTGAGAAAGTCTTCCACTGGCCTTTTCTGTAGGTTTTGCCTATGGAAATGTTGATGAGGGAGGATAGAAAAGCACAGGGATTTATTTTTAGTGTAAATATGGAAACACCTCCCTATTGCTTGGTAACCGACTTGGCCACATACAGTGAAGGAAGAAATTATTTGATCTGATTTTGGACGTTTGCCCACTGACAAAGACACGATCAGACTATAATTTAAATTGTGGTTTTTTAACAGTGAGAGACAGAATAACAACAAAAAATCCAGAACAACACATTTGAAATAAGATCTTCATTCATTAGCATTTTACTCAGTGAAATAAGTATTTGACCCCTTTGCAAAACATGATTTAGTACTTGGTGGAAAAATCCTCATTGGTAATTAGAGGTCAGACGTTTCCTGTAGTAGGCCACCAGGTTTGCCCACATCTCACAAGAGATGTTTACCCACTCCCTTTATCCTCATCCTTTTTCATCCTCATCCTTTTTCATCCGCAGCAATCTCAAAATTTACTGATGTAACTTATTTTTTGAAATTCTGACAAAATCTGCAATCTCTGTAGTGTGGTAACGCCAGAGTCATCTCATCCCATTAAACTGCACCTAGTCATTTATTTGTATTTGTATTAAAATGATTAAAACAGTTTGCAACCTGAGTTTGAATACAACAATAATAATGGGACAACCATCTCAGATGTTTAATTAATTAAATTAATACATTGTTGCATTGGCAGCTTTTACAAATGTTGCTCCACGAGTAAAAGAAGTTAAACAAACCGAATATAACATCATGCAGTGTTTCCTTTTTACATTTTTACATTGTGTATCAATGTTTAACTGTAATTGCATATATGTAACACAGTAACATATATAACATGTCTTTGTCGCTATAAGCCATAACAGACAAACTGTTCTTTTTGTCAACTTCCTCTTTAGAGACTCATTTATTGTTTACACACACCGTCGCCATGGCGACCAAGTGCCCAACAAATACAAGGGAGGGAAAAAGTAGACGTCATGTCACGAGAGAGGTGAAACTCCAAACGAACAAACAGCTCACCCCCTCTCAGATGTCTGGGCCCTGTTAATGTGTTAGCAGGAAGACAGACAGTAAATTCAGTTTTTGAAACACAAAGAGAGGGGGTTTGCGATTAAGGTTTATTGGAATGTCACTCAGTGCTGGTTACCAGACTTGGGGATGAAGACAGGCCATTGAAACTGTCTGGTCTGGCAGCCTTCCTGAGATGACTCAGCACGACTCCCCCAACGTTTGCATCAGACACCTGGGTCCAAACGTTACTCGACATCTCCTAGCTACTTGAGCTGTGATCGACTGAGCTTCCCCCGGGCGCAACAGAACCGTTCAGAAACGCTCTGATGCCGGCGCTTAAGGCGGAGTCGAGCAGACGTTTTTTAAAATTGGTCAAATGCCGTTTGCTACTGTTGCTGCGTAGAATGCACTCGCTCCGCAAAAGCCAGACAATCAGATGGACTTGGCATGGCGAGGATAACGCACAGCGTTTACACTTATTGTGAATGGAATCCCTTATAAGGCACTGGTGCAGACGGTGCTGGTGCAGACAGCCCCAGGGTTGTTATGCCTCCAACGCTCCGCCCACCTGGCTGACTCTATACTGTCGGAGTTTCCCACAAACCCTCCCTCCCTCCCGGTGCACGCTGTCTATGAAGTGTAGCAGGAAACACAGGCAGCCCTGATACAGAAACGTCCAAGTTAAAGTAAACAGGATAGTGGATAAAGACTGGGAGAAAACGCTGAGGCAGGCTGACTTCTTTCATTCTTTCTCCCACTTCTCATATCTGTTTCATGTTAGAAGGTAATTCTGTCGAAAAAACTGTTGTCTTTGCAGATAACTTAGATTGGGGTGAGCGAGACCGTTTGCAGACAAACCGCGATGACGCACGTTGGTAGAAAGCCAAAACGTATTGTTAGGGAGGTTGATCGGTTAGATGTCCCTCAGCAAGGCATTGAAAGGCATGTAAACAGGCCTGCGAAGTGTTGTTGACATTAAGCCAGTCATTTTCCCATAAGCCACGTGCAGCTGGGATACGGAGTGGCAACCGGATAGGTTATACGCTATCAATTAAGAGAACAATGTATGTCAAAAACGTAACTAGACAATATTACATAAATACATTCAATGGTTGAACGTTGTTATTGTAACCCTTCTAATGTTGCCTGCTTGATGTAAAATATGCATCTATAATCCTCCAATCAAGCGCATGGTCTCACTAGCTGGGGCAGATAACTTGGGTCAAGGTCCTTGTTTCATGTTATTTAAATCATCATCTTCAAGCGGGCACCCGCCCCCCGACCTTGATATTGATACATCCTAGATATTCTGGTGCCTTTCGGAAACCTTTCATCCATCCAATTACATCCCAGCTGTGCACTCTGCGCGTGAGCGTGCTTGAGCCCTTGCTAACAGGTCGGACAATGAGAAGACAGGAAACGGACGTAAGTTGGATGATAAGCGAATGTGCCAAACGGAGGACATGACCTTCACACATGTTGAAAAATGATGCCTGTGTATATTTGGGTACCGGTACAACCGAGCAACAGATGGCACATGTAACCTTCAACGCCATGCAAAATGCCCCATATTCCCGTAACTAAGGTCAATGTGAAGGAAACAAGCTACCGTTTGGGATGCAAATCCGCTCCCTGGTAAAAGGAAACTCCCTTGTGTTTGTTTTCCTTTTTAAACGTAGCATATCTATCCTTTTTATAGCTGACCCTGAGAAAGAATGTCTCATTCAGACTGCGTAGGTACAGGAAGAGAGAGGAGGACACGTAGGAAGAAAAAGCAACAAGGTTACAGTGTGACTCTGAGTGTAGCTGCGAGCTTAAATTAGCCCCTACAGCCCGAGTTACACCACCAGTAACGCCCATGCCATGACGTGTAGCGCGTGTAATGCTAACAGCCTTAGCTCTTTTCTGACAGCCGACGTCGTGAGGAGGAAGCAGCAACGCGGTTGTTTGATCAGCAACTCCCAGAGAGCGTTTCTCACTATCTGACCACACACTGTCGCTAAGCAGCGTGTCAAGCGCGGCTGTGTTGTGATCTGTTTCTAGGCGTGGCTGTAGAAGAAAAAAATCCCTCCCTTCTGTGTTACTCAAATGAAGAGCGGGCGAGGGACTGCTCTTTGAGTTGTCACGCAACTCCAGTAATATCTGAAGAAATCCCTCTCGTGTGTCAGTTCATCTCTATAAAAGCAACCCATCCAGGCAGCCATAAAAAAAACCTGCCATTAAGAGATTTTGCTTTTCTGTGACCCAAAAGCGCCTAGAGGGAAGCTCATAGAAATATGTGAACGTGTGTCCACCTGTGGTTATTGGATTACATCCTTAATCTGTTCCACACCGTCCAGTGATAAAAGCACTTTCTTCTCTGCGAGGAAAGACTGGCGGAGGTATGAACGACGGTAGCAAGCGGGAAAAATAGCTTAGCGACGGCGTTCTATTTGCACTCGGCGGGCATCATTCAACACGCTGTCCACTAAGTTTTCAATGGTTTAACACAAGCCATATGTTCTATTCCAGTTAAATGACTTGGGCTCACGTCACATTCCCTTTTTCGAATACTCACATTCTGCTCCCGAGCCGGCACGGCGTGACCGGGGTGTGTGGCGCGTTTCATCGGTCCAGCTGTGCCAGAGAAGTCCAACACAGTCTAGCTGTACCTTATAGAATATTCCAAGTGCTAACTGAATGCGGGTTCTGTTGTGATCTGTGAAGGAGAAAATTAAACTTGACATAGAAATGGTTTCTTTAGCAGTGTGGTTACGTGTTACACTCCATTAACCTACTGGAGTTTCACACACACACACACAAACCAGGCCAGACACACTTTTTTTCGCATCCTCGCATACAGTATCTGTTTTTCTGAATTCCCGTGGGGGAGATCTTTGACTGATTAAAACCCTCTCTTATAGTTTGACTTCTCTCCAAATGGTGGAAGGTTTAGCTCATGTGGAGCTTGGCCCCTGTGACACCGGCACAATAAAACAAGTGTTATTGCATACTCTCCAGAGGTTTTGGTTACAGTTCCTCTGTCAGTTCATGTTAACCTCAGGTTGAAATGAGTTTCTAAACCATTAAAGAAAGAAACTGAGGACAGCAGTAATCATCGGAGACTTGTTTTAATACCACGGTAGCTACATGTGCTTATGCGTTGATAGGCCAGAGGGTAATCTCTCTAGCATTTTACATTTCCTCGTAGAATTAACCACAAACACAGACACACAACCAAATACACACATGAACCCGCAGAGGCTGTTCAAAGGCGAGCCCTTATGTTATCATAAGTAAATCTGCTTGCCTTATTGGGTTTCTTTGTTAATCAAACAGGATCTTTTGGTGAAAATGTAACTTTCACCCGTAGCTGCTTGTTCTCCTCCAACCCAGTGTACTCCAGTCAAGGCCAACTCACTACAACAACACAGGTTATGTATTACAAAGTGACGTAACATACAAGGAATTGTTGCTCGTCCAGTAAAGCTCACATACTAATTGGAGTTACAGTTTACAAAGGATAGAAGATAGGGAACATTGCACAAGTCCAACAACTTTGCGCATATTTAATTGAATAACAGAAAACTGAAGTCTAGCTTTTAGTCTTGCCACTGGCTATCGACATGTGCCTGTTCTGAATCTTAGGGCACCATATTGTCTAGGTAATGTAATAGTATAACGATAGCTCTACAAGCATATTGGAAGTACAGAAGGGTTCCATAGTGTGCAATGTTGAAGTTATATGATGAATATTCAAATACACCGTTTATATAGGCAGCAGCCTTAATATTATGATGAATATTCAAATACACTGTAAATATAGAGGCAGCGGGCTTAATAATATGATGAATATTCAAATATTTCATTTACATAGGGAGCAGGGTTAATGATATGATGAATATTCAAATATTTCATTGACATAGGGAGCAGGGTTAAGGTTATGATGAATATTCAAATATTTCATTTACAGAGGGAGCAGGGTTAAGGTTAAGGGATTACCACCCTTCCGTCTGACCTTGATGGCAGTTTGTTAGCAATCACGGAAGTAATGCTAATCTATTTACGGTATTGCCATGCCAAACAACGGTCAGTCATGGATTCCTGTGTGTTTACATTCTAGACTGGGAGTAATAAAAAATGCGGTGCGGTGAAGAAAAAAGCACAACATGAACAGAATGTATTTTTTATTGGGTGACAAGTGCTAGTCTCTGAAAAAGAGGCTGGGAAAACGTGAAGTTCGGCACGCTGCGTGGGTTACTCATCGTTATAGGGCCTTCCAGTGGCTTGTCCTTGGATCACCCTGCTGGTTTTGTTTCCTAACATGCTTTCAATTTCCAGCCAAACTCTATTGGGAGTAAGGTGTCAATTCTGCAGTCCACACGGCACACACGGAAGTTTACACCTGGGTTCAAAACGTAGTTGAGATTGATTTCCTTAAGGGGCCAAATGAAAGGATTTGTAGGCTAAATTAAGCACATCTAACGTATTGTTTACTGGTAAACAAAAGGTTGCTGGTTTTAATAACTAAGCCAAGAAGGTGAAAACCCCAGTTGTCTGTTTCTGGACAAGATGTTTTAGCATCATTTCCTGGTGAAGCAATGCAACAAAAAAACATTGAACAACTTCACTTTTTGAACCCAGCTGTCTTTTACTGGATTAAGTGTAATATGTCACCTGATATTCCTTGTGTTCCTGCTATATCACATCAGCAGTTGACCAAATCCTTGCTTTCCTTTCTCAGGAACAACTCATTTGACATTCTCTGTTTGTCATTGTGTGTCCCGCAAAGAGCAGCCGTGGCAAGCTAGACTCCAAACGTTGGTGTCATCAAGTAAGACCTCCTTGCAGAACGACTTTCCTTCTACATGAATAGCGTTATCAATTCATAAGATATTGTTTAATGCTTGAGACTCTACACTGCGGTGTATATTATAATGACATTCTACGTTGAAGCAATAATGACTAAGAGAAGGATGACTCACACGTTCCCTCATATTGAGATTGGGTCACACAAACTTTGTTTACCTTTTTACTGTGGCGTTACCTTGGTTACAGTAGCCAAATGTCACATGTAACAAACTGTGGAAAAAGACACTGAATCGCCCTGACACACACCGCGCTAAGACAACATACACAACAACAATAAATACAGGAATAAGATTCAAAGCAAACCGAATTGCTGTAGTTTAGTTGGGAGAGGAACAAAATCTATTATTACTTTTATTATTCGAGGATGAACACCTGTTTTGTAGCCAATCTCACACACAAACATACGCCTATAGAGGAAGGTATTGACCTACAATGTTAAGCAGTGCTGTGTTGTTTGGCTGTAATTCAAGAGAGGCAGAGTAATCTTGTTTCCCAGGCCTTGTCCACCACAGGCCAGCAAATAGGTCAGGCTCGTGTCATCAATGGAAACTCAGCTCGGCACAGATGGGTATCAGAAGGGGACTCAGTGCTGGCCTCGACCCTGACGCTGCAACAAGCTGTTCCAGACACGCTGGACCCAGAGACATGACTAAAGGCTCCTGTGGTGTACTAGAACCCTATGGCCGAGTTTCCCAATGGTACAGATTGACCCGACAGCCTGCAGGGTGATGCTCGGTTCTGCGACGCCATCGGAACAGATTGTTTGACGTCAGACAACTGCCTTCCTCTGGTGTTACGGTAAAAAAAGACCTTGCGATAGTTTTAAATCAATCTTAGTAACGCTACAATAACTCTGAAGGATCTTACATTATAAGCAATGGTAAATAAAGTGTCCACAATGGGCGGGTGTTTGTTACGCATGGTTGATGGTGGAAATGTGGTGGACATGTGGGCGATATACCCTCGCTTATTTAAATCCTGTGATATAGGGCTCACCTCTGGGTAGTCTCACAGCTGAGTAAACATAAAGATGCCTTGAAGCCGTCAGGGATTGTGGCTACTCCCTGTGCAGTCTGCCTTGTGCTCGGGTCAGGTTAAATTCTCACCAGTGGGCCCAGTAGGAGAGAACGCCGAACGTACAGACACAGGGTAGATGTGGACCAATACCGCAAATCCTCTGGAAGTTCATACGATTTTCCCTCCTCAAAACCCACACCGGCCCAAAACAGTAAGTATGCCAAATCATGTAAACTGTGAAAAACTGGCTCGTGTTAAATTCGCCCCAACTGGCCCGATGGTGTGTCTGTTTCTGATTTGGGGATTAGATGCACCCCCAGAACAACATCAGGTCCTCGATGGAAACTTCAAAAATCCAAAATCTTGGCGACTGCCAGTAAGATTTACAGGGGCTTTATGGACTTGCAGGGTCTGTCCGTACCACGCCACCCTGATTGAAACTGTTGCGTCAGACGCAGCATATGACCCTTGTTTGGCGCACAGTGGTAGATTTCACAGGGTTTTTTGTACGTCAACACGTTGCATAATTTTGTTATTTTTCACAGGGTGTTATGTGGATGGCAACCCTCTCTGAAAAAAAGCAATATCTACTTGTCCAGGGACACAGACACTATTTTCCCAGAAAGTAGCGTGCAAGAAGCTGAAGTAAAGGTTGGGGTTCTTCTTCCATTTTCATTTGTTCTCATCATTGTGTAACCACTGTCCTCCACCCCTAATCACTTACTGACAAGTATTGAGTGTCTCCTGTTAGTTGTCTAGATTTACATGCTTTCATAAAGAAACAAAGGTGGCTGAAGAAGAATGACCTCTATATTGCTTAGAATAAACCAATCAAGGTTTTGTCCGAACCAAAATGTTGTACCCTATAGCAACAAAAAGTAAATCATAACACAACAATAATATTTACCTAACATTTTGTAATTTGTGTGTTGATGTAACCCACAACTCTTCTCAAAGGGATTATCAAAACAGTCAATTGTATTATCGAATATTTCTATATTTAGCCTTTATCCCATTTAAATGTTACACATTATACAAACTAATACTACTACCTTATATAATCTTATTATAAGATTAGTTCAATTTTGAGGTGATGTAACACAGCTCACTATAACATTCATATACTTTACAGATGTGTGTGTGTGAACAACACAGATTCTAAAAACTGATATAAGACAACATCAACAACACAAAACAACAACAACATACAACATGTGCTGGGGTAATGTTAACTTTATCAAAAGGTTACTGGTCATTCAAACCTCATGTTGTCCGACCCCTTGCCTTTAGGGCTGGGTAGAAGTGTGATTCATTACAGATTTCATAGTAACAACATCATCTAGACAGGATCAGAGGGTTGGAGTGGAATGCCACAGGGACCATCTTTCTAGGACCAGGATGTCTGAACGTGGCTCTGGTTCTGAATGTCTGAAGTGTACAAAGCCTCCATTGTAAGTGTCATTTCTTTACAAATAGGTCAGGTGCGATGTTCTCCATGTTAAGAGATTGGTGTATGAGAAAGGTCCTGGGAAAAGTGAGTCATTACACTTGTTTGCTGAGAAATGTATGGGCAATACAATGGGATTCTCTCTGATCCAACACCAGCGTTATATCAGATTACAGGAGAGAATGGCTTCAGGTATTCAGAGAGAGTAGAACAGTGCAGTGATATTGTATAAGGTCGAGACATGGTGGAGACATGAAGTGGGTCGAAAGGACACAATTAAAAGTCGTTTCGTAACCAAGATGAAATCTATACCATTTTAGTGCAGTAATTACAGTAATTACAGTGTATTTAGCAGGTTTGCAAAACATGTTAAATATAGTAGAATCCCATACAGAGTGTTTGACCTTTATAACCCTAAACAGTTTATGTTTAGGTTATTTTACCTACCTCATAATGTATACCAGCTCTGCTTTCCAGGTTTTAATACAGTTTAGTTTAGTTTAGTGCAATGGTGCAAAGTTACCTACATATCAACACAGAAAAAGTCTGAGATGCATCGTATCAAAGGACATGTGTTAGTGTTGGCTTGTAGCTTATTCAGTCGGACCTTCATTGTACAGCCAATGTAAAACTTTTGTTTTGTAAGTGGGCCAGATTACAACACCTTGCAAGATGTCATTTAACTACACTAGGAAAATAATTGTAATTCGTACACATCTGAGAGACGTGTTTCACTCCAAAATGGAATGAATTCAAATGAAGTAGCGAGGTAAGGGACCACATGTTCCCGACTATTGTTATGGCAGCCTGTTATCAGATTGAGCTGGATAACTGTTATGTTCCAGCTGACTGGCTCAACATTATCTTTATGGTTGTGGGCTAATCAGTACTACATTGTAGGGCAGGACTCTGATGTTATGGTCGTTTTTACAATAACAATGTAGGCCAAACACTGCCACATTCATTGTGGTTTTATAAATGTCTGCTTTCGCTTTTCCTTTAAGAAAGACAGAACCATAGTGCCATAATCTAACTAGCAACAAACATTTAAAATACAATTTATTTTGTGTTTTAACAAAAAACAACAGGAATGTCTTTGAATATACTCTGCGCTGTTTGTCCTTGATGTGAAAACGAGGTGTTCGACTGGACATCTGAGAAAACCATTGTATTGTTTTTAACGTAGTAATGAGTGATGATGACTTCCTGCTTTTCATGTGTTCCATAAACAAACACACCCTGACATTCTCTCCATCTCCCCTCGCCACAATATTGGCCACTATATCGGTAACATCGACATGTAAGGTATTAAACAGCAGTTTCTACAGAGGCTCAGAAGAATTGACTTCTTATATTTTAACATATTTTATTGTGTTACAAAACAGAATCTAAATGTATTTAGTTTGTTTCTGCACCGATCACACTGAAATCAAAAGGTTCATTATGTAAAAGTAAATTACACTTTAATTACAAATAAAAAAGAAAATACTTGAGTGCATAAGGTTGACAATCACAAATGAACCATTATGCCTGCAGTTGTGTCTGGGAATAATATTCATTACATTGGAGTCCACCTGTGTAAATGTAAGGTGTTTCACATGATTTCATGTTAAATACACAACCATTAACTGGTTTGTACAACTCTTAGCAAAAACAACATCATGTTGTCAATGAAACATTCAAAGCACATCCAGAGTTTGGTTATTAAAAAGCACCAACCAGAGATAGGATATTAGAACATTTCCGCTGAATTTAATATCCCCCGGAGCACAGTAAAAACTGTTATTAATAAATGGAGAGAAAATTAAATAAAACGTTCTGTAAAACTGTGTATCCAGGTGACCATATATGTTTTTAGTGGAGTATATTCCACTTATATGCTTTTATTACTCGTGTGTAAATTATTGCACGGGCCAGAAGAAATTCCATGTCTAATGTAAGCTCACTTAATAAATAAAGCTCTTTCTGATTCTGATGATACACATGTCAATTATGTGGGTGTGGTGATCTTCATCCTATAAATAGACAACTTTCAGCAGTATTATAGCCTGAAACCACTTATTTGCCGTTAGTCATTTGCCATGAAGACATCAACATGGTTATGGAACACCCTTATGTACTCCAGCCCAGCGCTCGACCCACAACCACTGGTCAATTTAAGACCTATTAACTAATCAAGACGTCAAACACCGATATAATAATGACCATTATTGTTAAAAACTTGGACAACATAAGATCGAATTTGATCTGATGGACTTTTCATTAAACAGGCCATTGTAGGGAAGCTTGTTGCTCACGTTTTAGTTCATTCCACCTGTTGTTTAATTTGTTTAATCTGGGTATACTGGTAGCGTGAGGACCAATATGAGAGACTTCTTGTCATGGTTTTTGTTTAATATTCACATAACAGTAGATGAAAAGTATAAATCAGCCACTGCATACTCTACTCACCTGTAACAATTTCAAGTGAAACTCACTAACATTGGAGACGGACTTTTCTTCCCAAATGACGTATAAGATACTGCCTAGGGTTTTGCATTTCCCAGAGGCCTTGTCATTTAGGAATTAATTTTCCAAGTAGTTGTCTATAATTATGACTAGAACTTTTCATTCTTTCCAACTGTTGTTCTTATTCATGACTCATCCTTAGTTCTTACAATTCGTGAAAAACGTGTTTGGCCTTGCAGTCTTACAACGATCAAAAAGGTAAATTGTTTATTGGCATTTCTGGATATTGTTAATCTGGAAGTGTCCAATGTTTTGGAAATAAAATAAAATACTTTGTGATATTTTTGAATAAAAAACTATGTATTTAAGATGATAGAATACTGTTTTGGTGACCGCTTTTACTAGTAAACGTGAGATTTGAGTGTATCAAACCTAATCTATAACAACTAGATTAGTCACTTGGTCCCTGGTTATTAATTGTTGAGGTGCATGTTACTGCGTGTTTGTCCTGGTTTGCACTGGAAGTCGACCAAGGATCCGGACTGTTTCACAGCTCATCTCCTGTTTGTATTTTGGACACAATTTGATAGATGTAGACAACTTTGGTTCATCCAGACATGTATGTGCTCAATAAAGTGACAAAGTGAGTCTATTGAGCTGCAGTCAGATGGTTTGAAAGACACATATATTTGAGTATCATCTGCATAACTATGGTAGTTAATGTTGTTGTTCTGTAGAATTTGGCCAAAAGGTTTCATATAGAGATTGAACAGAAGTAGTCTGAGAACTGATTCCTGGGGAATTCCACATGTCATAGCCACCCTATCAGATTCATAAGCTGATGGTTACAAAGTAGATCTTTCCTTCTAAATAAGACCTGAACCAATTAAGTAGTGTCCCGGAGATTCATACTCATTTCCCCAGAATCAAAACTGTCATTTTATCCGAATAAGTATTCAGTCGTATATCATTTAATGCTTTTATCAGAGCTGTTAAGTACTATGGTGAGACTAGAAGCACGATCGGACCGCTTGAGATTAAAAATGTATTTGAGTTTATTGAAGACAACCTTCTCAATAATATTGGGTATACATGGTAAATTTGATACAGGTCTATAGTTGGTCAAAATAGTTGCATCCAGTGTTCTTTTTTTAATAGAGGCTTAATGGCAGCTGTTTTTAGGGCCGTTTGGAAAATTCCTGATTAGAGAGAGGTTTAACTATTTGCTGCAGATCCATTGTTTTGGAGTTAAAAACAGTTCTTAACAGAAACAGAGCATGCTAAAAATATGGTTTAAGTGTCTGTTATGAAATGAGAAAATTTCAATAGTTATTCACAAAAATAAATTATTTACTATGCCTTAGATTTTGGAGAAATAATAAAGCAAATCAGTTCAGAAGAGTGAGGGCGGAGCAGGGTTTCTGTATGTAATTGTTTGGTTATGTAAGAATCCAAATTCCAGATGTTGCCCGAAGAATTATGGAAAAAAACTAAATGTTCTAATCATCATCCAAATATGGATGTCTCTTAACCAAACCCTCAGAAAGGAACCTTTCTGTCATTTAGTGATGGGTTATAGAGATGGGATAAAGCGATGGGTTATAGTGATGGGTTATAGAGATGGGTTATAGTGATGGGTTATAGTGATGGGTTATAGTGATGGGTTATAGTGATGGGTTATAGAGATTAGTTATAGTGATGGGTTATAGTGATGGGTTATAGTGATGGGTTATAGTGATGGGTTATAGAGATGGGATAAAGCGATGGGTTATAGTGATGGGTTATAGTGATGGGTTATAGTGATGGGTTATGGTGATGGGTTATAGTGATGGTTTATAGTGATGGGTTATAGTGATGGGTTATAGAGATGGGTTATAGTGATGGGTTATAGTGATGGGTTATAGTGATGGGTTATAGAGATGGGTTATAGTGATGGGTTATAGTGATGGGTTATAGTGATGGGTTATAGAGATTGGTTATAGTGATGGGTTATAGTTATAGTGATGGGTTATAGTGATGGGTTATAGTGATGGGTTATAGTGATGGGTTATAGAGATGGGTTATAGTGATGGGTTATAGTGATGGGTTATAGTGATGGGTTATAGTGATGGGTTATAGTGATGGGTTATAGTGATGGGTTATAGTGATGGGTTATAGAGATTAGTTATAGTGATGGGTTATAGTGATGGGTTATAGTGATGGGTTATAGTGATGGGTTATAGTGATGGGTTATGGTGATGGGTTATAGTGATGGGTTATAGTGATGGGTTATAGAGATGGGTTATAGTGATGGGTTATAGTGATGGGTTATAGTGATGGGTTATAGTGATGGGTTATAGTGATGGGTTATAGTGATGGGTTATAGTGATGGGTTATAGTGATGGGTTATAGAGATTAGTTATAGTGATGGGTTATAGTGATGGGTTATAGTGATGGGTTATAGTGATGGGTTATAGAGATTAGTTATAGTGATGGGTTATAGTGATGGGTTATAGTGATGGGTTATAGTGATGGGTTATAGAGATTAGTTATAGTGATGGGTTATAGTGATGGGTTATAGTGATGGGTTATAGTGATGGGTTATAGTGATGGGTTATAGTGATGGGTTATAGTGATGGGTTATAGAGATGGGTTATAGAGATGGGTTATAGTGATGGGTTATAGTGATGGGTTATAGTGATGGGTTATAGAGATGGGTTATAGTGATGGGTTATAGTGATGGGTTATAGTGATGGGTTATAGAGATGGGTTATAGTGATGGGTTATAGAGATGGGTTATAGAGATGGGTTATAGTGATGGGTTATAGTGATGGGTTATAGTGATGGGTTATAGTGATGGGTTATAGTGATGGGTTATAGAGATGGGTTATAGTGATGGGTTATAGAGATGGGTTATAGGGATGGGTTATAGTGATGGGTTATAGTGATGGGTTATAGAGATTGGTTATAGTGATGGGTTATAGTGATGGGTTATAGTGATGGGTTATAGTGATGGGTTATAGTGATGGGTTATAGAGATGGGTTATAGTGATGGGTTATAGTGATGGGTTATAGTGATGGGTTATAGTGATGGGTTATAGTGATGGGTTATAGTGATGGGTTATAGTGATGGGTTATAGTGATGGGTTATAGTGATGGGTTATAGTGATGGGTTATAGTGATGGGTTATAGTGATGGGTTATAGTGATGGGTTATAGTGATGGGTTATAGTGATGGGTTATAGTGATGGGTTATAGTGATGGGTTATAGTGATGGGTTATAGTGATGGGTTATAGTGATGGGTTATAGTGATGGGTTATAGTGATGGGTTATAGTGATGGGTTATAGTGATGGGTTATAGTGATGGGTTATAGTGATGGGTTATAGTGATGGGTTATAGTGATGGGTTATAGTGATGGGTTATAGTGATGGGTTATAGTGATGGGTTATAGAGATGGGTTATAGTGATGGGTTATAGTGATGGGTTATAGTGATGGGTTATAGTGATGGGTTATAGAGATGGGTTATAGTGATGGGTTATAGTGATGGGTTATAGTGATGGGTTATAGTGATGGGTTATAGTGATGGGTTATGGGTTATAGTGATGGGTTATAGAGATGGGTTATAGTGATGGGTTATAGTGATGGGTTATAGTGATGGGTTATAGTGATGGGTTATAGTGATGGGTTATAGTGATGGGTTATAGTGATGGGTTATAGTGATGGGTTATAGTGATGGGTTATAGAGATGGGTTATAGTGATGGGTTATAGTGATGGGTTATAGTGATGGGTTATAGTGATGGGTTATAGTGATGGGTTATAGTGATGGGTTATAGTGATGGGTTATAGAGAGTTATAGTGATGGGTTATAGTGATGGGTTATAGTGATGGGTTATAGTGATGGGTTATGGTGATGGGTTATAGTGATGGGTTATAGTGATGGGTTATAGTGATGGGTTATAGTGATGGGTTATAGTGATGGGTTATAGTGTGATGGGTTATAGTGATGGGTTATAGTGATGGGTTATAGTGATGGGTTATAGAGATTAGTTATAGTGATGGGTTATAGTGATGGGTTATAGTGATGGGTTATAGTGATGGGTTATAGAGATGGGTTATAGTGATGGGTTATAGTGATGGGTTATAGAGATGGGTTATAGTGATGGGTTATAGTGATGGGTTATAGTGATGGGTTATAGTGATGGGTTATGGTGATGGGTTATAGTGATGGGTTATAGTGATGGGTTATAGTGATGGGTTATAGTGATGGGTTATAGTGATGGGTTATAGTGATGGGTTATGGTGATGGGTTATAGTGATGGGTTATAGTGATGGGTTATAGTGATGGGTTATAGTGATGGGTTATAGAGATTAGTTATAGTGATGGGTTATAGTGATGGGTTATAATGATGGGTTATAGTGATGGGTTATAGAGATTAGTTATAGTGATGGGTTATAGTGATGGGTTATAGTGATGGGTTATAGTGATGGGTTATAGTGATGGGTTATAGTGATGGGTTATAGTGATGGGTTATAGTGATGGGTTATAGTGATGGGTTATGGTGATGGGTTATAGTGATGGGTTATAGTGATGGGTTATAGTGATGGGTTATAGAGATGGGTTATAGTGATGGGTTATAGAGATGGGTTATAGTGATGGGTTATAGTGATGGGTTATAGTGATGGGTTATAGTGATGGGTTATGGTGATGGGTTATAGTGATGGGTTATAGTGATGGGTTATAGTGATGGGTTATAGAGATGGGTTATAGTGATGGGTTATAGTGATGGGTTATAGTGATGGGTTATAGTGATGGGTTATGGTGATGGGTTATAGAGATGGGTTATAGTGATGGGTTATAGAGATGGGTTATAGTGATGGGTTATAGTGATGGATTATAGTGATGGGTTATAGTGATGGGTTATAGTGATGGGTTATAGTGATGGGTTATAGAGATTAGTTATAGTGATGGGTTATAGTGATGGGTTATAGTGATGGGTTATAGTGATGGGTTATAGAGATTAGTTATAGTGATGGGTTATAGTGATGGGTTATAGTGATGGGTTATAGTGATGGGTTATAGTGATGGGTTATAGTGATGGGTTATAGTGATGGGTTATAGAGATGGGTTATAGAGATGGGTTATAGTGATGGGTTATAGTGATGGGTTATAGAGATGGGTTATAGTGATGGGTTATAGTGATGGGTTATAGTGATGGGTTATAGAGATGGGTTATAGTGATGGGTTATAGAGATGGGTTATAGAGATGGGTTATAGTGATGGGTTATAGTGATGGGTTATAGTGATGGGTTATAGTGATGGGTTATAGTGATGGGTTATAGTGATGGGTTATAGAGATTAGTTATAGTGATGGGTTATAGTGATGGGTTATAGTGATGGGTTATAGTGATGGGTTATAGTGATGGGTTATAGTGATGGGTTATAGTGATGGGTTATAGTGATGGGTTATAGTGATGGGTTATAGTGATGGGTTATAGTGATGGGTTATAGTGATGGGTTATAGTGATGGGTTATAGAGATTAGTTATAGTGATGGGTTATAGTGATGGGTTATAGTGATGGGTTATAGTGATGGGTTATAGAGATGGGTTATAGTGATGGGTTATAGTGATGGGTTATAGAGATGGGTTATAGTGATGGGTTATAGTGATGGGTTATAGTGATGGGTTATAGTGATGGGTTATGGTGATGGGTTATAGTGATGGGTTATAGTGATGGGTTATAGTGATGGGTTATAGTGATGGGTTATAGTGATGGGTTATAGTGATGGGTTATGGTGATGGGTTAGTGATGGGTTATAGTGATGGGTTATAGTGATGGGTTATAGTGATGGGTTATAGTGATGGGTTATAGAGATTAGTTATAGTGATGGGTTATAGTGATGGGTTATAGTGATGGGTTATAGTGATGGGTTATAGAGATTAGTTATAGTGATGGGTTATAGTGATGGGTTATAGTGATGGGTTATAGTGATGGGTTATAGTGATGGGTTATAGTGATGGGTTATAGTGATGGGTTATAGTGATGGGTTATAGTGATGGGTTATAGTGATGGGTTATAGTGATGGGTTATAGTGATGGGTTATAGAGATGGGTTATAGTGATGGGTTATAGAGATGGGTTATAGTGATGGGTTATAGTGATGGGTTATAGTGATGGGTTATAGTGATGGGTTATGGTGATGGGTTATAGTGATGGGTTATAGTGATGGGTTATAGTGATGGGTTATAGAGATGGGTTATAGTGATGGGTTATAGTGATGGGTTATAGTGATGGGTTATAGTGATGGGTTATGGTGATGGGTTATAGAGATGGGTTATAGTGATGGGTTATAGAGATGGGTTATAGTGATGGGTTATAGTGATGGGTTATAGTGATGGGTTATAGTGATGGGTTATAGTGATGGGTTATAGAGATGGGTTATAGTGATGGGTTATAGAGATGGGATGGGTTATAGTGATGGGTTATAGTGATGGGTTATAGTGATGGGTTATAGTGATGGGTTATGGTGATGGGTTATAGTGATGGGTTATAGTGATGGGTTATAGTGATGGGTTATAGAGATGGGTTATAGTGATGGGTTATAGTGATGGGTTATAGTGATGGGTTATAGTGATGGGTTATGGTGATGGGTTATAGAGATGGGTTATAGTGATGGGTTATAGAGATGGGTTATAGTGATGGGTTATAGTGATGGGTTATAGTGATGGGTTATAGTGATGGGTTATAGTGATGGGTTATAGTGATGGGTTATAGAGATGGGTTATAGTGATGGGTTATAGTGATGGGTTATAGTGATGGGTTATAGTGATGGGTTATAGAGATTAGTTATAGTGATGGGTTATAGTGATGGGTTATAGTGATGGGTTATAGTGATGGGTTATAGTGATGGGTTATAGTGATGGGTTATAGTGATGGGTTATAGTGATGGGTTATAGTGATGGGTTATGGTGATGGGTTATAGTGATGGGTTATAGTGATGGGTTATAGTGATGGGTTATAGTGATGGGTTATAGTGATGGGTTATAGTGATGGGTTATAGTGATGGGTTATAGTGATGGGTTATAGTGATGGGTTATAGTGATGGGTTATAGTGATGGGTTATGGTGATGGGTTATAGTGATGGGTTATAGTGATGGGTTATGGTGATGGGTTATAGTGATGGGTTATAGTGATGGGTTATAGTGATGGGTTATAGTGATGGGTTATGGTGATGGGTTATAGTGATGGGTTATAGTGATGGGTTATAGTGATGGGTTATAGTGAGTACCAACTAAATGAACGAATACCGAAATAGAAGTGTTCGAGCCACACATACAAAATAGCAATAAAAAATTTGCAATTTCAAAGAAGATTTGAAAATACTCAAAGATGTAGCATGCCTGACATTGGAGAGAAGGTAGTTGCAAAGTTTAGGAGCCAAACGCCCGTCACCCACAGAGCGTAAACAAGAAGTAGGAACTTTTAACAAACCAAAATCTGAGGAACTAAGGTTACATTAAGGAGTGTGTTGGGTTAAAAGTTCAGACCAATACAGAGTCCATACTTATAAGTATGCATGTGAATTTTAAATTCTATACCAAACTTGACCAGTAGCCAGTGCAGGGACTCTAAAATAAGAGTGATCACCTGTCCTAGTCCTGGTCAAGATTCTAGCGGCAGAAAAATGCCCATACTGTAATTCATTCAGTTTGGATTTAGATACGCCAAGAATGTACTAATGCAGTCATTTCGGGCGAATAGGAATATTTTGATTCGTTTTGTAAGCCACAGAAAACAATAACATGGCGCGCAGTCTTGCAATGTCTCTGAGATGAACATTTTGACCATATTCTTATCATGGGGATAAAATGTTAACTTAGCATCAAAGATTGCATTTTGTTTCTCTTTCTCTCTTTCGTCTCAGTTATCTGAGAGCATGTTCCCACACGTGTAAACAGCGCACCGGTGAACAAAACAAAAACATTTTTAGGCCAAAAACGTCTGTCTTTGAGAAGGTAACGGTCAGAGAGTAAAGACATCAGCTGGCGTCACCCTCGGTAACAGTCTTCATTGACTTTTAGTGGCTTCATTCATTTCACCGTGATCTATCTCTGCTTTTTTACAGAGCCTATAAGCAGCTCCAGTTTCCTGAAAGGCACAGCCCAAGTATTTGGTATCACTAATGCCTAGCACCCTGGTTTTCTGTCGTTATTACCTGCAACATGGAGAATTTCGAGCAGGGCATGCATTTTACAGTATACTGAGTGATGGGGCCAAATTACATTTAACTGCCTAGATTTACTGCCTGTGCATAAAAAAGGCATGCGTCTGACTAGGTCAGTGTGCACTGCAGCTGAAGATTTAACGGCATGAGGCTAGCCCATCAAACCAGACCCTTTCACTTCCACTATTTTCCAGCAGGCACGTGACTGTAGCGTGAGGCTGAGCAGAGAGCACCTGCTCTGAACGTATGTGGACATGTTCCCAGCTGTCACTAGTTTTATTTTCTAACCGTCAAAATAACAGCTTTGCCATTTGGAAGTAGCTCTTAGATTCATATCATTTCAGTACTAAAAGGTTTGCTTATTTTATGTCTTGCTTGTGCATTTGGCAATGTCGGAAAAACTACCCGCGCGAGTAATGGCAACTTTCATTCTGCAAGTCAGCCACCCCTCAAAATGCATGGGATTACAATTGGCTGATTGTGAGGCTGCATGTGTGTGGTCGTGTTTGGTCGTGTGTGGGCGTGTGTGGGTTGGGCAGACTAGAGTTAGTGCTACAGCTTCTAATCCTCTGCCTCCAGTCTGTGTTTTTATCTGAATTAAGTCATGTGCCTCTGTATGTACATAGAGGCTTTTCTTCTTTTACGGGGAACAGCAGGTTTGAAAGCAGTCCTACTTTAACCAAGGATCATTATTGTATTTTTTTAGCTCTGGTTTTAGATTAGAACCAATCACCGAGTAAAAAAATGCTAAATAATGTATTAATGTATATAACGAAAGTTAATAAATTGCCCATTGTTCCACAAGGATCTCTATTAAAACCTCATAGCGGCCATGTTATTCAGTTTCCTGCTAAACAAATGCTCTACGCACTGAGGAACAGACAACATATATGATCCTTATCTCTTAACACTATTCTCTATAGTGTAGTTTTGGCCAACGTAGGGAATAGGTTTTCATTTGGGAAGCAGACAGAGTTAGCCGATTGTATATCAGATGGCTGCCCAGACATCCTAACCATACCTGAATAAAATAGCATGTACACTGCTACTTGCTTTTTATCTGCCATTTGCACAACGTGTATTGTTGCTCCCCCAATTGCTACCTCTAGCCTACACAATGCTACCTTATTTACTTGATCTGCCATTTGCACAATACATTCTGTACGTGCTTCCAGATTAGCTAAAAGACCTAATAAAGTTCTGGGAACTGAGTTGTCCACTTATTAATCTTCACCTCGTCCTGGCCTGCACTTGACTCCATTAAAGCCTTCATCTACTTCCCCAAAAACAGCGTCCTGTCGAATAGCATTTTCCTATGACAACAGCAGGATCTGCATGATGGGATAACAAACCATTTAAGCCAGTAATAATGTCAACCTCATTAAATAGCCTGAATGTGTTCTGTACAGTTTGTACTTTAAAAAATAAGCGGAGCTCGAGGCCCGTTATATCTGTCTGTATGACTGTTCAGATGATACTAATGATTAGGCCATGCCCACCACCCCTCTGCCAGTCTGACTGTTGGTACTGATTTCCTGCCAACTTGTCTGGGTTGCGTGTGTTTGTGTGTGAAGCTCTTTCTCCCTTGAACAGCTGGGAATGTTGTTTGTTGATTTCTCTGCAGCAAGGCTAGTTTAGCTGCACTCAGTACTCCTGAAAGCAGGCTGTGCTCTTCTTTAAAGTTTAGGACTGTTGACAGGTCCATTAAATATGTTCCTAGTAGTCCGACCCCGAGTATTGCACTTTAGTCATTTCAGAGTTTTGAGAGAGAAAATAGCATTTAGTCGCCTGGTAATGTAGTAATGTAAAATGACATATTTTATCATATGAATGTTATGGTTTACCACTATAGGCCCATGCACATCGCTCGCACTTCAGCTTCGAAGAGACAAGCTACCATTAATTTACAATAAGAGCCAGCTAGATTCGATGACTGTGGGTGAAGCTACGCTCAGAGACAAAATCTCCCAGCGAGAGCGACGTTTAAAATTTGAGATATGTTCAATTATATGCTAATTGTAAGCGAGCGGTGACAGAGTTTGGCGACCACCAATGGCACGATAGATGTTCTCTGCATCAGGAAGTCCCTTCACTTTTCTACTAACTAGCTTTTAACACCCTCACTAGCTAAAAACATGATCGAGAGACTTATAATTGCGTTGTCTGACATTCATATTACTTATGATGCGTCCCTGGCTTCATACGGAGATTTAATTTTAAAAACGAATGCATAAAATAATATTTTAGATATATTTAGGATAACATAAACTAACTCTCTGTTCAAATATACAATTCATTGAGTGGGCATTATGTTGATACATAATATACTTTTTTTGTAGTGAAGTCAAAAATAATGTAAGCAGGATTGTTCAATAAAATGTTCCCCTTGTGATGCACACAGTATTTCCTCTTTTGAATCAAACTATTATATCAACCTTACTATTTGTTTATTTATTTCACACTCACACACCTCATCATCATGTTAAGGACATAATTACAATAGTCATGAGGGTTATTGTGTGAAAAGGGAAACCCCCGAAGCTAATAAAAGCTTTTTTGAAGGGGCCCCATTTACAACATACAACATGTAACATAAACACACTAACCAAATGTGATAACAATAGCTTTATCATTGCAAAAAGTGTGAATACCTATGTGCGAAAACCTCTACGCAACAGCGTGTCAAACGTGCATTTGGTTGGTGGTAACATGTTGATCAACCACCTTGTGATGCTTAGAATGAATCTATTGAATCTATTGTATAATGTATGTTATAAAATGTACAAACAATGTCTTTGCATTATATTGTCCTCTTCTAGGATGACTCACTGTCATAACATGATCATGCACAAAACAATAGCATCACAATAATAGTGTTAATAGCATTCCCACACCACTAAAGGAGAAACACAACCAGGCAGGTGGAGACAGGGTGATGGGTAGATTTACCCCCACATGCTGGTAGAATCACCAGCATATGAGGGATGCAACTGACATAGTAACCGGACGATTATATAGAAAGGTATGGAATCTGACCGAGTGATTGGAGCGATTTCTACGTCAGCTGATGTCGTCGCTGGCCAATTATCACCCAGGTTTCTTTGGTTGAACTGGCTATGCGACTACAAACAATTATTATTCATCTAGAAACCTGTAGCAACGTTTACTTCCTGTAGATTACATTCGATTGTCTTGCGGGTACAGGCCTGTACACGAGTAGCACCCTATTTGGTCATAAGTAACACACTATTTAGGGAATACGGTAGGTCCCATTTATACAGTAACAAACGTCATTAGCACTATGCACTGTAATACCATCTCTCCTGGCACAGATAGTGACAGACTGTGGCTTACGTAACTGTCTGACAGGGCCTAATGAATAATGCTTTTAGGCGCCATGCAGAAACAAGTCAGGCGAAGGATATGAAAGCAGAAAATCTTTTTAATGGAGCCACTCTGTTGCCTTTAAAATTACAGTACTATTTAGTTAATTGTTAGTTTGCCAGTTCGTTGACATTTGGAACAGCAAAGGATGGTCATACTGAGAATGGTTACTCAATATCACTTAAGATCCCTTAAAATATATATATTTAAGGGTTCTATGTATAATCATTTACTGGTTAAGCAACAGATTTTGTACATGAGATAACAGAGTCTAAGTTGTTGACAAATCGAATTCCGAACTCCTGGAGAAAAAAACAAATTGGTTCTGAACACAGTTTGGGAATACTTGTGTTGGCTAGATCTTTTCATGTCTCGGTGGTCTCGTAACCCTAATGGCACATGACATTGAAATAATGTCTTTCTGACATTGAAAATACGTTATTAAAATAACTTTTACTAATAGGAAAAGGCCTTAGCGGCACTAAAACAAAACCAGAGGTTTTTACCTGTTAACACAAGCAGATATGGATCTGATTTCTGATTTGTCAACTATTTCTGACACAAGACATTATTGAGTAGAAGTTCTTGGTGAAGTTGATTAGTACATTTTTAACATAATTTTTTTGAAGTGATCATAATCATTATTTCTTATACTATGGAGGTATGGTTTGGGATGTATTGGGTTTGCTGTTTGTTATACAGGGTTATTGTCATATTAATAGGATCCCCTGTTGTGAAAAAATGCAATGGGTTTCACATAAATTACATCAATCTTCTTTTAGTAAATGCGTTTGGGGAAATGTAAAATACTGCATGATGCAAGTCTTATAATGGTACAATAACAGGATCTTTCACAATACATTTGCCTGTGGGAAAATGAGCTTTTCTCTGTTCCTGTGTGTGTGTGTGTGTGTGTGTGTGTGTGTGTGTGTGTGTGTGTGTGTGTGTGTGTGTGTGTGTGTGTATGTGTGTTTGTGTGTAAGTGTGTCTATGAATTTGTTAGATTCATTTGCATTAAAGTGTATTAACCGTTTGGAACCCGTGGACAAAATGGAGGCGTTTCATGTTGCTATAGTTCATCAGTATCTTTTTGCATAGATATAATATATAGATATAATACATAGGCCTACATATACTATAAAGATATAGATATAATATATACATATACTATAAAGATATATTATATAGATATACTATATAGATGCAGCACAAAAATTAAATGACTTGTGAATAACTTTGTGTTTATTAACAGCTAATCAAAATACCACATTTGTACAATACCGTAGTCTCCCTTGCTCACTCACCTTAAACAGACACCGCAGTAAAATATGCATATGTCACCCTATTATCTTATGGGTCCTTGTCCGACAACATGCCCGCTTGACCCTATCCCTTCCCCACTCCTCCAGTCCATCTCCACGGACCTTCTTCCATATCTCACATCTCTAATAAACACTTCTCTAACCTCAGGATGTGTCCCTTCTGACTTCAAGATGGCCAGAAAGACTCCGCTCCTCAAGAAACCGTCTCTCGACCCGTCGGATGTCAACAACTACAGACCTGTGTCCCTCTTGTCCTTCCTTTCCAAAACGATACCCAACTATTTTTCTCATTCCCACAGTCTGAAACCCAGGTAGCATCCCGTATCTCTGCATGTCTGACTGACATCTCGGCCTGGATGTCTGCACACCATCTAAAACTCAACCTAGGTAAAACTGAACTGCTCTTCTTCAAAGGAAGAGCCTGCCCGCTCCAGGATCTGTCCATTACGGTGGACAACGTCACAGTCCCTGCTACCCAATGTGGGAAAAACCTTGGCGTGACCCTTGACAACTCCCTCTCATTTTCTGCACACATCAAGGCGGTGTCCCAGTCTTGCAGGTACATGCTCTACAACATTCGGAAAGTAAGGCCGTATCTTACGCAGGAAGCTGCACAAGTGCTGATCCAGGCACTTATCATCTCCCGTCTCGACTACTGCAACTCCCTTCTGGCTGGTCTCCCAGTGTGCGCCATCAAACCCCTGCAACTCATTCAAAATGCAGCAGCCCGCCTGATCTTCAATCTACCAAAGTTCTCCCACGTCACTCAGCTGTTCCGCACACTACACTGGCTCCCGGTCGAAGCACGCATCCACTACAAAACCAGGGTGCTAGCCTATGGGGCAGCAAGAGGAACCGCTCCCTCCTACATCCAGTCACTAATCAACCCGTACACACCCACGCGAGCACTTCGTTCTGCCACCTCAGGCCTCTTGGTAGTGCCATCCCTACGGGAGGGCAACTCCCGATCTGCTCAGTCTAAATTGTTCTCTGTGCTTGCCCCGCAATGGTGGAACAACTCCACTCTGGAGATCAGATCATCAGACTCTACCAATCTTCAAAAAACGTCTAAAAACATTCCCTTCAAACTGTACCTCCACTAGCTCCATGAATGGAGCTCCACAACTCTCGCCTGTTCGAAACTTCACTACCGAATCATTCTTCTACGATTATCACCCACTCCTCCTCTCCTAGCACCCCTTCTATCTCTAGCACTTCCCCCTGCTCCCATCCGGGAACAATGTACTTATTGCCTTTTTGATGTGTGTTTTAGCTATATGTGAAATGCCTGCACTTATTGTAAGTCGCTCTGGATAAGAGCGTCTGCTAAATGCGCAAAATGTAAATGTGAAAAGTAGTGTGTATAAATGACAATAGGGTGTAATTTGGGACACAGCGATAGCCTTTATTTAAACTGGCTGTCTGACAGGAAAGGGAACTTACTGGGCCCACTTGTTAGTCAACTATTTATAACCTATGAATGAGGAGAGGTGCCGGTGAGTTGTTCCCAATTCCCTGTGGTGATGCCGACTGACTGGAAAATAAGATGGAGGCCGGTACAGGGAATCCTTCCCCACCCAACAACACGGTACTAAACACATTCAGATCCAGGCAGGGATCAGGTTTCTATGGTCTCTAGGGCTCTGGCTCATTCATTTGTTTTGCCTCAGGCCTTCTGAGCACATCTTTGATACTTATTAACCCAATGGAAGATTGCGTATAGGGCAACTGCCTTATTTAACCATTTTTACTGTGTTTTTTATTTAAACGGTTGTTGTAAATCCGGTGCTCGTGAGCCAAAAATAACCCCATTCGTTTACCACACCATTTTGTTTACATTTTGTGAGATTATTTTTTTGCCGTCACTTGAGACCCTTGCTCATTCTATGTAGATGTTGGAAAAATCTATTTTACATAGACCAATTATTTGTCTATTATTGTCGTAAATATACTTAACTCACTAGAGTATTTCTGTAAGGAACACTGACTCACAACAACAACAGAATGATAACCCTCTGTCCTGTTGCCCTCGCCAACATGCACGCTATTTACAGTACAGATCTGTCTGAAGTTCATTTTTCCTCTTGTGTATACATCCGGCATTTCCTGAGTTCCCGTTGACAGGACCAGGGATATACATAGAACTGGGCCAGGGGGCTGGACGTGTTAACAACACGATGGTCATGGAATTGGAAAACACCAACCAACGATATAAAAATCTCGATACAAAACAGTCCCGAAGATTTATTAAGACGAACCAGAGAATCAGGCTCCGTGAGCGATTCGCACAATGTTTGCTGAGAAAAACACAATAGTCAGCCGTGTGGCATTCTTGTTTCAGTAACCGAGCCTGCAGGATGATATAGTATGACTCGATGACAATCTGTGATTTATTTAATCACCCTCAACAGAGACACATCACGCGAGGGTAGAATATCCTTCCTAGAGACGGTTCCTATTATTAGAGGGCAGCTTCCCTTCACGCTTCATTGAGCTGAGTGCAAGGTTTAGTCGTCTGGTGTTAATGTCTCTGTTTCATGCCGAACCAGTTTTCGGCATCAGCCTGCAGCGCTGGCGCTCTAACCCACGACTCGGTATTTAAACAAGAGCGCGGCCTTATACCGCTGAACGCCCGTCCGGTTATTTTAGTGTGGAGCTTCTGTCGCCGCGTTCGTTCGACCGATCCCCCCCTGCGATCCGGGACACGCGGCTCTTGAATAGTATGCCTTCCATACACTTCTGGTTGCCCCACGTTCCCGGGGTCGTGACAATTGCAAGGCTTCCCGGTGTGCGCGCGCATTCAAAGAACGGCTGTGCTTGACCGTTTCTTTCACGGGGGGAACCCCGAACAGATACGCCGCGAACACAAAGGGTCTCATTTCTGAACACAAGGCTTTGAAAAAGCACACCGGTCAGCAGATGTAATGAATAAATTAGCTGCAGGCTTTTGTTCCAGCCCGCTCCTATTGTTTTCTGAAGGCCTGTTCTCACGCTGTCCTGTGTCATAAGACATGAGACTGGATGGAGAACTCTAGTCTGCTCCAGAGCATGACACTGTAGTCCGCTAACGTTGAAACACTGTCGTCGTTCCGACACATGCGTTGGCTATGTTCCGGCATGAACACCTTTCCAACTTTGATCCTCCCTCCTGAAGGCTTGTTAACTTTGCCTCTGAGCGTCGATACAGCGGCATTGTGTGTTCAGGGGATTCTAGATGGGAACAGATTAGAAAACAACAGTTATTCCCATCGGCAGAGATATTTAAACTAACACTCGTGCGAATAATCGGAATGACCCATAAAACCACCCGACAGTCATTCAAATCCCCGTCCGTAAGACCAGGGGTTTTGTGATGTCCAGTACAATTTGGCGCGTAGAAACCATACGTCCTTGGTTATCAGAGTGATGTCATAGCAGAGTGTTAGGCTGTGTTATGTAACAGGGAGACAACCCCCCGCTTATATCCTAGCACTCCTCAGGGCAAACACTTTAATACTCTCCTTGACACCTGCGCTCGCATGTATTTTTAAACCGGTGACGGGAAAACCCTCCAGGCCATTATATATGTCTACACCCTGGTCACACTGTGGCGATGCCCAGGCCTTAGGCATTCACTTCAAAACCAAAACCAGAAGTCAGTGACCTTTGTTTGGAACTCAGACAAACAAGGCCCTGGGGTCTGATGGGATTAAACATCACAGCCCCGAGGCCTATGAAGACTTTTGTCATAATGACCAGTCACTCACTTTACACTTGCTGTCACGTATACAACAAATGTGTAGATGTGAAGATTGAAGAGTAAAATAATATCCATGTGTTGACAGTTCCCATGCAACGCTATGTCATGGTTTTTGTACATTCTTCCAGCATGAGCGGAAATACGGTGCAATTAATTTGAGTTCCACAGCTAAAGCTGAAGCCAACTGATGGTGTAGCTTTAGGTAAACAGTTCTAACGCGTATATGTTCTGTTTGATGTCAAGTGAAATTAAAAACACGTTTATTAATTTTGTTTCAAAATGTTTGTTTTTTTAAACAGTACATGCCACGTTTATGCTCCCTGGTCTAAAACCAAATTGGCGTCGTTGAGATTTAAGTGTTTGGTTTGGAAATATTACTGAATGTGTGAATTAATGTGTCCCAATTTGGTTTTAGACCAGGGAGCTTACGGTCATGGGGATTGTGAGGGGTAATAAGATGCAGGCAAGATCTCCTCGTTCCATGGTTTTATAAAAACAAACACATACCAAACAGGAAACATAACTTCTAATAAAATAAAAGTGCACTTTCTTCACGACTGCTAAATCAAACCGACGTCTCTAACAAACGACACTCACCAACATGGAGGACAGAGCACGCAACGTTTACGATAAAGAACTAGACTAGGGAGCAGTGGAGACGCGTACACGTATTAATGACTGGTTGGAACCTGTGAGAATGGTCAGACAAGACAAGGAAATGAGTCTGGGGCTGTTTATCAGACACAATGACACGCAAGAGGCAGACTAGTTTTGAGGCTTCGAAAGGGAAGAAAGTTATGATTGTAGTGGAGATTATCATGGATAAACAATGGGCTTAGTAACAAGCCAATGCCAAGACGAGAAAGTCATCTTACTGGCTTATGTAATATATACGGTATGTATTACACTGGTTATTTACCTATTATCCATGCCGACAAAATCCCTGAAGAGAAGATGTGCCATTTGGAGCATTAAAACAAATAAACTAGTTGTCATAAAAGACTACTTTTCAGTACTGAGGGCTAAATTAGCTTTTTCACATACCAATTTAGACATGGAAGTGAGTGCCCTCATGTTTAGTTCTTAGAACTATGTTTAGTATTATGTTTAGGATAACAAACAGTGCATTGAATGAAGCATTTGGATGAAGCATTTCACACAGCTGTGCCTTTGTTTGTGTCCTGAACAAACATACATACTGTATGTAGAGATAGATGCGTTACCAGAGCACAAAGGTGCAGTGCGGGATGTATTGATTCAATTGACCTTTGGGACCACACACAGAATAGTCACGAGTGGTGCCACGTTCCTTCATGGTCTCGATAACGTCCCAAATGGACCTGTTCTCGGTGTAAGGCATTGGTTTCCATCAGACGCAATAGTGCTCCATTTAAATGTATCCATTATAGAGACGGGTGCCATTTGAGTGTATCCAATAATTACGTATATTCTGAACTCAACTTAGGGGTGAATATGGCACTCTATTTCAATATCAATCAAGCCTTGGCAAGCGAAAACGTCGATAAAGACGTAGTTGTAAATCACGAAGAACTTTGTCTCTCCGATCGCCAAACGTTGCTGAAACCTTCGACATATTCGAACTGGAAATAAAATGCAGTGAAGTTCTTCTTATGTAGTCCTTCATTTACTTACCTTAAAAGTCATGTGACGAATGTATGTCACAACTTTGTGAGTCGTTCCCGAGTTGGCCATACGGCAGTGCGCAGTGTTGTCGTTAAGTTCCAATGATTTTAACAGTTTGCACAGTACTGTTAGAGCAGGCCATGGTTCGGTGCGATACGCACAGCAATCCATAAGGGTCAGGCGGTTTGAATATGTCTGCAGAAAGCCACGCCGTGCCTGCGAGGGCAAATGATTTCTTTGCATGCAAACCCTGACCACATTTAGGCTTGGTTCACTCTCCGCACACCCCCACCGTATTTCCAACTGAAACAGATGTTCTCGTTGCATAACAGCACCAGACGGGCTGCTGCCATGACTGGCAACCAATCACAGGATCTCATGCAGGCAGGAAATCATCCTGCAACTCTCATCCAAAATAACATTTAAGTAACATTCTGTTCCATGGCCAATTATCTTCCCTAAATATTGGAAACTATTGGTCAGAAGTTATATTGGTCAGAAGTCATAATAAACGTCCTTGCTTGTCTCTAGTCGTGGCTTGGATTGTAACATCCAGTGAAACAACTCTGATGCATGTCTGAAATCCCTCTGAAAACAAATGACGTGTCAAGCGTTCATTTCTTTTGTGTATGAGCTGTGTTTCAAAAGATCTCTAAATATCTCCCCAGCAGAATTAACAATCAGATACTGGAGATATCCAGAGCTAAATCAAACCACAAGCTTAGGGCTTTTTATGTTGACTAATGAACAACAACTCTGATTGATAACTTGAGATATCAACCAAGGACTGTACACCACAAAAAACTATTTGTGGAAAACTTCTAGGTTCTTTCTGATTACATCTCAGTAAGAAAGTAATTATATAATTAAAATCGTGTTAACTGTGAAACTGTTTATTGTAGTCACCTTGACTCGTGTTTTAGTCCCCTGCTGGCTAGGCTCATCTAATTCTACTTTAAAGTATTCACAGAGTGTAGATGAACGGAACATTATGTCACTTCAGTTATTCCACATAAAGTCCTTAATAAAATAAAAAGAAAATTGCATGTTAACATTGACCAAGGTTTCACACAAAAAACAATGGTTCACTGGGAGTATTTAATAGTTAGTACCTGTCTAGACCAGTTTGATCACCATGGATCTCCTGGAGACACACTATACTCTATCATTACCTGCTACTGACTGCATTACAAGCTAGAGTAAGGGTTTGTTAGCGCGATTATGCAAGTTCTAGGAAAAAGGAGAAAAACTATATAATTTTTTCACACAGTCCGTGTGCAACAATCGTCAGCCACTGTGATAAGAATTGAATAGGAAACACTGTTCTATGAACTAGTCTAGTTACAAACCCTGGTCCAATAGTGCCTGAGTCACAACTACAAGAACATGTACCTCACTTATATAACAATAACATAAACACAATATTATTATTGTGAGGCTAGGACTCCAATGCAACCTTAACATTCACATAACACAAGTGTGACAGTTACGTAAACTTAACCAAAGTGTTTACCCGAGCTACCAGATATGCACTGTAGCCGGCTCTAGTCATTTTCTCATGGCATGGGTGTAGCCCTCAGCTGGAGCACACTAGGGAATCCAGACACACACCCGATCCAGTTTCACCCTGGCTGCCAATACGACTGGAGGATGTGTTATTTGGAACAACGCGTTTCCTCCGTTCTTAGACTTGCTATCCCTTGGATAACCTATCATTATTACAGACCTAGTTCTCTCAAAAGTTGAGACGTGCTACTCTGTGCAAATCTTTAGAAAAATGTGGATTTGGATTGGACGGATAAATGCGGTTTACTGGTGGTTTTTCTGTAAAATTCTCATTAGTCGATTGTCAAATGTTTTCTTGCAGAATGTTGTTTTATTGGTGCATTGGGACTCTCTTACATAAGTAAAAGATCGAATAGCCTAACTGTAGGTCTTTATGAATTTGACTCCATGGTATGTGTGAGCTGCTGTTCTGAGTGGTATACTAAAATGTAAAACCAGTATTATTAATAGCCATCTAATAAATACATCAACAGAAGTAAACGTGGTGTGCTTGTAAGTTTTGTTTTAAGGTGATTTACTTTGAAGGTGAGGATGGAATCGTCCTGTCATGAAGTATAAAAGAATACAGTATGTTTTAGTGAAAAATTAAGTTGTTTAATTGTTAGTCATAATCATTAAAGGTTTATTAATACTATGCAATATATGGTTATTAAAATAGTGAATAATATGTAAAATATCAAGATATTTTTCTGTTCGGATATCGTGAAAGTTGGTAGTATATCTTAATTGGCCAAGAAACCATTTTTAATTGAAACTTCTGTATCCTTGTGACTCATTAAAAAGAATGTAATATGCAAATTCGCTCATGCATAAATATGTCTACATATTATCAAAACTGAAATCAATACAAGCAACTCATGACAGACCAGTCTGAACATATTGATTCAGAGTTTGAATCCAGGAGGAGATATGCCAACAATTGTTGATTTGTCTCCATCCATGTCCATGATATTTTGAAATGCACTGGAAGCTTGTCAAAGTTACAAACATATCATAACCACCTTCTCAAGAAACCAAAGTTCAGCAGCTTGGAAATGTTAAAGTTGGTTTAGTGTTAATAGTTTTAATCATTTAAGCTCTAGAGTGGTCAAATCAAATTGGACTGATTAAATCAAAGCTATGGGATTACTCTAGAGCCTTGCTTCGCCTTTTAAGTGCACCTAATAAGATTGCAGTGCCCTTGTATACAAACAGAAACTGAATCAGAAAAGATTTCATGTAAACATAAGGTTTATTGCAAATGTGCACTTCGCATCCATCAAATCTTTTGGAAAAATACCTGCATCATGGACGCAATAGAACAACAATACCAAATGTTTAAAAAAAAACATTACGGCTATCAAGAGTTCTCCTTGTGAACTAAGATGTTCACGTGGTCCAGGGCTCTTGGTGTCATTTTGAGTCAAAGTCTTTGGTAGTTATTCAACAACAAGTCCATTCTAGCAACATGGTTTCTCCGGTGGAGATAGGCACTGTTGTCATGCCATTGTTTCAAGTTGAAGTTTGCACCTAAACATGCAGAACACAAAATGTCCCATAGGTCAGGATTACATTTTCAGCCTGTATGACGACAGCTGCTCAAATCCGTCTCCTGCCCTCTTCTTAGAAATGTGATACTCCATAAAAATTTAGCAAAAGGTACACAAGACAAAACAGGTAGTAGATACCTCCATCCTACTAAATCATTTTACTGAACATGCTCCTTCTAACAAAAGTTTGATTTTATTCAAAATCACAAAACAAAAGCAGGACAGCAGAATGTACTCCCCAGAAGCAGCACACCCAACACAGCACAGAACACAAGCAACGCTGTTACCAGTCAACACGCACGAGACTGAAGAACCAGCTGGCTAATTCTAACTGCTCCTAGATCTGCTTCCTCTAGCTTAGGTTCAATTCTTTCCTTTTGATATGTTATAGTGCCACATACTGTAGACACAGCCATGTGTGAACAGCCTCGTCACAAACGGTTGATTCTCGTGCGTGAAACCCAGCTTGCGACATCAGAACGTCGGACGAAACCAATCCACTGTCACAGTCAGGTAGAGACACGGAGAGGGGGGGGACATGTGTCTCTGGACATGGAGAACCTGAGGAAACATGCCACTCTGGCGTGGAAAAGGTCCCCGGGCCAGCCCAGTCTCTTAGCCCTTTCCCCCTCCCTTAGTAGTGTGGGGCGGGGGTAAAGAAGGGCGAGGGTTGGCCCTCCTGCAGGTCGGTGCCACTCCTCTGACGCAATGCAAGCGCACTCCCGCTGGCTACATGTGAGCCCTCTCGGTTAGCGCTTTTGTCTACAGAGAGATAGTCTAGGTGTCGTAGGACAGCTAATAGCCGCCTATAGCCGCAAGTTTGAGCGTCTTTCATGTTGCTTCCAACAACTGTGTGTTTCATCATCTGTTACGGACAGCCTCATTGAAGTCGGCAGAGACGATTAGTATACAATTGGAACATGATTCCTGGCTCTGCTCATCCCAAAGCAGAGCCACCTACACAGCAGAGCCCGCGATGATGGGACAGGCCAGGTCAGGGGTCAGAGGTCGAAGCCCCAGCTGGGGCTGGTACTGGTTGTCCAGCTGCAGTGGAACCATCGCGTCGGACGGAACCCGTTCCTGGAACTTCTCCAGCTGCTCCGGGCTCGCCAGGTTCTTTAAGAGGCTGTTCTCGCGTTCTAGCTGGTTGTTCTTCTCCGCTAGCTCCTTGATCTGTTCTTTGAGGATCTCCACTTCCTCCCTGACAGCATACATGAGATGGTTCTTTACCAAATCCTAAAATCGGGAGAAAGAAGGTCTACAGTTACATAATGTGTCTCACAAATGCATAATGACTTGTAGTAACCATACACCATATGATACAGCTATAATCATGTCTACCCATATGACCTGTATTCAGGTCAAAGGTGGATTAAATGAGCAGAAAAATAACAGAGGCACGTGCAACATCGCATGTACTGTGCGTACAGCAGCCTGCAGACACATGCAGTCCCATGCTAGAACTCCATTTGACAAATGGATTTCGCTGCAATGATGTGCTATGCATGCATGTGGTGGGATATGGAAAAGGTTATTCCACGTTCAAGGGTCAGGATCCAATTGGTTATATAATAAACGACTAGGGTCATCCTTTTAATGTCGCTGATACATACCATTGCCTGTTCAATCTTGTTGTCGATGGCAACAACGCTAGCACCAGAGGCACTGTGGAGAAAAACAAGAGGAACCATAAGTCATCAGGTCCAAACTGTGCATTTCATCTAAACAAACACAGACGGGTTGTCCACTCTCATTCATATAGTGACACCAGACAATATGTATGATAACATATCAAATTCACTATATCATATTATACGTTATTAAAGCGATGAGATCCACTATCACTTTCAGATATTCACACGGTGTGCACAGTGGGTCCATTTATGTTTAAGGATTGATAATGAAGACAATTTATGATAGACAAATGTATGGAAAAATGATATCCTTGTCCGAGAATTTCCCTTTTTACATTTCGACTGTAAACGAAATATAGTATGGTTTTTTTGTTGATCCGGGTTCGATGACAATGTTAGTTATTTTATTGTTTCTAAATATCCTTCTACGTTAGAGGACGCGCCCTGCGGGAAGAGCCGAGTGCAGAGCTACGGGAAGAGCCGAGTCCAGAGATACAGTAGGAGTCCACTACTCAAACGATTCCAAAAACCAATTGATTCATTCGAATGTATATAATGATTCCATTTATATAAAAATGACAAGACTAGTATAATTGTTAGTTATTGAATACATGTGTTTATCTCGCACTGAAAGTCACTATTTTATATTTCGCATTGAAGCTATTAGGTGAACGCACGAATATAACCTCCACAAAATGGTAATTTACCTGTTGTCGAGTTTAACAGAAACCACGTCCCCGCCGACTAACGAGGAGAAGAAAGAGATGCTGAAGTTATGCAACTGATAGACCGCGACCTCCATTGGCGTTTTGAAGATGTCCGTGGTCATATTCCGTTTGGATAATGGTTCTCGCCACGTTTGCATTTGGTTGAGTAGATACATCTATGTATCTAGTAACAGATTCTTGGTTACAGTATTGAGTATACGACTCGTTTCTCGGTTGCTTTTATTGTGATGTGCAGCTCGGTGTTGTGCGGCAGGTTGATCTGTCGCCAGTATGAGCGACGTAACGTGTCTTCGAATGATTCTATTTTTGAAACCGGGAGCCATATAAATGAACAGTGTCGTGACGTCACATGACACCAGAATAAATTATGCAAACGAGCCCTGGCGTCACTGCCCCTTTTGTGAACTCCTACAATCACAATAACAGAATTGACCAAACAAATGCAAAAATAGTGTGTGGCTGCGTTTGTCCTGCTTTTGAAGTGTTTTCTTGCTGAACATTTCATTTGCAGACAATCCCCTAAGACTAAACATCCCTTTCCTCACTTTTTCCCCAGCTGATATGTTTAGCTACAACTTAATTTAGGGAAATAATTGTAGGTCTATTTGTCCTATACCTTGTTGTTTTTCATGAAAGCATTCATATGTAATTTGTGAACAATGTGGAAGAGATCATGATATTTAATGATTAAGATAATTATAAAAGTAATAGAGGCACATGCATATTTAGACTCAAAAAACATTTTGTGCAATAATAGTGTTTAATATTAACGCATGCATTATTGTTTTATAACACAATGTCCGAATACACTTTGTTTTCTTTAAATCCGTTTGATTTGCAACATTAAAAGACATTGTAATCTATACCAATTTAGGTTGCAGTGAAACCCAACACAAAGACTAGTAAATTCTACTGACTTTGTGATTTCAGTGAATATCCCCTAGAACTTTAACACCCCCTGGTGGCGAGAGTTGACATTACAGCTTTTCATAAATATTGACTTTCTTATCTTAGTAGGGCACAAGTAACTGTCAACACAATGACTCTACGTAGGGCAGTAGGTAGACCATATTGCCTATGAAGCCATACTAAAGGGTTTGCCACAGATGGTGGCCAGCATAAACTTTTATGATACTATATGCACTAGCTGCTAACCTAACTTAATAAGCCTATATATTAACCTGAATATAATGACTGTATTTTTTATTTACCTGTATGTACATTGGGATCCAATAGTTGTCTAATAGTGTCTAATTATGGTCCGGCCAAAAGCATAAGTACACGAGACAACACACAGTACCTTTTTACATAACTAATGTAAAAATATATACACAAGGGGAATACACAACACCAGCAAATTACACTTAACAGCAAAACACATGCTGAAAGCACCTTAGATGGATGTAAAAAAGCACATTAAGACAACTACTGTCAATACTGAAACTGGTCAATGTACAATCATGCCACATCCCTTTGTGATGCCCCAGTGTACAGCCTCCATACAAAAAACAGATAGTATGATTGGCTTCACCAAGTGTTGTTTCAAACCCAGTGGAGAGCACAGTCAGCCTAGCCCTACTCTAAACACTGTAGCAGATGAACAACACAATGTGTATTTTTAGATTAGTTGAGGAGACGTTTTACAGTTTTCCACACCGCATGATGGCCAAAAAGCATGGAACCTATTAGTGCCAATCTTCCCACTTCACGTTGTGCTGTTTAAAATCAAACATGGCAGCAGACACCTAGTGTCCCGATCCCTGTTTACTGCACAACTTATGGGCTTGTGGGCTTTGGGCTCTGTTCAAAAGTAATGCACTTGAAAAGGAACAGAGTGCATTCTGGGTCACAGGTCTAGATGTTTCATCCTTACATCCCTTTTGGCTGGGTGGAATCACACTCTCTGTGGTTTCCGTAAGGTGTGTTATAAACACATGTGCTGTTTCACTGATCTCCTGTGTCTGATATAACATGCTGGACAGAGAGACACACAGAGAGGCACAGAGAGAAACGTAGACAGAGTGACTGACAGAGAGTGACTTCAAGTAACGCATGACTATTTCATTAAAGTTAATACTAACAGCACTTACACAACTACTTTAAGACGGATTATTTCTTATGAAGGGATAGACAGTGAGGTGCTTTTCTTGCACTTTTCACCATGTGAATGTTCACACAGCCGGTGGTAAAAATAAAAAATGTTTGGCTTCACCACATTAACCCCGGTCCACCTACCAGTTTTATGCCGACAGCCGCATTAACCCCAGTCTGCCACCCGTCAGTACAATATTGGAAAATGTCAGTCAGCGCCCATTGAGCTCGCTGATTTCTTGCCTAAAGGATCCAAAACGATCTATGAGTCAGAGTCATTATACACGAGGCGTTGATATGAAGCAGACTTTCCATCAGATGTACTGGTCGGAGAGCAAGGGCAAACACATGACACAATATACGCTCTGTCTGTCTAGCTCGACTTGATCCAAATCGTGCTGAGGCCCTGTTTAACTGAGAAACACCCCAAACACCCCGTCTTCTACTTCCCTTCCACTCCTGTGGAACCTCATCAAAGGGCATATTTGTGACACGCTTTTAAGTGCTGTGTGTCTTCTCTGCAGCTGAGAGCAACGAGTATCCCATTATGTGCGAGAGAGTTTTATCACTGTTGAGTCAATGAAATGTCTTGTTCTCAACAAAACAAATCATCCCGAATTAAAGCCTACGACGCAGAGAAAAAAAGCAACGACAACAAAACAGACATGGACTGATAAGTTGAGACACAATGAATGCCAGCGAATACCGACGCATCACCATGTCATCACCGTGTCAGCTGGAGAATAGTAGAGATGTGTGTGACAGGCTCTCCGACTATGTAAACACAATGCCGAGTCTTTAACCATAAAACAATGGAGATCATTGTGCCACTGGGAGCCAAACAAACCTCCATTAGAGTAGTGGCCACTTATGTCCTGTCGTCTTCAAATAAACACATTAGAACGAAACGGAACCTGTATGCACACCGTACGCCCAGATATCCAGGACGATGGTATTGAATTGTCCAGAGTTATAAATAACAATGTTATTGTTTACTTTAACCATTTACAAATCAACCAATCACCTCACCTGGCATTGTAATAACACATTTAGGAATGTCACGCTCCCTACATGCTTTGCCTACCCAGCATGCTCCAAAGAAACTCCCAGCATGCTCCAAAGAAACTCCCATCATGCTTTAGACGCATTCCTTCCGCAACTTACCGCCGATGCCCGCGCTGGGAAAGCCCTGGAGAGTAGGGCGCTTGGTAGTGGTAGTTAATGGCTCTAGTAACGCTGCTCAGACGTCTTGCTGTCTGCGAGGTGGTCGAGAGAGCAGCAGGAGGCTGCGTTACTCTTTGGACTGTCGGCTGGTCCGGCCCGGGTGGCTGCGGTAAAAGAGGCCTGTCCCCGGACTGACAAGAGGTCGAGACAACGCGCGGTCGTGATCGACAGCCTCCCATCCTAACGCCCTACCAACGAATGAGGGGATGATGGACAAACCGGGGTGCTGTTTTCTGTTCAATGTTCCGTTGTTTCTGGGTTTTTTTTCTCCCTCTCTCTCTCTCTGTCTCTCTCTATTTTTCACTCTCAATTGCACAATGAAAATTGACAGACGTCCTTCATGTATGTAACACTGACATATCACGTGACGTGGCACTTGTCATGAGATGTTCCAAGGACGACTTAGGACACAACTGTTGACTTGAAAAGGAAACTAATCGGAACCTCACTCACAAGGAGGTGGACATCTTATTTTAATTGAGATATATTTAAAATTATGTAGTGATTGCTGATGGAATGTCTTTATGCAAATCACATTACAATTGTAATAGCTTATTTTCTGTAACCGCCATACCTACGTACTGTATATCTAGGTCAATTAAACCATGGTTGTTTTCGTAATGACACATTTCATTGTTCTAGGACAAGGAACATGTTGCCAACTTCTTTTATTTATTAACTTTTATTATTTTTTATCTTGGAATTTATCTTAGTGTTCCTTGGAAATGTCAGGATTTATGAGATGTGTGAAGTTTCTACTGGCACTGTGTGATACCGACAATATTTTAGTATTTTTATCACTGGACATTCCTGAAAGATAGAGTATTATATGTTTTTGAAAAGGGTAGTGGGCTGGGTTGAAACCCATGCTGTAGCACTACATGTACACTTCAGGCAGTGCTTTGATTGCTATTCCAGAAACGGGGCAATTTCTAACAACAAAAACAATACATACACTGTAGGCTTTGTGCAATAAAAAAATGCTTTGAATTCTTCTTTGAATAAATTTAACTAGTTATAGACTGTACTTATGACCGTCCCCTAGTTGTGGTGTACTGGCCATATATCACACCCACACTTACATATACCACACCCACACTTAAAAAGACCACACCCACAATTAAACATACAACACCCACATTTACAAATACAACACCCACACTTAAATATACCACACCCACATTTAAATATACCACACCCACACTTGAAAATACCACAACCACAAATATACCATAACCTCATGTAAATAAACCACAACTCCACATAATAAGCCAACCCTTGCGCTCTCCAATCACACAACTGAGAATGGGCAACCTTCTATCCTCTGCCCTGACCCTGAGCACCGGAGCCCCGCAGGGTTGCGTACTCAGTCCCCTGCTGTACTCCCTGTTTACGTATGACTGCGTGGTCACACACAGCCCCAACGTCATCAGTTTGCTGACGACACCACCATCCTCGGCCTCATCTCCAACAATGATGAGAAAAAAATACAGAGAAGAGGTTAAAGACCTGGCTACATGGTGCCACGACAACAATCTCTCTCTTAACGTCGGGAAAACTAAGTAGATGAACATCGACTTCAGGAAGCGGCAGATGGGGGAACATGCCCACATACACATCGATGGAGCTGAAGTAGAGAGAGTACCTGTCTTCAAGTTCCTCGGTGTGTTCATCAGTGATGACCTCACATGGTCCAGGCAAGCTGACTCGGCAGTGAAAACTGCCCAAAAACGCCTATACTTCCTGAGGAGACTCAAGAAGTTTGGTATGTCAAAAAAACACTGAGCAACTTCTACAGGTGCACCATTGAGAGTATCCTGTCAGGCTGCATTACTGCTTGGTACGGGAGCTGCACCACTGCTGACCGGAAGGCTCTCCAGAGGGTAGTAAAGACTGCAGAGCGCATCATTGGCTACCACCTCCCTACGGTGCAAAGCATCTACCAATCACGATGCCTCAGAAAAGCCAGAAATATCATTAAGGACAACAGCCACCCAGGCCATGGTCTGTTCACTCTGCTCCCATCTGGTCAACGTTACCACAGCATTGGTACACGCACTTCCAGACTAAAGAACAGTTTTTACCCTCAGACCATCAGGCTCCTCAATCAGCAACACTCATTTACTATCCATGTATCCACTACTGGCACCAGATCACTTTTATTGCAGTATTTAAGGTTTGCATACTGTCCATATTCACACTTCATTATGTATATTTTCTAGCTATGTATATTCTGTATATTCTTTGTAATTGTTTTTTTGTTCTTCTAACTACGTAGTTGCTTGCCATGTCATAATAATTTCATTGTGCAGTTTGATGCAAGTCATTCTGTACACATGACAATAAAATACTTTGACTTAACTGTTCAAATCAATGACATGGGGTTAAGATTAAATTATTACGTATCTTATTTTCCCGGCAGCCATAATTCCTTTGCCTCTCATTAGAAAGGACTACTATCAGTACATGATTTGAAATGTATAAATACCAAGGGGCAAATTTGTTTTTAGAGCAGTAATATATTAGCTAATACTGTGAGGTCAACTCTGTGTTTACTATTAACGGCTGTTATCAACAGTGTTTTATTACTTATATAGAACTGGATCTGGAGGCATTTAGAATAACAGCACGATATATGACTTGAACAAGGTCAGATAAAAGTATATGTCATAGTAAATAAAAACAGATTAGCACAGTTGCAAAGAAAAAGCCATATCTCAGAATGGCCAATAAAATAAAAAAGATGGGCAAAGGCGCACAAACACTGGACAGAGGAAGATTGGAAAAGTAGTGTTATGGAAAGTCAAATCAAAGTTTGACTGAATGACAAGTCTGCTAGTGTTACTGTGAGGTGAAGACCACATGTCTTGATCTCGTGTTTCCCAGTTTCCATTTTCCACAAACTCATCTACAGACTCATTAATTGATTTTAACCATTCACACTATCTCAATCAGCTAATTTGTATATGTTGTATAAAAGGCAGAATGAGCACACGCGCTCACGTCTTTGTTTTAACTATGTCCCTCTGCGAGAATCGATTATTGTAATTGTCTAATTTGTTGTTTTGTATTCTTCTTTAGGCTGTGGCTTTCCAGGAAGCATAGACATTTGATCCTAATCAAATTCTGGGTTGTCTCCTTTAAATGTTAATGTGAGTAAACAGACCTATGTTGCTGTGATCTTTTTGAAATTCTAGGGAATCTGCCCAACTCTGTTTTTTGTGCGCCTAGTTCAATCTGACCCCTAACCAAAAAACACAAAAGTGATTAGTATTTTATTTACTTTTGAGAATCTTTATAAAAAAAACAATGCATACAACTGCAAAACTGGTTGTGGTTTTATTGGAATAGTACATAACAGCTGATGAAGTGACAGACACTGAATTAGCCAAACATTTTAGCTACCAGCTGTATTTCCTTTTATTTATCAAGGTCACACCATAGATTTTTTTGTGTGTTTTTTGCTCAGTAATATGTCGGGATACAAACATTTCTTTCCCACACAGGGGAAAGGGTAACACTGCTTTATGGGATAAATCTTGTCCACTGCTGGCTGATTGCTGGCCCACTGCAAAAAAATAATGTCTATTCCTTTTTAGGAGTTCTATGTTTGTTCAGAGATATTTTTTTACTTAAACAACGACTCCATCTAAAGCATGAAAAGCTGAAATGCTACGGCCTTCAGCCTTCCTAAGAAATCGTCTTTGAGGAGTGTGAGCTGCCCGGAGTTGACAGAGGTTACAGAGTTTAAAGTCATCGGTTTGTTATTGGCTCCTAACACCCACACATGCAGATGCACGTTCCCAGACACATGTGTGCACGAGGGCGCACGGACACACTTGTCTAGCCTTGAATAGAAATAGTGATTAAGATATGGGTGACATGCTGACAACATAAACTCATAAACAAAGGCTAAAAATGACAGTATTTAGACACTATTCAAAACTCCAAACGGTGTACACTGTGACAGAAATAGAATGTGGGGCATTTAGGACCAGACATGGTTAATAAACCGCTGACCTGTAGATGTCAGATTGCGTGCCTCCTGTATCCATCTTCCACCCCTCCTCCCCCATCTCTCCACCCACTAAACAGTGTATCTTGTGAGTTAAGATCAGGACTGAGGATGAAGAATTCCCACTGTCCATCTCTTTATAGTCACCAAGAAATACCTGGATCAAACCGGCTGACAGAAACGAAAAAAATAAAAAACAACCTTTTGATTAATTGTTGTATATGCAAAGGAATTGTTACAGGTTATCATTCAGTGTGGTTGTCCTCTGAAAGTCAATCTGGATTAAATTTGATGTAAAAGGTTAGAAGGTTGATATAGAGAACCAATGTGGGAGAGAGTTCTGGGTACAATGAGATTTACAAATCAGGTCATGGTCTATGTGGAGTTCTGTAGTCATTACTATTTTACCTAGGCCAGGAAGGAGTCAAAACATCACAATTACTTGGAAAACAATGAAAACTAAAACTGAGTCTATTTAAATTGAGCTAATCTAGCAAATTGTCCAGTACATGTAAGGCAAGGCAACTCAGAGTAGAAAAGATTAGCTTTCATTTGATTTTATTCAATTGAAATAAATTCAAGTTTTCAGTGTTGGTTAATACCTGCTGTTAATAAACTGTGTTACTAAAGCCAATTGATTTAGTTTGATCTGTTTCTCCCACTTATTTATTTTAACTTACGAGGCAACACAAGATCCTGGATCAAAGCAACTGTGAGAGAGGCCTGGTTTTTTGTTTTTCACCTACCCTTCATTCCAGACAGAGCGAGCTCTGGGCTACGGGGTAATGTGACATGGCTATAGGAACAAAAAAGTGGTTCATGTTGCATGTGAGTAAGGCCTCAAAGAAAGACACTTCCCAATGTTCACAGTTAAATAGCCTGAGTCTGTGTTCGTGCTAACTGACCCATCCAGACAAGCACTGAAACCAGACAGAACGGTTCCTGTTTTGACTGCATCCAGTACTGAGTCCTGAATAGCAGCCTTCTAGCCTGCCTAGCGCTCTACATTTGACTCGCGCAAATTGAAATAGGTTGCAGTCACAACCACAGACACAAGTGTCTCAGATGTGACTGTAGCCTCAGCGTATTCTGTGATCATGCTGAGGTCTGTACACTATAGTAGTCCATTAATAATCTACTGTTTCCTACCTCAGCAACTGTCTCCGTCTGTGTGTCTTATTAATGGACCGTGTTCCAGAGAGAAGTGAGGCCTCACTGTCACAGCAGGACTTATATAACCAACCCCTTCTGCAGTGTGTGTGTGTGTGTTTATGTAATGTGCAGGGCCACGACTGCCCCCAAAACACACACACACACACGCAAATATGTGTGGTGCCTGAATCCCACAGCGCCAATCTCCGGCTCAGAAATAAGTCATGAATATCCCATAATGCCCAGGAGTATCTCTCTATGACTCACTGTGTGCTCGTCCCCTGGAGACCCAAACCATCGCCACTTAAGTTTTGTCTCTGTCAGCGTTGTAGCGCCGACTAGCTCCTCCGCTGTTCAGTCTCACGGACCGTAACCGGCGACGATGTCCTACTGGGAGGGCGGTTGCGATTACAAATGGCGGAAATACGAAAGACAAAAGAGTGAGACTGAACCGGAAATGCTCAACTGGATCAATTGAACATTATGTATCGTTTTGACTGATTCGGTTTTCTTGGCATCAAAGGTTTTGGCCAATGGGGGGGGGGTATGGGTCGGGGTGTTTGGTGGTGGACTGGAGCAGGAACTAGCCCTTCCTGAGATCAAGGGGGGGGTGGGGGATAACGAGGGAATGAAAGCACTGGGAGGACACTGTCGTATTTCCTATGAAGGTGACGTCATAAAAGCGCACTGAATTCAGCCCTCATTCCGACCACGTTAAAGATAAGGTACTATACAAATAATATCTGCGTTGTTTTATGGTCAATGAGTTGATATGAAGCCCACGGTATTTAATGGATGTGAACAAAAGCCTCCCTTGCTGAGACTGATTAATGTGACTGGCAGCGCCACCCAGTACAGCTATTAGAATTTCATAGAGTACATTTTACTCCGTTGTTCTTCTGGTAAACCAGATGAGAGAATGCCATTGCATAATGAGAGACTGTTGGCTGCTTTGTACCAGATCGCACTGTGTTCTCTTTGCAGCTCAGTGCTTTTGACAATGGCTCATTTGGGACATAAGTCACTGTTTTTCTGACAACAAGACCAAATTCATATTTGATCCAATCATTTTTCATAAATGTGTTCAAACAGTATGTTTTTTTCTCCTGTGCATAGTTTTGACAGTGAATTCCTGTTTGCTGATTGGCCACCACCGTCACAATGGTGAAATAAACCAATAAAGTTATTCTATTGGCATACTTTCTCTGCGAATCTCGACTTGTAGAAGAACACAAGAGACAGATTGCAATATCAAAACAATATCTTTCAGTTTTATATTGACGTTACTTTAGACAGCAGACAAAAATTAAATGTCATACTCATATTGTCACGAATGGTGAGACGGACTCAAGCGCAGGGCGAACGAAGGAGATTTATTTAATAAAAATTGTACTATAACTGAAAAAACACTAAATTAATATATAAATATATCACTACGACGTATGTACCTATAATCAGTGGTGTAAAGTAAATACAATTGTATTTCTCACACACTTTAAATACATTTATTTTGACAACAGGTGCGAAAACTGTCATGTAAAAAAACTGTGTGTTAACTGTGTTAACATCCTTGATTCTATGCCACAGCATTAAAATCCAATCTCTTTTTACCCCAATGTGAACAAAAGATATTCAGATCAATGGCTCCGTGTGGACCTCTGTGTAAAAAAGCAGTACAGCAGAGTAACTTAAACTCATGCGTCTTAGCTGTTCCTGTGTGGAGGATCTGTGACACAACAGGATGGGAATTGCTTTCTTTACCGCTCCATTGCTGTAGAGAATTGAGGTGAAGTCCAACTACCGGACGGCAGAATCATGTGTTGTCTGTAGCGCCAAAGTTTGACACACACACTTACTGTCCTGGTTATGGCCCTGTCACTTTCTGTCAATCACATTCACAAAACATTATTAGGGCAATAAAACAGGCAGAAGCATGCAGTGTATTACCCAGCATGCACTACCTTTACTTCATGTGTTCACCTCGAACAAAAACATCCCACCAGATGTCTGTGACTTTTCTCAGTTATCGGTACTATTAAGTTTAGGGAGGGCAATGAAGTAAAACGAAAATAACAACCCAACTCTCAATCTTCTCACATCAATCTTCCCATGTCTGCTGTTTTTATTTTAAAACAATAAAAGCGTATTCTCAAACGCACAATAACAGTTGTGCTGCGGGTATAAGAAAGTGATGACGTAAAAACTCTGATTAAAGTCAGTCAGCCAGGAGAGGACAAGTACCGGACGATTGAATGTGGAGAGACGTTATGAGACGTATGAGAAGCATTTGCCCACGTAGGCAGAGCTGAGAGCCAGCTAGGTGTCACGATGGCTCAGTACCAAACGACAGCCTATTCCCTATTGCGCCCTACTTTTAATCCAAAGACGCCATTCAAAGTAGGGCACCAGATAAGAAATTGGCTTCCATTTGGGATGCAGACCATATCTTCCCTCAGCATCAGAGTGAGAGCTCCGTCATACTTGAAATGACTCCCACAAACATGTCAGAGAAACTGTCAAGATGCCAGAACGCAGGAGATCTGATAGCCTGGCTACACTATACAAAGGGAGTCAAGAAAATAACTATATACTGAAATACTCTATGTTGTGACAATGCACACCAAACCGTGTCTTGGGTTAAGTAGAGAGCCATTCTAAACACTATGCAGATGATGAAGTGGAACGTTTCAATGGAGCGCTGAATATTCCTTCCCGCATGTCGGGCCGTTTAAAGATATTGCGTGTGACATATAATGTTTCAGTTGATTACTAAAGAGCCCAGCCTTTGGGGTAATTAGTGTCATTTGTAAATGTAGGATTTAATTGGATAGACACACAGTTTACCCAGGACATTGTTTCTATTTAGCTGTGCTGTATCGCTATAGCAACCCACTTGGGTCAAATTAGTGTCATTTTATAACTGCAGGATTTACGTAACAAGATGCAGCGTGTTTAGTATCTGGTTACCTGGTTACCTGGACCAGTGGTCTCTAAGATAATGCAACTACATAACAAGATGCAGCGTGTTTAGTACCTGGTTACCTGGACCAGTGGTCTTTAAGATAATGCAACTACATAACAAGATGCAGCCTGTTTAGTATCTGGTTACCTGGACTAGTGGTCTCTAAGATAATGCAACTACATAACAAGATGCAGCGTGTTTAGTACCTGGTTACCTGGACCAGTGGTCTCTAAGATGATGCAACTACATAACAAGATGCAGCGTGTTTAGTACCTGGTTACCTGGACCAGTGGTCTCTAAGATAATGCAACTTTCGCATCATTCACATGTTTCATAAAATACAGGCCACTTGTTACTGAGTTATTTCTTTTAACACATTTTCCTGAAACAACAGCCACACTCATCCAGAGAATATCACAGGATGTGCATGCATATTCACCTCTCCTCATGCAAGAATCGAAGCACCGCGTTCTTCACAAGCGAGGGAAGCCTAGCTGTGCAGAGGTTTCTGTCACTGGTCTCTCGCGGTATCAGTGGGGCAAAATGTCAAATCAGGTTCACATCTGAACCGAAGATGAATTATTGAGTTTATCTGATTCATGTCAGGAAGTAAATGTTCTAATATTGCATAACGCTTTTACTGCAGAAAGCCGATACATTTATTGAACTCAACGCCAACCAATTCGTTTGTTGAGTCTTGTCTTAAGGAATCTGTATTAACGATGTTCACCACCACGAGGTCAATGTGATATGGCAGTGAGTTGACTGGGACAGGGAGACAGGGCGTGACTTATGTATGAACTGCCTGACACCGTTGCGTGTCCCCAATGAATTGTTATGGTTTTTTTCTGTCTAGCCAGAGCGATCTGCAACCACGCTAGCTGTAGTGTAAATAGTGGATTAACTGTTCTTTCTTTCCACAAACAAAGAACGCCAGGTTGGGATTAAAATCGCTCATGCGCCACACCCCTTTCCTACTCATCAACCCTAATCGCTCAAAACAAAGTCATAATCTCGTAGGAATGTATGATTTTAATACTTTACAGGCAAGTTTTAAATCTTGCCTTCTCTCTTGTCAAGTGCGCTACATGTGAACCGTAGGTTTGTGTATTTTTCCCCGATATTTACCTCAGACGCTCCGAACGTCAGTGCTATCCGGAGGCCGCAAGCAGGCAGCACGTCTCGTAACTGAGCCTGGTTTTAATCTGTCTGACCAGATGTTGTTACAGGACGCTTCCGTCGCGAGGGGAAACCACGCCATCGATCGACCCCGTTGCCTCAGACTCAAACAACAGAGGCCACGTGGGAGGACGACAAGACGTGGAGATTTGGCAACCTGCTCTCGGTCAGAAACCCGAGCGTAGCACAATGGAAGCGCACATACAGTCTGATTTGTGTCAACAGGAACCGTCTCAGGCCGCACACCCTGACCGGCCCTTCCTGTGACTCTCCGACCAGCTTTTAATTTGTGCTGCATTTCACGTCTTGACGTTTGAACGCATGCTAAAACCCATCTGCTGCGAGATAAGCCGCCTATCATCGCACAGACTGCCTCGCCCCCGCGGTCGATAATTAACATGCCTTGAACTTGTCTGTGTGTTTTTGTAGCGTCTGGTTCAGGGATATTTATGGCAGGGGTTAATGGGTGTTGTTTTATGTAGACAATGGCTGTTGACAACCGGTTGCCTAGGGCACGGGTGAGACAAGGTGAGCCAGTCAAGCCTGTAGAATGTTAGCGGCTCCGTAATACAGATACCACTTAATGCAGGACAGGCAGACGTATTTATGTAAGTTCCCTCCGTATGGGCTGAGCTGTACCATCCTAGCTTTTATGCGCCCGTTACAGTACCCCCCTCTTTGCATCGGTCAGGTACATTTAACAATTTTCTCACCTCCGCCCCGCTGAAAGGGTTAAGTCCCGAGTTGGTGTCCGGGGTCCATCCGCCTGCACACACACAACCTCACATAGCACATTTGTTGTTTTCTTCCTTTCTCTTAGAGGATAAAGGCCACTGAGTCGTTAGGATGAAATGACAGTCTATTGTTACACAGCACGTTGCCTGAACCAGTCTGTCATAACGACCACCAGGAAGTTGAGCTACGCACAAACAGGAACTATTATTAGTTAGACTCAGGGTGGCTCGATGGCCATGAAACTGGCATATTGTTGACTCGTTCAGATATCACGGACCATTCGTAGTCTTCACGTGTCTCTACCTTCAAATGTTTACCAGTGCATTTATCGATTTGTGTTTGCCACTTTTGTGGAACTGACGAGGTAATATTTCTTGTTGTAGGTAACATGTTTAGTATTTTACTAGGGCAATACACAGACACGCATACAAATCCAAAAATAATATTTGATTGTGACCTAGTGCAATTTATGTTATAACACAGCAGAGTAGTTTTGGGGCGATCCAGGGGAACCCTGGCCCTGGGTGTCAACAGTGCAGCAAACTGACACTAAAATAGGCACGAGAAAACAAGCAGGCGCGCGGAGAAAAGAAAGATCCGACGAGGAAGTTGGAGAGCGCGAGACGGCTCGTCTCACACAGCTGTTATTCTACTGTGCTGCCTCTGATAGCAGTCTTGGCTGTACTCCCAGTTCTTTAGGTAAACTTTCTAAGAGACTCAATGACTGACTGCACAAAACAATGACCTTGTTATGCGATGGACCCTATGTGAAGGCAAAGGTTGCCAGTGTGTTTCTCCTGTGCACAACATATTAAAAAGTGCTCTAACGCAACTCTACATTAAAACAAGAACATTTTGTCCTCAAAACTCAATACGTGCATCAGAATTGCCAGAAGACTGGAGACTAGATGCCAGGCATATTTTCGCAGCTTACTAATCTCCTGTGTATTTGAAGGCAGTTATTCCACCTACAAAATTTCTCGGGTGCCATCTTATCCTTTGTTCTCATGCGGTACGGTTACATGCATTGTTTTATCATCGATGAAGTCAGCCTTGCTCAATGGTTATGCAGGAGCACTTATAAAATAAACCAAACAGACATAGAACAGCCACCCTTTCTTTTTCTCACACCACCTCTTTCTCCAAATACATCCTATGTGTTGGTCAGTATGGTCAGGTCCGAATGGCGTGTGCCCCACAAAATGACATTTCACCCTGCGTGCAGAGCTCTCTAATAACGCTGATGTGTTTAGAAAGTCATTAGCTGCTTATCACAGATATGACGTCTTAGGCAGACAATAATTCTGTAATCTGTCTGTAAGTAATGTTCCAAGTTAAAATGTCAGTGCTGTTCGACCAACCTGGACAGCGAGACAGAACGGGCCACACCTGATTTAACCCGGTCCCGGATCCGATTGGGCGTTTTTGCCAACTCGTTTGGGTGTTATTATCGTGTCATTGACACTAGGAGTTGGCAAGACGGAACAGGCATATCTAGGCCAAGGCATTGTGGCTGAAAGGCCTACCAAATGGCTTACTGAACGACCGAATGTTCTATCAAATGACCAAATGGCTCTCTTTAGTACTCCCTGTCTCACGGTCTTTAGTACTCCCCACACTTTAGTACTCCTCACCCCACACTTCAGTACTCCTCATCCCACACTTTAGTAATCCACACTTTTTAGAACTCCCTGTCTCCCGGTCTTTGGCACTCCTTGCTCTTCAGTACTTCCTGGCCTTTAGTACTTCCCACACTTTAGTAATACACTCTCTTTAGTACTCCCTGTCTCACGGTCTTTGGTACTCCCCGCTAATCACTACTCCCCACACTTTAGTACTCCTCACCCCACACTTCAGTACTCCTCATCCCACACTTTAGTAATCCACACTTTTTAGAACTCCCTGTCTCCCGGTCTTTGGCACTCCTTGCTCTTCAGTACTTCCTGGCCTTTAGTACTCCCCACACTTTAGTAATACACTCTCTTTAGTACTCCCTGTCTCACGGTCTTTGGTACTCCCCGCTAATCACTACTCCCCACACTTTAGTACTCCTCACCCCACACTTCAGTACTCCTCATCCCACACTTTAGTAATCCACACTTTTTAGTACTCCCTACCTCCCGGTCTTTGGCACTCCGTGCTAATCAGTACTCCCCGGTCTTTAGTACTCCCCACACTTTGATAATCCACACTCTTTAGTACTCCTTACCCCACACTTTAGTAATACACTCTCTTTAGTACTCCCTGTGTCCCGGTCTTTGGTACTCCCCACTAATCAGTATTCCCCGGTCTTTAGTACTCCCCACTAATCAGTACTCCCCGGTCTTTAGTACTCATCTGTCTTTAGTACTCCTCACTAATCAGTACCCCCCGGTTTTTAGTACTCCTCTGTCTTTAGTACTCCCCACTAATCAGTACTCCCAAGTCTTTAGTACTCCCCACTAATCAGTACTCCCCGGTCTTTAGTACTCCTCTGTCTTTAGTACTCCCCCACTAATCAGTACTCCCCGGTCTTTAGTACTCCTCTGTCTTTAATACTCCTTGGTCTCCCTGGTCTTTAGTACTCCTCTGTCTTTTTCACCCTGCATTTTCTGTACTCCCGCTATTTAGTACTCCCCGGTCTCCCCAGTTTTTGGTACTCACCACTCTATCGTACTCCCCGCTCTGCACGTAAAGGTACAGAAAGTTCTGGGATAAACGCAGACACACACTAAACTGAATGGGATGAAGCGTTCTCATAAACCCTAATGACAGTGCCCGGGGATTGAATTTTACAGCTGAAAAGAAATGAACTGCTGAAAACAATGAGGGTTTCTGATCACTTTTGATTTTTAAAAGTTTCAATGTTTTCTTTCAAGTTTTCTAAGCATGTTTTTGTGTCTGGCACTTTAATTGACAAGATATGCATTTTTCACCTACAGAGGAAATGTGGGTGGAAATTAGGATCTGTCTTTATCTGGTACAAGTCTGTGATGTTTGTTTAGGCATAAAACCTACATCATACAGTTCCTATGTAGTTCACTCTGTAACAGTGTGGCACATGCAAAGGCAGGGTTGTGGGTTTGATTCCACTTGGGGTCTGCATTTAAACATTTATACACTTACTACTACTAATACTTCTGTTAAGTTTCTAATGAAAAGAGTGTCTGCTGAATTACATGAATGTTTACCTGATAAAAATAAATGTCTTCAGCTTCCCAATCATCCTGCAAAAAAATGTATCCCAGTTTTACACAGAGGCTTTGTGTCCAGAAGATTAAATGATTGATATGTAGAAGTTAATTTGCAATGCGTACAAGACTGTTCTAATTAACCCCATGACTTGTCATAACCCTCACAGTTAGCCAATACTTCTCACAAACACCTTTCCTAAAACTAGTATCCAAAATCATTTAGAACAGTGTAGTACGCAGGCTATAAGCCAAATTACACCCTATTCTGTAAATTGTGCACTACATTTGATCAGGGCTCAAAAGTCTGTGTCCCAATGTAGAGAAAATAAGGTGCAATTTGAAACATAAAAATGGGAAAATAAGGACAAGTTGAGTTGGAAGCTGTGAAACTGCAGATGAAACAAGAAACATGGATTAATTATGCAGAGGATTAAGTGGTGACTTGTGGAGCATTAGACATTGGTCCAGTCAGATGCAGTTATAAATCGTTATAAATGTAGACTCAGTTAGTGCTACAGTATCTAGTCAACGTTAAAAAGGCAGCATAACCCAGGTTGGAAACGTTCATTCACAATCTTTATATTAGCTACATCTTCCAGCTCCCACCACAGTGAATCTGTGAACGCTTATCGCCCCGAGATACAAAGTGACATGCTCTGAGAGAGGTGTGAAGTATTTTTACGACTCCAGAGCAACATATTTCACACCACTCTGATGAAACGATTGCCAAAGTCTTGTGAAGTGGTTTATTTCCCAACTGTTTGCCACCCAATAACACACAAATTAAAATTTAAAGGGTCTTTATTGCAGAAACTATGAGTACTTAGTTTCTGCAATAAATGCTGCAACAATTTTAAGCAATTTACACTTTCTTTTAAGTGAAGTTGCAATGGACAGAGTCAAATGCATTGGCCTGTTGTTTCATTTAATTGATGTTATTTCAAGACGCCACAAATATACCGTATAAATGAGCAGCAGTTGGAGAAAGATATTGTTCTCTCACGACCTCATGTCTCTAGTTCCGTTTTTCAGAGACAATAGAAATGAATATGTCTGATCTAAAAAATTCTAAAAGTTAGAAAGTAATTTACAAAAAATGTTCCCCAAATATTCAGAAAAACCTATGAAAGAGGTAAATCCATTAAATCACCAGTAGTTTTTATTATGACATATTTCTGATGTTGATATTGTTTTTCCAGTAAGGGTTACTAATACTTCACATACATGTACATCGGAACAGAGAAGTTATGAATTTTCTTGTACATATTACAGCTTGTGAAGTAGAGGCCAGTGACAACATCAGAACGACCGATGCCACCAGCCTGAGATCCTGTTCGCCTGTTTCTGGGCAGAACAAAACTCTTCAGGGCATTACACAAGTGAGAGTAGGAAAGCCAGTCTTTGATCGGGTTTGCCCTGTAAACGAACTCATTAATTATAATTGAAAAAAAAAACTGATCAGCTGCATCAGCACGAATTATTTAAAAAGACAAGCCCTGGCCAAGTTCAAATTAATAAACTTGTGGACCGCAAGCAGGCGAATCCTTACAGGGGAGGCTGAGCGCCTGTGGCAACATATGAAGACGGGATCAGACCTGTTTTTCTGTTAACACAACGAACAATTGTCTGATTATCTGGGTGTATTGTTTGACCAATAAGGAAGCTAACAAATTCACCTCCAAATGACCTCTGCACCTTGTGTCACTAGTCAAAATATCGCTCAGAGACACGGCTCTATATCACTAAGTGAGAGTCGGTAGTGAGTCTTGCACACTAATGGAATTCCGGCGGTACGAAAGTCACTATTTACCGCACGACCCTGATACGATGTAAGACTGGAATCGGCACTGTTTCGGTCCCAAAATCCAGGTACTAAAGCGTGACTGGTGCTCCGTGCGATGATTGAGGCAGACAGCGTTGACAAGTCGTTTCGTTATCTGTATTGGCAGCCAGACTCAGGCTGAGTCCAAGCAGATAAAAGTGGCACGTGGTGAAGCCCAAGTGCCAACTATTACGGGCCACTCCACCTAACCACTCTCACGCACACTCGTACACAAATCAGTCGTCGTGTCGCCACTTAACATTTCACATCTACATTTAAGCAGCATTTAGCGCATTTAGCATTTAGCACTGGGTGCTATGCAAGAGTCAGTTTACATTTAGCAGACTGACTCACACACTAACACACTTCAAACCACGTGACTAAATGTCAGGACCTGAACCAACAGGCAGACTAAAGATAAATAAGGGATTCCAATGGTTGGGTGGCATCTTGGTTTGGCACACCCTCGCTCATTATGATGCTGGCATGTACTTTTTATAGTCTTTTGATAATACATCTTTTTGGTTAATTGATGTGGTTTTGAGAGTTTTAACACTGGCAGGCAACGTTGAATAATATTCAGTGTATTAGCTCTGTATACTGTGCTTATTGGAATAACAATGCACGGGAATTTTTTGCACAATTCTGCCAACTAGTCATACTAGTCTGAATACAAATCTCATTGTACACAATTTGGGGTAAATGCCTTGTAATTGACCAGAATACTGCTAGTGCGTATACTAATATAAGGCAGACAAAGCTTTAGTCCAACTGAAAAAGTACATCAAGAGAGCAAGGAGCAGCAAGTTTGTCATTCTAAGAATAACACAAACGCTTATTTACCAGGTTAACATGGAAAAATGCATTTTCTGGATTACAATCAATCGAAGACTGATTATTTATTCGATATTGTCAGACAGGAGTTTATTACATTGACCTTTGGAGCTTTAACTGTCCTAAATGTGTGGCTTATCTTCTGATAGACAGTAGACAGATTGGGTCAGTCATTTCCAACGGCAGAATCTGCTTATGCCAGTACCTGTTACCAGTGGTTGGACAGGCCCTGGGTGTTTGCTAAGAAAATAAACGGCAAGAAAAACATGTGTTATAAGATGAACCGTTAACAGCAGAAACAAGCTCGACTTGAATTAGTTTCATAACATTTGCGTGCGACTCTTTGTCTATGTCTGTCCGTCTGTCTGTGAGTTCATAAGTGGATTTCTGTCGAAGCGATTAAATAATGAATCATATCTTTGTTGTTAATGCTTCTGGTTATAGCACCGCTGTGTTTACAGAGGTTCTGCTGTTGGACACTAGAACATCAGGGGGTTGAAACCAGTTTATGGAACAGAACAGAAAACTGGAACAGAACAGAAAACGTTCAAGGGATGAAACCAGAACCGGGAAAACAATGTAATCTCTAGGTTTTCAGTACTGATTAGTTTTTCTAAAATAAACATGGTTATCAGTTAATAATGCTCGTCCACGTTTTTTTCTTCTTGTCCCACGAAACACACGACAAAAAATACATTTCTTCCAATGCCAGTAATTTCAGTCTCATATTTCTCTGTGTAGACCTCTTCCCCTTCCACAGTAACATAGCAGACATTTAACAGGAATGTTTTACATGGTGTGTGTGTGTCTATGTGTGTGGTTGTTTGGCACTAGTGAAATTGCGGTGTACACGTTACATGGCTTCAGTGGGGCACAATAATGTAGCCAGGTACCAGTGTACAGGTGTGGGAGATTCCTTTAAGCCCTCCCTTTTTAATGGCATCCAACCAGTCACCAGATCGCTGTGTTTACTTACTTTGTATGCAGGTGTTAGAATCAGCGCCGGGCCGTACATGTTGTGCAACTCAAAATGGTCCGCTCTGTTAAGGAAACGCTACCTAGCATGGATTGGAATTGGACCAACAACAGTTCTGTGTGAATTGGACCAAACACCATTCACTCAGTGAGTCACAACCGTTCTGTGTGTATTGGACCAAACCCCATTCACACAGTCACATCAGTTCTGTGTGAATTGGACCAAACCCCATTCACACAGTCACAACAGTTCTGTGTGTATTGGACCAAACCCCATTCACACAGTCACAACAGTTCTGTGTGTATTGGACCGAACCCCATTCACACAGTCACATCAGTTCTGTGTGAATTAAACCGAACCCCATTCACACAGTCACATCAGTTCTGTGTGAATTGGACCAAACCCCATTCACACAGTCACAACAGTTCTGTGTGTATTGGACCGAACCCCATTCACACAGTCACATCAGTTCTGTGTGAATTAAACCGAACCCCATTCACACAGTCACATCAGTTCTGTGTGTATTGGACCAAACCCCATTCACACAGTCACATCAGTTCTGTGACTCACCAAGTCCAGTCAATCGCATTGAATGTCTCCAGTCGGCCTCACCGAGAGCCTCACATCTGTTCTAGTCTAATGATGGACTGAACACATTCAGGTAGGAGAGGTCCGTGTCCCAAAACACATATCATAAATCAGCTACAAACTGTGTTGCACTGATTCATTTATTATTTGTTAGGGTGTAGGGTTTATGTGTCTTTTTTCTTTATCGTTCGCTAAATCGTTTTTTGTCCGCAACTCTTTTCTTTCGTCTTATTCAGAACATTATCCAGTTCTTGGCTGTCCGGGGAATCTCCTCTTTTGTCGTGTTCCTTTTCATCTTTCTCTCTCTCTTAATCCACTATTTAGTCTGAGTTCGGACCCCCTGACTTCGCATATGGCTGTTCTTTCCTTTTTTTGGGACTTCCTTCCTTTGCTTTCTCTTTCCTAATCCGTCTCCTTGTTTTTCTCGCTCTTTTCTTTTGGTCCCTTTGTCCCCCCCCCCACACACACACACACGCGCGTACACTCCCACCTCCGGCCAACCCATGGCCCAGTGTTATATAACTGTCTGTGTCTATGTTGTTGTAAATTAGACTGTGTTGAAGCTGCATGCCTTCATCAGAGCACTACAATTCGTTTCTTTCAAGGAAATCTCCTGCACGTCATCACTCCTATTCAATTGGCCCTCTGTCTGTGGCCAGGTTCTTTGGCCTGTGCTGATCTTTTGTCTACATCAAATGATGTTGACTGTTTGTTGTCCACAATGGCCTAATTCAGTTGAAACTAAGGCCACAGACATTATATACAGTTCTGCATTTATTGTGTGTTGTCGTTATTTTTTTAACCCTTATTTAGCCACGCAAGGCGACTGAGAGCCAATTTCCATTTATAATAATGACGAATGTGCAATAACGCTCACCAGATGTTTATATAAGATGTTTATACCAGAGGTTTACACCAGAGGTTAACACCAGAGGTTTACACCAGAGGTTTACACCAGAGGTTAACACCAGAGGTTTACACCAGATGTTTATACCAGAGGTTTACACCAGAGGTTAACACCAGAGGTTTACACCAGAGATTTACACCAGATGTTTATACCAGAGGTTTATAGCAGATGTTTAAACCAGAGGTTTATACCAGAGGTTTATACCAGATGTTTATACCAGATGTTTATACCAGAGGTTTATACCAGAGGTTTATACCAGATGTTTATACCAGAGGTTTATACCAGAGGTTTATACCAGAGGTTTATACCAGATGTTTACACCAGATGTTTATACCAGATGTTTATACCAGCTTAAAGCAGGGATTTGTAGATTAGCTGGTACGAATGAGTTTCACAAAGGGCCAGTTTTTGAGAGTGTACTGAACAGAAAGATTTAGTCACCAAAATCATTTAAACTGAAGGTAACTGATATGGGTCTGGACGACACAAAGAAAATTACAACCAATGGAAAACTTAGTTCAAAGCCCATGAATCCTTCTCCCGGTTGTTAAATTGATGTATTTTGTTTAGGTCAGCAGGGCAAAATCAGCTTTTCACCTTAGATGTTAAATAACTCCAAGAGGCTGCAAATTCAGATATTTACTTCTCCAGTCAATAGATCCATATTGCTCTGTTCATCCGTATGGTTTTGTGACATAGCTTCTGTAGTCCCTGGTGAAGATCAAAAGTGTGTCTGCTGTCATCTAGGGCAACATGTTGCACAAAGAACGTATTTGTTTTTCTTATCTATCCTGGGGTCTAGCCATAAACAGGCGAAAACATTTCAGTCATGTGCTGTCTATCAAATGGTTGTAGCCTCGACAAGCTGCAGGGTTTGTATGTCTGCCGTTCAGACATATCAGAGAGAATTAGGATACACCAGCTTAGTCTAATGGTAAAAAAGGGGCGTGGACAAGAGGTGAGGGGTCATTAGCAGAGGACACTTAAAACTCATAAATATACATAAATACATGAATAGACATACGCTTCTGAGATAGGCCTGCAACCGCAGACAACCAATGTATCTGTTGTCCTTAAATCAAATTACTATGAATCAATCGATGTCCTTCATAGTGCACATTTATTTTCCTGTGGATACATCACATATGGACCCTGATGCTATAAAAATAGCGTGCCTAATACATTTTGTTCGGGCTGCCCTGTTTGAGTTGACTGTTTACTCTTTGGAAAATAAGGCACAGCCCTGTAAATGGTCTGTCTTTGTGGATTTACTGCTTCTGGAATGAACTGCGGGCAATATTCAACTCTAGTGCACAGGTTCAATCAAATCAGAGGAAGGCATTGCAGCTGGCTGTTGCAAAGGCAACGTTTCTGCATCTACGGAAATCATTCACGGCAAACGCATCTATCGCGGCAAACGTAAATAGATTTTAAAATATGCTATGCCAATTACCCAACGCAGAATTGAATCCTGCCCGTAGTGAAAAGAGGAGCACATTATGTTCAGTTGGACTATGTAAATGCAACTCACTGACTAGACTGGTATGGGTGCGAGTTTCCTGAGAGCTTTCGAGCTAACCTGACAGTTTTCTATTGTCATAGATCAGAGTAAAGACTGCCCCCTACTGGCCCTCCAACTTCACTTCTCACAGCATCTGGTCTCCAATGTGTAGACTGATCAGGACCAACCTGGCATAGCTTCAGAGGCAAGCCAGCAGTGAGCATGCAAGGTGCTATGCTATATCTATATGTGTTTCTTTAGCTAGCAGCTAACAGCTGATACCAAATCAGGCCGACAATTAGGTAGACACTCTGTTGTTCTTTAATCTGGTGGGCAGGTTAGGATTTATGTGATAACTTAGTAACATTGTCAGGGCTGTGGAAGCAGGTGTCAATGACTGTTTAGCTCACGGGCCTTATTCATAAAATCACAGTACCAGTCAAACGTTGGGAGAAAATGTGCCAATCAAGTGAATGGACCGGTGTGTTTACACTTTATACTGACATGTCTAAGTATAAAGTCCTGGGTCCAATAGACGGTCAGCGCTTAAGGTAGTCATGCCAACAGGGTTAGAGCGAGTGCTAGCCATTTCACGATGTGTGAGGTGAAACTGGACGAAACCTCCCTCGAGCCGAGTGCTTCGCGAGCCTGCTATCAGAGCGCCTCAAAGCCGACTATTTCCTCACATTCATCCTGTCGGATCAGAGATCTGTTTTGTCTTGGCCACGTTCAAAGGAAAGCAAAGTAAATCCTCTGAGCCAGAAAGCCTGCAGCCTCCCATGACTTTCCCAAGTATTAACGTAACAGGGAAAACACTGCCCCTTCACACACACATTAAGGCTGCAGCACACATGGCATCCTATTTCCTACACTATGCACTCGTTCTCACCAGTGCCAATAGGACAATAAGTCAAAAGTTGTGCACTGCAGAATTGGTAATAGGGCCTGATTTGTTGTTAGGGTTCACGCAATTGCCTTTCTTATTGTAAACACATTTTGCATCACTGTCAATCTGTTTGCGTGCAGTGGAAATGCTCGTGTAGTTGAATCCTGACTCTTCATAAGACAAGACAAAAAACTGGACCACATCTGAAGTGGAAAAGGTATCAATGTAGGAGGAGGGAGGTTAGGATCAGAAGGGTGTTTGTTTGGTTGAGTTGGCGTCAATGTGCGCAAAAGCAAAGGTGTTCCTGTTCAAAAGCACAGGTGGTTAACTAACTGCCTCTGATTGCACTGTAGATAGAGGGAGGAGCTAGGTACTGTTCAGTCTGCAGACAGCTAATCTGGATGAAGAAAATCACAGATAAGTACAGATAATGGGACATACATGTAAGAAAATGTATGGATATTTTAGTATTCACAAAATGTTTATCTCTTGACTGTCTGTATTAATGAAATAGTGAGTAAAGCAATTTGAGGAAGGAATGACCACGTTGTCTTAACTTTGCCTCTGTTTTGGGCCATAGTCTTTGAACCCGCTGTTACACAGTTTTCCAATTTACTAGACACACCCACCTTATCATAAATAAATAGAGCACAGTGTGTACCATTTGGAAACAACGCACACACACACACGCACACACATAAAACACACACATACTCTCTCTCTATCGGTAGATACGCAATCCATTTTGCTGAGTGATGTTTTGCTAAACAGTGGCCAATAGGTCAATGATCTTACATATTATTCAATTATCTACTTATCTTTACAAGTGTGTCTGTATATCTGTCTAAAAAGATAAATATAGCCAATAAGTCAATACAACATAGATGCAAACATAATATTACACAAGTTAAACTTTAACCCAGTTTCAAGAGAACTCTTAATGTATTTGCAACCATAAAGCTCTTTTTGACTTCATAAACAGTACATGTTTCTAGATTGTAATGACAGATACCTAACTGTTGTCTGGCTAGTAAACATTTGTTGATTTTTTTATAATAATAATAATAATTGGATTAGGAAAGAGAAAGCAAAGAGAAAGCAAAGAGAAAGCAAAGGAAGGAAGTCCCAAAAAAAGGAAACAACAGCCATATGCGAAGTCAGGTGGTCCAATAATTGTTGTAAAAACTATATAGACAAAAAAATAATGGACAAAAAATACGAAAACTAGGACATTTCTAAGTTACATTTTGATTGGTGGTGTGGTGTATGTACCTAATGTACATTCCAAATAGTGCCTCATTCCCTATCACTGCTCAAGGAGACAGTTTAACAAGCCCCTGATGGTAAAGTTGGTGTAGTGTCTGCTGTGTTGTAGCTATTCAAACAGTCTTACATAAAGCCTCTCTGGTGGCAGGTGTTCTGAGAGGAGGTGGTCAGAGCAGAGGCGGACTGGACTACATAACTACAGATAGGTGAAGCACTAGCGTGGGCTCAACAACAGTACTGATGAAAACAGTCTGTTCTCTGAATAAATATTAGAAAATACCAGAGTGGCGGACATTGTAGTATACCTCATCGCTGACATTTACAATAAGTTGTCAGACAAACGATGTACGTAGCAAATGGTCTGCATCTTACATGTCGTGTTTACCACACAGACCTTTGTGCCCCTTCAAAATGAGTGCACTATGAAGGAAACAGGGTGCTATTTGGAATATATACACCCGCTCTTCCTGGTGTGTGGAGTAGCTATACCTTTTTGTTGTCCTCCAGAAGGTTGTCCATTAGATAATAGATAATATTTACAGTCTTAGTTTAGACAGATATCGCGGCAGGCGTACACACCCATAAATATTATTCATGCACCGGTTGATATGGTTACGGAGGAGCTAAGAACTCTGTGAGGTGCTCTAGACTTTATAAGAAACAGTAGTCTTCATATTCTAGCTTGGAATTTATTGTTATTCCATGAAGGGTGACGCCTTATGGGCTGAGATTGAGGGACGTGGGCTGAGATTGAGGAACGTGGGCTGAGATTGAGGAACGTGGGCTGAGATTGAGGAACGTGGGCTGAGATTGAGGAACGTGGGCTGAGATTGAGGAACGTGGGCTGAGATTGAGGAACGTGAGATGAGATTGAGGAACGTGGGCTGAGATTGAGGAACGTAAAAATAACTTCCTGTTTTTAACCTCGTTGAGTAACAACTGACAGTGAGGACCCCAGTATCTTAGGAATTATGTTCATCTTGAACTAAAATGTGATGTTATTCCGATTTAACGTACAACCAGGGATGTTAACATTGTTACCTGACTGGGTTTGCAAGGGAAGCAGTTCGTAGCGATGGGACAGGCAACCAACCTTTACCCAGATGGCTCCATTACATCAAGAGGCAAAATGTTTTTTTTGTTTGTTATGGAATTTGTCTAGAGGAGATTGTTTTGGTTTTCTAATGTTAACCCTAAACCTAACCTCTGCCTTGTGATGCCTAACCTCAACCATAACCTAACCATGGTTGTAACGTGATGATATTGAGTTACCAGGAAGAAAAGCGCTATATAAATGTAATTAATTATTATTATTATTATTATATTGTCTTGTTCTAGGGTATTAGTATTGATTTGTCCCATGTTCCTACAACATCACAGAAAAACGTTAAATGCACTGTTGTGAGTCAAATCGAGCAATGGTTTATATCAGACATAATCTGACAGCTAGTTGGTGACCTTTAAGATTTGGAAAATACACTAATAAAAAAGAAGAAAAGAAAAGAGACCAATTTAAACTGTCCGGCTGTCAGTGAGTTTTAATCTGGTTGTCAGTCAGACATCTAGAATCTTACCTAATTAATTGTGGTATGAGTTTGCCACACCTTCATCTCACATTAGCACATTCATCACCTGAGTTGTGAAAGGAAAAACTTGTTGTCTTGACACTGCTCAATTAGAGACTTATATAGCTACTTTAAGGATTAAGACTGACACATTTTCAATCTCCCAATTTCAATAATAAAACACCTTGGTTTTTCAACATGATGACTTGCTTGGACTTGTTCTTCAATGTGAACATATTAAGAACCATAACAGCTTTTGAAAAGACCAAATTGGCGTTTTGTAGAGTATATTTATGACCTTTTTGTGATGATCTCGGATAATACATAAATTCCTGAAAAACTTTGGAAAAAGACATCAGAAAGTGAAAGTGTTGAGTACAGCAGTAAGGAGGAAATGTAAGCTAAGAATGACAACTTTTGAGTTAATGTGAGTAGGAGGAAGAGTGTGCCATTACTGAATGACTGTATTACATTACTGAATGCCATTACTGACTATATTACACCTGAATATATTACACCTGAATATATTACACCTGAATATATTACACCTGACTTATACTGTATAGTCGGTAGAGTATCAGGGCTGGCTGAGGCAATGTAACAAGTTAAAATGATTATTAGATAATCACACCAAAATGTCAAGAAAGTTAGAGTTTCTCCTAAGAATGATATTAGGATATACTTAACCTATTAAAAATCATATATATATATATATATATATACCTATATGTTTAACTGAACCGGCTAGCAGTGATATTGCTGTAGGACCGTTTTATAAGAATGTGATGAACTGTTGTTTTATCTTAATCACTTAGGAATAATAGAAAACATGAGATATAAATGAAACCCCCTAGAAATGATATTGCAGTAGGTCTCACTTAACCTCCAAAGCATTTCCTAAGCATTTTTGGTTGTAAATAACCTCCTCCTGACATAACAAAATGTGATTAATATTACGTATGACCACCTGCTCAACTGGGCACACATGGACCCACCCTTACAAACAGGCACACACAAACACAAACACACACACACACACGCATATTTGTGTGAATACTCTATTAGTACAGAGTAGACAGTACTTAGTATTTGTAAAAACGTAAACTGGCATGTAAAAACTTTGTGCGATGCTCCTTGGATTCCCTATTCATACGGCCAATAAAACATAACCTCCTGCGAACGGAATTACAAGTTCAGCTTGAACCTGACCTCCTAAGACAGACTTTATAAACAACAGTTATAGGTTAACCTGTGACTACACGACATGAATACTACAGGTGGAACATGTAGGTGTCACCGTACACAACCTACCTGTGGAAGAACAACAGGATGGAGAGCATGGTCTGGTCGATGTTGCTGTTGCAGATGCCCTCATTCAGGAGGTAGCAGGGGTCCCTGACCACCGACTCCAGGGAGTCCTGCCTCATCATGTTGCTCAGCTTGTCAGTGTTCAGGTTCTGGTTGTGGAACGTCAGCTGCTCCCGGAACTGCCGGAAGTGGTTGACCGACGTTGGGCTTGGCGTTCCTATCAGGAAACCGCTATGACCTCGGCCGCCCGGGGACTGAACACCTCCGGCCGCCAGGTCGTCGCAGTTGGCCAAGTCCAGGCAGCAGGAGCAGCAGTCCAGGCCGATGGGAGAGCGGCACTCCTCCTCCTCTGACATGACAGCGGGACGGGCGGTCGCTACTCCTTCCAAGACTGGAGCAGAAGAATTGACAGATACAGGCTGAACTCCACCTCAGCAGAGACGGAGATGAAGGGAGAGGGACAGACTGGGGGAAGCCCTTTGGCGCTGGGTCCTCTCCTCGTCCTGTCAGGCTTCTGCTTGTTGTTGTTGTTGCGCGTTAGCTGTCAGTGTCAGACTGTTTAGTCGGCGCGTGCGAGCGAAGAACGGTCTCCCTCCAGGTGTCTGGATCCGGATCGCCGGGTAGTCAAGTGTCCTTCTAACCTGACGGTGGACCATCTGTCGCGCGTTTATTCGTGCTTCCCCTCGACCACGTCAGAAGGGCTTTGTTTGGTTCGGCAGTGAGCTGTGTGAGAGAAACAGAGACAGAGAGAGAGAGAGAGAGAGAGAGAGAGTGAGCAAGTGAACGCTGTGCCGTGTCTGCTGTGAGCGACACACACCCTGATTCAGCAGGAATGTGTCTAGAAGCTAAACCAGAAGCTGCTTATCACTTTTTTTCCTTCTGCCCTGCACTTTCTCCCTCCCCTCTATTTGCATGCTTAGATACAGAGAGGAGGGAGGGAGGGAGGTGGGGAAACCCATTTGATTGGCAAGTGGCTCTCTGCCTCTCTGTTCCGTTTCGCCTCTTCCAAGGCTCCGCATCACAATTCGGAGAGAGAGGTACGGAGACAGCATAGGAAGCATGCTGCAATACGGCACATGGGTTTGGCAACGTTTGCTACAGGGTGACTCGGAGACAGAGGGCAGAGGGGGCATAGAGGGCAGAGGGGGCATAGAGGGCAGAGGGGGCATAGAGGGCATAGAGGGCAGAGGGGGCATAGAGGGCAGAGGGGGCATAGAAGGCAGAGGGAGCTTGGGGTAGAGGGAGCTGGGGGCAGAGGGAGCTTGGGGGGTAGAGGGAGCTGGGGGGCAGAGGGAGCTGGGGGTAGAGGGAGCTGGGGGTAGAGGGAGCTGGGGGGTAGAGGGAGCTGGGGGTAGAGGGAGCTGGGGGGTAGAGGGAGCTGGGGGGTAGAGGGAGCTGGGGGTAGAGGGAGCTGGGGGGTAGAGGGAGCTGGGGGGAGGGAGCGGGGGGTAGAGGGAGCTGGGGGCAGAGGGAGCTGGGGGGTAGAGGGAGCTGGGGGTAGAGGGAGCTGGGGGCAGGGGGTGGGGGTAGAGGGAGCTGGGGGGGGGAGCTGGGGGGGTGGTAGAGGGAGCTGGGGGGTAGAGGGAGAGAGGGAGCTGGGGGGTAGAGGGAGGTTAAACACAGAGCTGCTGTTGCTTGATGAAATAAAGGAAGGGGTTGACTCCCTTTGTTTCCTCTGTCTCCACGGCCAGCACACATGATATGGTTGTAGCGTGTGTCGTACACACAGCATTATACAGACTACTGATCCAGGTCTCTCATCGAAGCACAAATAAAGATGTTTTTAAATGCACTCCCTTGAAATGGTTTCATTTTTTTGTGTATGGTGTTTGGGTGTTAGCTGTTAAAGTACTATTTTAAAGTGTTCCTATAATCTATAAAAAAGAAAGGTTAAAAAAACATCTACACATAGGACAAATCCATTATACTGTATTTGCCAACATTTCTTATAGACTCCTTAATGTATACTTGGTACATATTTATTTAAAAAATTATGTTTTGCACGGAGCATAAATTATTTGCTGATTATTACAAGAGTATTAAAAGATGTATTTTTACATGCACAAACTAAGTCAGCCCTATCTGCGTAAACACACATGTTTAGCACTGGAGATGGTCCTTAATTGGTTTGGTACTGTAGATAAACAACCAACCAGTCTTTTTCCCTCTAATGATATGCATGTCCAAAATAAAAGCCTTTAAGAAGATGATATCAAACCATGTAAACATTACACTGACTATTTTATAATAATTGTTTATGTCAATTGTTGAACAACACGTGAACAACACACATTTAAAAAAGAATATCAATACATGTTCCGTCCGTTCTGGTAAAGACTGTAAACATCACTACTTGTGATCATATCAGTTTGTCCCTTGTTTGTTTATTGTGCACCCCTATATCTGGCTTCAGAACATGGGTTGTGTAAGATAGAGCGTTCTTACAGTTTGACCGTGTTCTTTTCTCGAGGAAGAGTTTCCCAACAGCTTAGGGGAACTCAGAATGCACCACTCTAGTTTTTGTAAAGAAAAATATTTTAGTTCCGAGTCTGATTTAGGTAGAGGAAAATTATTGTTGAGCGATTCAATTATATGTTGATTCTGATTATCTTAGGACACAACTTTTACATTTAGAACGTAATGAATTTAGCAGAGAAAATGACTGCTTATTGCTTGATTGACTGTGCCTAGGTCATTGTGGAGCCCATGGACACCTCCCAAAGATCACCCGTTGCCATATACAGGGAACAATCTTTGAACAGACAGATAAGTGGCTCCTGGTCAAAAGTAGTGTTCGACGTAGGGAGTAGGATTCCGTTTGGGACATCGAAACTGCTCGATGAATGGGAAATTAAAGAGACACTGCCCTCTACTGGTAAAAACGCACTTAAGCATATGATTCATATTGTTTTGGAGAAGTTGATAGTGTAGTATAGAACAGAGAGAAGGACAACGCTTTATTGGTATGTTTAGTTGAAGAATTAGATGAAGATCAGAGTAGCCATTGATGCAGTCAGGGGGACTGAGATCCTGAGCTGAATCTACATGCATTGGATCTGTGTATCCAAGCCACAACTGTTAAAACTGTCACAACTGTCACGCGTTTGACTAAGTTCCCCTCCAACAGCAGACAACGCCCTGCTTCTATAACATCACAGTTTCCTTCCCTGTTCCTGTCTCTAAATTGCTAACACACGCGACCCCACCTGCTTTGCACAGCTTCAGCAAATTACACCGAGATACAATCCAAAGCTCGCGGTTTATGTTTCAGAGTGAAGATTCACATCAGTCAGTTCCACAGACACTTGTTGTTTGCGTCTTGCGTGTTGACCAAAACAATTATTCCACAAGTTCCTAACCAAATACAACTTGAAAAAAGTCAATGTAACAAATGTTGAGTAAGGAACCAGGTTACTGTTGGTCAATGGTTACATATTTGGGTTAGAGTTTTAAATGTGACCTTACATAAAACTTGATTCTCTGTCGTCTTCAGACTGGGTGTTTGTAAAAGCACTCTGTGATAACTTTGTGGTCAAAAGGGCTTTATAAAAAACATTTGATTGATTGATTAATACTGTGCTGAACAAATGTTGTGGAGACTGTCATTTTCAGGTTTTACCATCATTGTACATGGACCTATATCACACACAAATAGTCTGTTTCCAGTGCGCCAGAATCTGAAGAAAGTGATTGTAGTTTGGCATACTGTTACAATACAGATCTGCGCGGAGAAACCTATCATAGAGACGGCCCCAAAACATGAACATCCTCTATTTTATGGACATATTTGTATGTGTGTGTTACACATCAGGTAACCTATCAAAGAGATGTATGTGTCTGTGTGTGTGTGTGTGTGTGTGTGTGTGTGTGTGTGTGTGTGTGTGTGTGTGTGTGTGTGTGTGTGTGTGTGTGTGTGTGTGTGTGCGCGCGCGCACAGAGTGATCTGACACCTACTCTAAGTGGGTTATTTGGCCTGCTGTAATGATGTCTGTCTATGTTGCAGGTCAGTTCCTATTAAACCTCTAGGGTTCCCATCACACATCAGAGAGCTACCCCAGATATTAAGGTGACACCATGATTAAATATTGTAGACTCAGTTATGGAGGTTTGGACATGGTACTTCTAGCACCCCTACTATATTTCTATAATGTACTCTGCTGTTTACGCAGAATAAAATGATAGTTCTGGGACCCAAAATAATGTTGACATTTTAAAGGGGCCATCTGTCAGATGTCCATTATACAAACGCAGAACAAATCCAACGATATTGGAATAGGTTCAGAGGAAAGATGTTTGAAGTACTTCACAAGTAGTTTGTCATTTTTAGCTCATCTCCTTCAAGGAATAGAAAAATATACAGGATGATCTGGACATGAATCTTTGACAGGTAAATGATATTACATCCATTTAACTTACTATTAACCTAGCTACATAGCTAGTCAACAACTCAAGCTCTAGGCCAATACCTCCTTCTGTCTCCACTAGCCTTGGACAGGTATACAGAAAGCATGTGTTTGCTTGGTTCTAGCTGCAATACAGCTAGAGGGCAATAAGAACAATAGAAGATAATAATAAAAACGATTGTGCTAGACACCAGATGCCGATTATAAACATGGGCAGAGGCAACAACCACCAGTAGTAGCTTGTGGCCCCTAAAGGCCAGAGCCAGCGCTGGGTGTGGGTTTTCAGACGTTGTTACTTGCAGCAGCTTAGAGTAGGGTATACAACCTGACTGGTTATTGTATTCCGGACACACTTGAGCTGGGAGCTTTTTTAATGTTGTCGACCAAGAAGGGAAGTTAAACTCTAATAAGAGTAGGAAATGGGGGGTAGACGAGGGGTTTAATGTAAAAGGTTAAAGCCTTGCAGTCTTCATCCTTATCATTAGAATATGGAAAATCATCACTCTGTGGGAACCATCAAATCTGTTCAATAAGATCTTTGTTTTGTTTTCATTTGCAGCTTGAAGGTTTATATAAAACATGGTGGAGCTGCATTCAGCAGTTACGCTGCATGCAACTGGAATAAATTACCAGAAGATCTTAGACGTGCCCCAAATGTATCCATTTTTAAAGCCAGGCTAAAAACATTTCTCTTTTCACAAGCGTATGACTGAGCGCTTCAATTTTATCACACTGTTAAGTCTATTTTCCTCATTGAATTGCCCATTTGATGTTTTTATTTGTTTTTATTCTGAGGCATGAATGAAAGCCTGTAATGTATACATAAAAGATTTGAAGCACAGGTTCTAGTGACCTGGAAAAAGATTCTCAAAGCCCTGGAAGTTTGGAAAACTTCCAGGCCAGGTCCTGGGAGACTTGAGAGCTCTGTAAGTCCGGGAGGTGTTGAGAACTTCCTGGCCCTGTTCTAGACACCTGAAAAGGTTCTAGAAACCTACTGATTAGAGACCTGGAACGGTTCAACAGGTTTTTTTGTAGATGGCTCTGCCCAGCGTTCTACCACAGGGGAGCCCTAGGTTGCATATGCCGTCACTTTCAATTTAAATTTTCTTTTCCTCATTGAATTGGCCATTTGATTTTTTTACTTGTTATTATTCTGATGCATAGAATATAAAATGCATGTATTTTATTATTTTATCATCGTTTACCTCTGTAAAGCACATTGAATTGCTTCTATGTATGAATTGTGCTATATAAATAAACTTGCTTGCTTGCTTGCTATAACAGTTGCTCTCAAAAGGATTCACCCCTATTGGACTTTACAGAATATATTGTGTCACAACATGATATTCAAATTTATAAGGAGTTTCTAACATTTATAAATAAACATAAAAATCAGCAAATTGTTCCAAGATAATTACAAATTAAAAACTGAAATTAGTTGAAAGTATTGCCCACCTGTAGTCACAATACAATATTTACCTTGTTGATTACCCACTATAATAAACGCCATACCCATCATACCCAGATTGAAGAACCCCCGAATTAAACGAAACATGTATGATGATTTAGGAAGTGATTTGAGAATTTTATCAATTATAATTATAATTTGTATTAAAACCTTCAAAGTAATGAATCCCCTTTTAGTGAAAGTGATGAGGTTAACGTATAACAACAATAACACAATATCTCAGAGCACATCTGAAGTCCAACTTCCTTCACTATTTTTACCGCACACGTTATAGCTCACCATCTGACGTTCATGCAGTTTGTTCCGTTTCTAAAACAAATTGTAGAGTTGTTTAAACAGCTAAACAACTGCATGAAACATGACAAATGTGAAGGTTGTGAACTCATGTCCTAGATAGCTCACCTGTGTTGACCAGGGAACCTCTAGGTAATGACTAGCTACCCAAACATTTGAGACATTTCTCGCTGAATCTCACTGTTTAACAAGCCAATTGATGTATTACTTCAGAATGTTGTGTGTATTTCTATGTGTATATGTGTCTACTCTTACTGAGCACAGCAAAGGGCCGCAGAACGATGAAGAGGGGGTGGTCAAATAAAAAAACACCTTTGATAACAATAAGGAAACTAATCTATAGGCAACGAGCAACAACAGGAAGTTGTACTACGGCTGACTCTGTGTTCTGTGTGGCTCCGGCGTTGCTACCTTATCTCCACTCTGTCTGGGCGCCATCTTGTTTTATTCACGACACCGCTGGCGGCTGTGGAGAGGTGAGGGATTCTTCTAGCTGCTTCCAAATTACTTCAGCTGCTTCTGGAATGTTCCAGAAGGTCGCTTTCCTGGTGCACACTCTCCTTACATGTGGCCAAGTGATACGGTCAGGTCTTTGCGTCATAATATATATATATATATATACTGTATACACCTGTGTGTGTGTTTTGTAAATCCCTTTAGCATGGAATATAGGTCACTGGAATATATGCTGTATGCTACTTTTCTACTCTCTCTGCAGCTACTTGGGATTTTACTACACTAAAACTGGTTCCATGAACAATATACTCAAAACCATTTTACTTAATTCCTGAAGGATGACCATTTACCCAACCCATACGCACTACTCTCTAGATTATACACAAATATCTGTTTCAGTCACAAAACCTTACACAACTTTTTTGTAAAGTAGTAATCACTAGGTTGGCACAGAAAGAGAGTACAAATGAGAGAAGGAAGACTAGGGAAAGAATGACAACAAATCTAGTATCTCTAATAATATTCATGACACTGTTCTGTACCATGTTCTTGGTCATTGCATGTAAATAAGGGTAGCTTGGCTGAGAATGTGGCCAAACCTGAACTATTTCAAGGTTGCACATTCATCCACAACATGTTCTGTACTCTGCATCTAAATGCAATAGCACACGCAGGAAGATACAGAACAATTCAAGACAAAAGCATTTTTAAGATATACTGACTGTGAGAAAATATTGTATGAGAAGTATTTGCAAATATCTACGCAAGGTCAGATACAAGCTGCTGAGGCAGAGAAAATACATTTATATTTATTACCATTCCCCGTATACATATATTAATCATTTTTTCCTCTTGTCTTCTTGGACTACATTTCAAGTGTTGTAGAATTACACTGCAAAACCTCCCACGAAATGAACAATTATAGTGTAGTGTATTTTCTCTACACTCCAGCATACTCTAGACATAATTTACTGTGCATATTATCAAGCAGGCCAATATTCATTGGGACAATTCTGGAACACATGTTTTTTAATACATTAACATCTTCATAATAGCATTTGCAATTCCTCTCCTCTCGTAGAAGTTTAGTAATGTCCTTTTGTTTAATTGTTTTGTGTGACTTTGTAGGGCAAAGTTCAATACATATTTCAGATAATATGTTTTTGACTATAATGTTCCGTTTGTTTTGTGTCATCTGGAGTTTCGTCAACAAAATGTGACTTTGAGAAAGTGTGTTTTTAGTTTTGAGAAAATGAAGTACCAATCAAGAGATGTGTTAGCTGATGTGAAAGACAGTGAAATGTTTTTTTATCGAACAGATACACTAGAGGGTGCTGCGGGCAAAGATAAAAAGCCAGAAAACATTGAAATATGCAGCCGAGTGCGACTGAACATGTCCTCTGAACCGTCTCAGAAGAGCAGCTTCAAATAATATCAATGACAGATTGTCACATTATTTTCGTACAAGTTTTTTGCACATGCACAGTAAATCAGACGCATGTTTCCAACTTCATATGCCGAGCTTTCAGTCAAAATCGACCATTGGAGCAAGACAGTCATTCTAAACACATGTCACATTTAGGTCAATGCGTTTTTTCATTTTGCCATTTCCATACTGCAGCGTTTTCAAAGAGCACATTGCAATTTACGACATTAAAGAATGACAGTCAGACACATGCTCCCTTTAGCCTGAGCTGATGGTCTGGATATAGAACTGTCAGGAATCATCAAACATCACAACATCCTGTTTTTCTCATGTTTTAGAGCAGAGTTCATCGACTTTCACACCCACCCATCGACTTTCACACCCGAGACCCCTTTAGCCTGACCTGAACCCTCACACCCGAAACCTCACACCAGAGACCCCTCAGACCTGAATCCTCCCACCCGAGACCCCTCACACCTGAGACCCCTCACACCTGAACCCTCACACCCAAGACCCCTCAGACCTGAACCCTCACACCCGAAACCTCACACCAGAGACCCCTCACACCTGAACCCTCACACCCGAGACCCCTCACACCTGAACCCTCACATCTGAACCCTCCCACCCGAGACCCCTCACACCTGAACCCTCACACCTGAACCCTCATACCTGAACCCTCACACCCGAACCCTCACACCCGAGACCCCTCACACCCGAGACCCCTCACACCCAAACCCGCACACCCCAGACCCTTCAGACCTGAACCCTCACAAAGGAACAGTCTCTTCCCAACTTCTGTTAACATGCTGAACTTTGAAACTCTTTGGTGACCTTGCAGACATACTGCTGCCTAATTTATTATAACTGCCATTTGCACAATGTGTAGCTACTGTTGTTCCCTTATTGCTACTTCTAGCCTACACAATGCTAACTTATTTACGTGATCTGCCATTTGCACAATACATTCTGTTTGTACTCTTCATTGCTACCTCATGCCCTGCATACTGCAAGAATATTTCTGGTAAACTGCATTTCGTTGTACTGTAATTGTACTGTTCAATGACACTAAAGTTGAATCTAATCTAATCTGAACCTTCTTTCAACCACTGGCAGCTATTGCCGATCTAACTCGGTTACTCGAGGCCATCTAAGTAACATAAAAGCCTCGTAGAGTATCTGGCTAAACAAGGTTAGCGTCAGGAATTTGCAGGTAGTGATTCAGATCGATTGGCCCTGTCGTTACCTTTCAAGCACTGTGACCGGTGGATTGAATGGTGGAATGTCTGAGGGGACGAGATTGAGTTGAACAGGGGAGTTGATGAGAGCAAAGCAGAACCTGGGGTTCACGCTTGGGTTCCAGGCGGTGATAATTGCTTCCCTGGCTTAACTTAGGCTTGAATTTCAGTCAAGAGTGAGTGCTTTGACTCAGGGCCAATCTGAAAGTGGGCACACATATCTGCAGATAGAGAGACACCTGACTTTGTCCACTCTGAAGTCCACACACACACGCGCCCCGTGTCCTCACAATGATCCCCCGGGTAACCACACACGCACATGCACACACATACACACACGAACCCCCACTCCAGAGATGAGAGGGCAGGGAACTGGATTTTGCCACTGTGAAAGAACAAAAATAAGTGGAGAGGAGAGGAGGAGTTGAGCGAACAGGAAAGGAGAGCAACGGAAAGAAGAGATTATAGAAGTTAAGAAAGGAGGGAGGGGAAAAGAGAGGAGAAAAAGAGAAGAGGGTGAGTCTGTGATCTTTTACCAGACCAATACGAATGGGATGTTTCCAAAATGACACTCTATTCCGTAGACAGAACACTTCATTTGACCAGGGGCCCACATCAATGAGGGGAAGTCAATAGGGTGCCATTTTGAACAGATGCTTAGAGCTAGCTATATAATCCTTAAATTCACGCCAGCACAGCCAGAAAAAGATCAGCCCTTCCAAACATTTTACACAATGAGAGAAATATACTGCCCATGCACTACTGAACGTTGTTACTGCTGTGATCATATAGCAGAAATACACTGATTAATACTGTTAGTTGGTCCAGAGTAATGGCTGACTACAGTCAAGACATCGCCTTTAAAAGAGCTATGATTAAAACAGGTAGTCGCATCGACGTACTCTCCCGACCGAAAGCATTTTAAGGACCTGATGAACGCGTAATGAGAGAATAATTCGTATTACAAGAATTACTTTACCTACAATCACCTGAACTACACAACTAGAGAACATTTCATTGAATTAAATTGAAATAAAAAGGAAATGTCGTGTCAAAATATCACTCTGAGAACGTGAAACACACATGCAATGAAACGTCTAAATAAACACTCAACCACCACCGACTTCAAGTCACTTTCCTGACGCCAGGAAATGTTTGATCTTCTCCTCAGCATTTGTCTCTATCTACAGTGGTACAGAGTTCAAAACCATTATGTTGGCATCGAGTGTCTTTTGATGTCAGTTATTAAGATGAGGACAAACTGTTAATTTCAACTCTCAGTCTATGTCCCAAATGGAACTCTACAAAGTGTGCACTTTGGGAAATGTGGTATCAGGGTAACACCTAGGTGATAGACCTAAGTGATTCAGAGGGAAAAAGCATACCGGCTGGAAAGGAGACAACAATTCGCCCTCGTTTGCATTTCACCGCATAGCTTGTTTTTCTATATACCGAACGCGACCCACATTTCAGATTTCAAGTCAGATAATGTTGGTTTTGCTCAAGCAGCAGAAGGGCTTTGCGGTCTTTGGATTATAACAGTCTTTGAAGCTGATAGTCTGTAGCAAATATCATAGTGTTTTCCCATCCTTTCAGATTCCGAAAGGCGTGCGCCTTATTGTGTCTGTATTTAGAAAGCTGCTTTGTCAGCTCATCCAATATAACCGTCAATTCCCACACATAAACGGGAGCAACTATATATAACACACATCCATGCATTTGGTGTACTGTTGTTACATACTGTATTATCACATACAATATGTCAATAAATGGCCAATAATGGAAATAACTGGATTGTTTTATTAAAAAAATATCTATAACATCATTAACTTCGAATAGAGGAAAAAATAAAAGCAGCTGAAAGCAGAGAACCATTTGCTCTAATTTGTGGTATGCAAAGGTCATTAACTACTTACTAACCATCTAGTTTCCTTCAGCACTGACTTGCTAACCACAAACTGGATTTTTTTTTTTTTCACTAAATCTCAACTCCACTTTCTTCCTGTCGAGGTGCATTGAAGAGGAAATCGACCGAACGTGTTGTTCTGATTGTTTCTGTCTGGGGATTATGTGAATCCTTTTATGGGTTCGTGTGTCGGTTGTCTTTAGGTGGAATCATCGATTGCTTGTGTGGCTTTAAAGGCCACATTCACCAATCATGCAAAGTGAAGATGTTTATCTACTTATTTATCTGCATGTACAGTATGTACGTCACTCTTTCCAACCATCTTTCTCTTCCTCTTTGAATTTGTTTGATCTTTCCACCTCTGTCGATTTCGCTCTTTCTCTAGCTCTCTCTGCCTCTCTCCATTTAAATCAATGCTAAGGTATTGGCATGGGAAACATTGGTTTTCACAGCCAAAGCAAGTGAGGGAAAAATTTAAATATTAAGTAAAAACTAAAATCATCAGAAATTCTGATAAAAAAGTACATGCACACAAACAGATTCGAGACACACTCCAAACGTTATATTATAACTCACTTTATATTTCTGCTGTTCAGGGTAAATCCATTAATATTCATTGCCAATTTAAATCGAGTCCAAGGTCACAAGTGTGTATTATAATCAGACCAGGTATAGAGCCTCACTGTTCATGGCTGTGTGGAGCACATTTTACTGCAGAATCTACCTTACTACTCCCTAATGAAATCGTTTACTGTAACACAAACACACAACCGTAAGCAGAGACACGCACATACAGCGGAATAAAAGAGCTCAAATATTGCAGCGTAGCTAACTTGGCGTCTGTACCTCATAGTGAGTTAATTCCCTTTTGTTGTTTTGTGATGGAGAGGTTTTGTCAAACATCATTAGCGCTGTTCATTCTGCAACAGCAGGTGTTTTGACATTCGTCCTGTTTTGCAGTCTCACTGCATTTTCATCAGGATAAACAGGAAGTTATTCGTCCGCATCTCAAATGCAACCAAACAAACTATACAGTGTACTACATTTGAACGACATCCCTTAGGGCAGTGGTCTGAAGTTGGTCACCGTGTGGGAATAGTGTGCAATTTGAGACACACGTCATTATTTTTTCTTTTCTCGCAGTGGTTTTGTTGGCCACAGAACAGACTCTGTGCTGGTTTTAACTAGGGCATTTTACCATCCCTGTTCTTTGCGATGGAACTTGTAAGCATAGCTATTGAGATGTGCTGTTTACTGTGTCTACTGTTGTTCTATGTATAATTGATGAACATATTCTGTAGAAAAATCTCCTTTGCTGTACACCACATGCCTTTCATAAGGCGCTAAGACACCAAGAATCGGGACACCAAATCAGGGCAACTCATTAGAAATAACTTGAAATAAGTTGTGACTTATTAGTGTGATAACCACAGCAAAGTTGAATGAAAGCTGAAGAATTTGTTTGGGATGTAAAGCAAGTACATATTTGTAACATTAGAATGTATAGCGTCATTGGAATTGTACTTGCTGTGCAGCATGAGAAGATGAATCTACAAATGTGAATTTGTGGCTTAAGCATGGGAGCTAGCAGCTTGGAGGGGCCGTGGTGGAGATCTTACTCCCCTTGGAGTTTTCTGGGCGTCTCCAGCAATTTGTCACTTGAAAACAGTTCTTCTTTGCCCAGCAAGCTGTTTGCAAGCAACAGAAAAGACTGTTTATTTCCAAGAGGAAGAAAAAAAGAGAGATAAGAAGTAAGAAAAGAGTGAAGATTGAGAGGGAAAATATTGGGAATAAGGTATACGCTTCCGGACAAAAGCCATGTAACAATAATGAATATATCAACAGAGCAATCTCACTTGAAACTTGTTCACTTTTTCTCCAACTAGGTCAGAGAACTTTGAATCTCTCTCTTCGATAAGCACAGCAAGGGTTTCACTCTACCAAAAGAAAATTCTTCGGGAACACAAGTGTGGAGCTGGCTACTACTTGCGGATTTTACAAGACCAGAAAGAATAATCCCTAGAAACCAGCTGGGCAAAAGGTTGAAGACATCTCTGCCTGAGTATATAGTCGGTCCTATCTTTAGCTGTACAACAACAACATCTTTTCCTCAGACGTCTACCGTGTAATTTCATTGAGAGCTTTTTCCAGAGGAGTCGAGTTGGGAGTGTGACCTGGGGTCAGTGTGTGTGTGAGTGTGTGTGATTGCATGTCTAAAGGTGACCTGGTGGCTCGGTCAGTCTGACGTCCAGACAAGCCTGCTGAGTCTCCACCCCTTTAGCTCTCTGAGAAACACAAAATCCCTTTCCAGCAGACGCCAAGATAGATAAAAGTTTGGTAACGAGGGCCACCGGAAGGTTACAGCCGGGAGTTTGGGCTCCACATTCCGTCACAACGGGGACTATTTACGTCAATCTGCATTTTCCTTGCAGCGTGTGATGATAAAAGCCAACTTTGCTCCCGAAATAATAGAATCATTCTATCATGTTTGTGCATCTTAAACCTACTCTTTCTCAGACACAGGAACAATAATGTTCCCTGTTTATTTCCAACACAAACCATACGAAAACAGGGGCTGAACAATCTGAACATCTGCTGATGAAGATAAACAGTCAGTCAGGCTAACAGATTAGACTCGCTGGTCTTTTGACATGCTGTTTGTTTGTTTGGGACGTGACAGAAGTTCTATTTAATAGGGTCTCGGAGTACAAGGCAAGAGGGAAAGGGAGCAACAAGAAGAGTCCCTGTTAAAAACCCACAAATATACACAACAACGCACACACACTCACAGGGCGCAGCCAGAGGAGAACTTGCCTCCCGTTGCCGTATGTGCCACTTGTACCTGCCAGCGTAAGTGCATACGGCTCGGCTACTTCATCACTTAAAGGGCTGCTATTCCTACATGTCAAGTCCAGGCAGAACCCAATGACAACGGGCCTTTCTTTGCACACCCAAATCCATATTTTACACGCTCCTTCTGTTTCCTGCCTTCGCTATCTCGCTTCCAGATGCATTCATCAACCTTGTGTGTTTTTTTACAAAAACAATTGTGGAAGTTAAAAACAGGACACAGGCGCAGTGAAAGACTGAGGATTTTTAATGAAAAACATGCATACACAATAAATCTAAACTAGGACTAGAAGAACGAACCGAACAACGGTACATATGGAACGTAAGCCCAAATAATGACCAACATGAAGTGCCCAGGAACCCAGGTGAGGGCAATAACATCTAACAGGTGTCGGTACTCCGAATGAGGGATCTCAACCCAGTGCCAGGATGGGACAATAACTAAATATTACCAGACAGGAAATAAGCAGAGCATTTTGCTATCCTCCATCTGCCATTGTTTGTTTGATGAGAGAATACTGTGTGTCTTAATAACATTAATCACCACAGAATCAGGATGCAGCTTATTTTGCTTATTTATTCGGCCTAGAAGAAATTCTCTCTTAGGGTGTAAACTCAAAATATTTGGTGATTATTAACTGCTGTTGTCACGGCGATATCAAGGAAAAGAGCCGGGTGCAGGATGCAATTCCTTACCATATATTTCTGAGGTGAAAACAAACGCCGTCTCAGTACGTCATCAGCGATCTTGTAAAATTGAGCGCAAAACTACGTAACATTTAACAATAACGCACCAAGACAAAGGGGACACAGGTGAATCTATAGGCTGTACTGATGATGGGATGACAAGACTAGACAAATGGAATGATGGGTAAAAGAGCGACAAGGCTAGAAGGCTGGTGACGAGGAATGCCGAAGTCCGCAACTTCGGAGGGAGTCGTGACTGTTGTGATATACTATTATTCCACAATGACTGCAAACATATCATGGAAATGTTTCGATACAACAGTGCAAACGCAGCAAATCTCACCCATCGCGACTACCGTAACACAAGTTCACTATGGTGTGGGAGTCGTACATCAGGTCTATGAGACGTATCCATCTGGGACACTTATTCAATAAAAATGACAAGACTCAAACACATAGGGCCTTTAGAATACTAAATCAAAGCATTTACCAGCGTGCATTACCACGTTTCTGTCAGTTCTGCTTCATTAGTCATGATGGACGGAGTGGTTCTGTCCTGACTGACAGTTTGTTTTAGCACAGCAACATTGGCTGTACACTTTTGGCATTACAAATTTGCCTGAAATGTATGCTACACATATCCACTTGACATCTAAGTTTCTCTCTATGGATCTCAAGTGATTTGTAAATTTCAACATGGTGAAAATTATGAAATGTTCAGAAGACTATTATTATCTCTAGATAACAGATATGCAGCATTCCAGCGACTCCTTGTGGTGGGTCAGGTGTCTGCGAGCTAAGTCATAGTCATAGTCAAACAGCAAATACATCCCGTGTTCAGTGAGATGAGGTTATCAGCCTTCCCAAATCAGATATACACTCGCCAGCCAAATATATAATGAGCCAATCACCTGGCAGCAACCCAATGCGTTCAGGCATGTAGACATGGGAAAGACACTCTTACAAGCGCATGCCAAGCATCAGAATGGGGAAGAAAGGTGATTTAAAGGATTTTGAACGTGGCATGGTTGTTGGTGCCAGGAGGGCTGGTTTGAGTATTTTAGAAAGTGCCAATCTATTGGGAGTTCCCGACACAACTATTTCTAGGGTTTAAAGAATTGTCGGAAAAAGAGAAAATATCAGGTGAGCGAGCGGCAGTTCTTTGGTCCAAAATGCCTTGTTGATGGCAGAGGAGAGAGGAGAATGGCAAGACTGGTTTGAGCTGATAGAAGGGCAATAGTAACTCAAATAACCACTCGTTACAACAAAGATGTGCAGGAGAGCATCTTTGAACGCTCAACACGTCCAACCTTGAAGCAGATGGGCGACAGCAGCAGAAGACCACACCTGTGACATTCCTGTTAACTAAGGAAACTGAGGCTACATTTGCATGGGCCCTCCAAAAAAAGAACAGAGTCTTGATTTCTTCTGCAACATTCAGATGGTGGGGTCAGACATAAAAAATATGAAATCATGGATCCATCCTGCCTTGTCTCAGCGGTTCAGGTTCTGGTTGGTGGTGTAATGGTGTCGGGGATATTATCTTGGCACACTTTGCGCCCCGCAGCCTATTGTAGAGTTGAGTATTGTTACCGACAATGTCCATCACTTTATGACCACAGTGTAAATGGCTACTTGAAAGTTTACAGAATACAAGGCCATCTTTATTTTCATTCAGTGTCTACATTTGCTGTTTGTTGTCCTGTTTTTATAAAATGTAAAACCCACAAACGAGATAAATGCCTGCGCTTGGTTCCTGCCACCCCACCATAAGATTTATGACAAGTACACAGCGTAGTAAGCATTCCTCAGCTTATTGTTAATTTCTCGCATGAAATAGCCTTCGTTTCTCAGAAGAAGAATAGACTAAATAGACGGTAATTTAACTTCTGTTAATGCTCCGGATACTCAAGTTATCAAAAAAGAAGGTGTCACGTTCCAGGTGTAGTGCAGGATTAATCCAAGTGCAAAGCGTGATAATGTTCAGGAGGTTTTCATATATAAAACTAACACTGAACGGAAAACATATACGTACTCAAAATGAAACTAACTTAACAAGCAACTTACAAAAAACCTACAAACACAGCTTGTAACGAACTGCCTCTGTCCCCCTTTATGCCAGGGTTGACACTCCCCCTGCCAGCTAGGAGTAGGAATTAATCAGGGACTATGTCCTACACCTGTGTTTGTTTCTCACCTGTTTTGTGTTTAGTTCGTTAGTGTCTGCATATAGTTTGGTCTGTGTCAGTTTGTCAGTGTCGGTCATTGTTTCAGTGTTTCAGTCCTATGTGTTTCAGTTTCTGTTTCAGTGCCTGTCTTGCCTGAAATATTAATAAAGATGTCATTAGGAAGTTCTCTGCGCCTGATCTCCTTGCCATCTGCCAAAAGGCAGATCGTGACACAGCTATATGCATAAAACACTGACCCAATTCAGCAGAGTAACAGGACATACAGTATGTTAGCACGGTTGTGTGCTAACATAATTGCAGAAAAGTTTTTCTAGCGACTAGCCTTTTAAAATACAAAACTTGTATTAGCAAACACAATGTGCCATTAGAACACAGGACTGATGGTTGCTGATAATGGGCCTCTGTATGCCTATTTAGATATTCCATTAAAATTAATCTGTTTTCAGCTACAATGGTACAAAATTAAAATGTCTACACTGTGTCTTTGATGAATTTTATGTTGTTTTAACAGACAAAACATTTGTTTTTCTTTTTTTAAAAGAAACACGTCACCTCAAACATTTCAATGGTAATGTTTATCTTGTAATGCAATAAACTAAGGTGAAGCATTCAAACGAGACTACAGGAAATTGAACATTTCAAAAAGCGTTCTAGCAGACAGTTGCAGTTAATGAACATTTATGATGATTGGGTTTTGTCATTCACCACTTATGCCAAATAGACCTTACAGTAATGAGCACGAAATGAACAGAAAATGACGGCCATCTTTTGACATTGTTTGTTCAGCGCGCATGTCTATAGCCTCTCCATGTATCTACCTTCACGTGCGTGCCCCAAGTCATTCTGTTATTGAGAGAAAGTTACATCCTGTTATCAGAGGTGAACCGAGTTTATGAATTCAATCAATATTATCCCACATGGTGCGATAGATAACACGACAGCCATGCGACCACTACAGCAACAATGACAAGACACAGCTTTAACATATCAGATCACATTGCAATTCTAATTACATTACTGACGGTTTGTCAGAAATGTGCGAATAACCCAGTTTTAGTCCACACACAGATGGAGATAGAGGGACCTTGGAGCTCTCCAGTCAGCCTGTGGAACGACCCACTCAATATCCCATCTGCCCGCCTTGTCTGTCCTCAAAATCTATTTTCCCTTACGTGTGGATGGAATCATGGGTCTATGCTTTTGTGTGCGTGTCCCCTCTGTTCCAGTCCAAGGCCGGCTGAATTTCTTCTTAATTTACCCATATGCTTCTAGTCTAAAGTTGCTCACTACTTAAATAACAGGATGCCAATTAGGATGCACTCCAAGCTCTGTACTCATATCTTAACAATTCCAATTCAGATTTAAGGTAATGTGACACCACCTCTCAAGGCCTCTCTGCCAGGGAACTCTATTTGAAACTGGGTCTGATAATTAGTGACCTTCCATGGGCTTTCTCATCTGGCTTTGCCCCCTCTCAGTGGAGGCTAGAGCCAGCTGCTTGGTTATTCAGTCCAAAATGCAGTGTCCCAAATTATACCCTATTTTTTTAGCCATACCCGATGGGTTGTGGTCAAAAGTAGTGCACTATGTAGGAAAAAAAAGGACTAGCCAAATCCTGACAGGTCTGTGCACGAACAGGAGGCAGCTGTACTACGCTTTATCCAGCTGTCACTGTGTGCCATGTGACTTTATGCAAAGCAGATCTCCCCGGTGAGTCGCTGTAATTGCAGTGACTCAAAAGCAGAAGTGATATTGTACCGTGAAATGTAGAGCTTGTTGGGGCCGTTGGCAGTAAAGAGTTTGTGTTCTTGTGCTTTGACTAAAGAGCTTGCTTTCAATCATGTTAGCAATAAATATGTTTTAAATATTTAAGAGTAAGGAAAGGCATATGTAGCTGAACTGAGTTAAACACTTTTATTGGCCTGTGCGGTAAAAAATACTGTATACTGTGACAAATACATGTGAAAACGAACTATGACTGCCAAGGCTTTTAACAATTGTTCCTATCGTATGTGCTTTTAGGTACCTCGTTACTTCCCCGCTGCAACTAACCATTCCTAAACAGAGCAAAGAATTCAGTGTAGTGTTCTTGCCAACCGAATTCCACACACTAGAAAAGGGAAGGTGAGAGGAAAGAGGAGAACAGTTCCTTTCTCCAAGCTCTATTAGCAACCAACCATTTGTCCCATTTAAATGAATTGGAATATGTTCATCAAAATCAGACGCCTTCAAGCAAAGTCGCTGCACTAGACTGCAAAATCTGTTCATCTTTCTGCATCTAAATACATAAGCTGTAAATGTGTACGTCAACTGTAAATTATATTATATATGCACTGCTCACTAATCATCACCCACATAAATATGTAATTTAGTAACAACGTGTTTTCCTCTCTTCACTTTCTTCTACTGTAACAGCTGCTGCTGCCTCCTGCCATTCTGACATAGCCAGGTTTGTTCTGATCAAATTGTTAACAGACCACATGTTGTAAACACAAATCCTGTGTTCTTTCACTTATTGGGCAGACATTTGCCAAAATAGCAACACATTCCCCTATTCTCCTAAGGAACATACATCACTGAACCAAGCTGCACTTTTTATTCAATGTACTCTCATCAACTAGGCTTTTTATAGATTGATTACCAAAAAAAGTGATACTCTGAAGATAAAAAGGTTTTCTGTTTTTTTCTCCAACATTTCAAACATATGATTGCACTTCACTGCTACTCTGCAATTACACAACAATTACAATTGTTTTGCTATCTAGCTTAATAACACTATATTTTATAAGATATTATTTGGACTGTGGGGTGGTTATTTGTTGCACACCAAGTGTAAATGCTCCAGGATCTGCATTAATCCATGGCTTAATGCAATGGGCCATTAACTTTAGGGTCGCTGGTTCAAAGGGTAGAGAATCTGTTCTTGAGCATGGAACCTAAATCAAATGGCTTCAGCATGTTTCCATGGCAGCCGCGTTAGGTGAATGTATTTCGGATGTTTGTGGTTGCAAACCGGAGTGAGCGTGAGGAGATCTGGGGGGTGAGGAGCAGTTCTTGAAGATAGGGGGGGGCATATCCGTAAAGGCACTGATGAGTGAGGAGATTTACCTTATACTCGATTCGGAGTGGGACAGGGAGCCAGTGAAGGGATTTAAGGATAGGGGTGATGTGATTGTACTCACGCACACCCATCAGGATTCTTGCCGCAGTGTTTTGAATGTATTGTAGCCTTTAGATGCTCTGAACAAATTTCTCTGCATCTAGCTGGGTGAGTATAGGATGGAGTTTGGCGATGTTCTTTAGGTGGTAAAAGGATGTCTTGCAAAGGTGTTTTATATGGGTGTCGAAGGTAAGTTGAGGGTCTATTTTAACCCCCAAACTGGTCACTGATGTGGAGAGGGGGATGTTTTGGCAGGAGAAAGTTATACTGTTTATGGTGGATAGACGGAGCTGATGTGGTGTACCAATCAATAGAGCTTCTGTTTTTGAGCTGTTTAACTGAAGGAAGTTTAGCTTCATCCATGCTTCCATCTCCTCCAAGCAGATGGTCAGGGAAGATGTTGGCGAGGGAAGTGAGGAAGTGGGGCGTGTCCTGAGGTTGAGCTGTGGGTCATCCGCATAGCAATGGAAAGATAAGCTGTGTCTACTAATGATTTTACCAAGGGGGAGCATGTAAATGGAAAACAGAGTAGGGCCCAGCACAGAGCCCTGAGGGACACCGCAGGTCACATTGTGGGTGTTTGATTTTGTGTTTCCCAGGGCAACGTACTCTGTTCTACCAGTCAGGTATGAAGTAAACCAGGTATCCACATTCCCTGAGAGTCCAACAATGTGCTGAAGGCGATGGAGTAGGATGTTGTGGTCCACAGTGCAGAGATGGGGACTCGAGTTTGAGACTCGGACTCGAGTTTGAGACTCGGACTCGAGTGCGACTTAAGTCAGCAAACAAACATGTCGACTGTACCGGCCCGCTGCTGTGCCATTCATCGTAAGCTAATAATTGAGAATTCTCTATGATAAGGAATTTTAGTGTGTTAATTTTTTTGGATAGTATATTTCACATCGTTTTGTTCAATGCAATAGTGTTTTGCATGTAGCTACAATGTGATGTTTTGCACTAAATTTGTTTTACAGCTTTAAACATTTTCTATGGCCCCACAGAGCCAGCACAATAGCCAAGGCCTTTCATTATAGTACATACATTTTTGGTCTGTACTGTGTGTTCATGTTACAAGGCAAAATACAGATATTACCTTAAAAGTAAAGCATTCTTGTTGTTTTTTTCATGTTGCAATACACTGATTATATACCAAAATCAAAGCTGATACTGTATGCTAATAGATAAAGGAGTCATAATAACATTACATGCTTTGAATTCCTTATATATAGCGATGCAGTGACAGTCTTCTAAGCAGCCTAGTCGCTGTACGTGATGCAACACTTATTGTAACTGGAGACTTATTATAATAAAGAGACTTGACTTGGGCTCTAGCACAGAGACTTGAGACTTGACTTGGACTCAAGCTCAAAGACTTGAGACTTGACTTGGACTCGAGCTCAACTTGACTTGGACTCAAGCTCAGAGACTTGTGAGCATCTCTGCTACAGTGTCAAAGGCAGTAACAATGGGGAGCCACTATCAGCTGCCAGCAGGAGGTCGTTGATCATGGATTTCTGCTGCAACTTGTTTTTTTCCAGAACCTTTGATAGAAATGGAAGATTAGATGTGAGTCTGTAGTTGGAGAGGTCTTCCGGGTCCAGAGTGGGTTTTTTCAGTAGTGGTCTGATGACAGCAGTTTTTAAGGCAGATGGAATATGGCCAACATGGAGAGAGTGGTTTATGATCATGGTAATGAAAGGAGAGATGGCAGAGATGTTGGCCTTCAGTAGAGCTGATGGGAAAGGGTCCAGGGCATAGGTAGATGGCTTCATTATTATTATGATGTTCATCACTATTTCCGGTGTGACAGAGAGGAAGGAGCAGAGGGGCTGGCTGATTGTGAACAATGGGCCGGCAGTTGGTATGTGCAAGTTAGCACTTGCGGAGAGGAGTAAACTGATGTTATTTACTTTTTGCTGTCTCATGGATGTATTAAGAGAACGTATGTCTGCGGTCTGGAGGTAATTAAATAAAAAATAAGAACATCCTGAATCTGTTTTTTCACTGATCTTTATTTTTTTTTTAATATATTATAGAAGTATCGGATCGGGATCAATCAAATGACTCGGACACGAGGGCAAAAAAACTGATCGGGACATCCCTACATGAAGTCCAGTTCTTTCTCTCTGATATGTTCTTCAATCAGTATGGATTTATTATTTATTGATTGAGTGTTAAAAAGTTCCTGAGGGGTGAATCTCTGTATTGGTCGCAGAACACTAAAATCCACTCCGCGCAGACTGGAATCCACCCCACGTAATGTATCTACCTGAAAGTGAGTATTGATGGTAGCTTCAGTAGTGGTTTTCTGATGACGCATCAAACATGCGACAGAGGACCAGAGAGATGGGGTGTTTGTAGCAAGATATCCTGGCCGGAGCGTGAGTAAAAAGAGATGAAAAAGCACCGTAGCAGCAACGTTACAACTCAGACTGTGAATCATTTGTGTAATTTCAGTATCTAAAAAGAGATTTATTGTGCTTATGACCTGTTATACAGGTCAGGTTTTTTGCTTGGTTTGAAGCTCGTCGGAGCTAGTATTGGTCTGCGGTGTGCGGTCGTGCACGTGCACAGACGGGATTCAAGATGGCGAGCCAGACTCAGATTTTCAACTCATATCCATCGCATCAGTGAAGAAACCTCCTGCGTATGGTGACTCGCTACCAGAGTGGTAGGAGTATCAAGATTTGATTTTGAACTGAACTGGAAACTGGAACTATTATTTTTGGACTGAATCAAACTGAATCTCTTCACTGAACTGAATAATCTAACTCACACTCACACTGAACTTGAATTTATGACGTTATACTTTTATTTTCTTATTGAATTCAACTAGGTATAAAAGACTGGTCTAAATAGATTAGCCTAACTAAAATAACTTAGGTGAACTATAGAACAAAAATAGTGTCACGGACCAGGATGGGTGTAGTGCAGGTTGAGCCAAGTGCAGAGGGTTTTATTTAATGACGAACACAACAAACCGTAAACGGCGAAAAGACTATACTGTGACATGAACTAAAAGTGTGCATATAGCGTCTTATACAAAACGTTCAACAACAACAGTACATCTCCCAACACTCACCTCTAATATCAATGTGACTTGTAACAATGCTAAGCACCGTGTACTCCCCAAACTAGAACCTAAATAGCCACCGTGATTAGCTAATGAGGAGCACCCGTGACAACAACAAAACAGAAAGTAACAGGAAGTGCACCCCTAAACCAAACCGAGTGGAACCTAGTGCTCACCAGCTAACCCCTAGCTCACCACTCGTGACAATTTAAAGCAACGGTCTCTGGTGTAATTATTTTTGCTCCCCACTCCTTAGAACCTAGAACTGGTCCAGTGGCGCAGTAAGTGGTTTGATACCTGTGCTACAGGTGGGTCCCAAGCTTCTTTGCTTCCACACCGGTATATAAAAGTTGGTATAACGAAGGACGATAATAAAAAAGGTGCACAGGGCTAGTAAAACTTAGAAAAACTAGCACAAACGCAGGTTTCTAGCGTGCAGGCTTTGTACAACTGTGAAACTCTAAAACAAAGCGATTTTGTGATAATAAAACAATAATTATCGTGGTCAGAGAAGCGGCGAAACAACCAACGCCAGCGTCCTCTCCGCCAATTCCCAACAAGCTCTGCTGATTCCGTCAGTTTAGGTGCTTCATTTTGTCATGGCACTCTTTAGGTGAACTGTGGAGAAACCAAACGCAGGCATAAATCTCGGCGGCAGGGTTTTATTTTACAAACAGAAACATTGTATGAACGTACTATGAAAATAAAGTGTGCTTAACTAATCACAGACAAAATACAGCAGAAACAGCTCAATAACACATATATCAATCAACACATATATCACTCACCTATACCTAGGCCTGACAAACAACAATGAAGCACGAGAAGAGGGAGCAGGCGAATATATATATTTATACATTATATATATACACTCATACACATACGTATAGCTGGTTGGAACCTGGTGTGAATGGTCAGACAAGACAATGAATGAGTCCGGGCCTGAGTTGGTGGGAAGACGTGTGGTCTTCACCTCGCAATGACAGTGAGACATAAAAGTCCAGGAAAAGAAACAAATATATATTTCAAATAAGGTCACTTGTTAGTAGAACTCCATATAACTGGTAATTAAGGTCTTTGTTATAAGCTTAAACAACTAGCGAACCATCAATAAATTTAATTTATCTTATAGTTTTCACATAGTGCTTTTAAAAACACAGAGAAGGCATAAACAAGTTGATACACAGCAGCTAGGAAAAACTCCCTTATGGATCTAATTTAGAAAGGAACCTAGAGGAACCAGGCTCTGAGGGTTGGCCAGGCCTCATCTGGCTGGGCTGGGTGTACTTATAATAGCTTAATAATTATTTCATGCATTTTTTCAAACGTCTTATAAAATAGTCTAGGTCAAATGCATGACCAGTCTGACAGGCAAAATGTATATAGGCGAGGGATATGTGAATTGGAAGCCATAACTGTCAGGCTTTATCAGCTGCTTGGCTGCAACACAACCAAGAGGGCCTTAGGAGGTGTTGGCCACACTTCCTGAGATCATACAGTGTGCTCAATGGGCACATATATCCGTCTCAGTGAAAACGTAACAAGGCACAAGGAAAAGTTAGACACTTAAGATTCCGACGTCCCGGCACAATAATTTAACAGTGAAATTCACGTACACACCTGTCACGAGTGGTTAGGGCGTTGCTGCACTGTTTGTATTTCATTGAAGCACTTCCTGGGTTTTGGTTTATTAGTCACGGCTGTTTTCATTTAGTCATTAGTCCGGGCTATAAAGGGGATCTAGGATTATTCACAGTTGCTGAGCATTGTTTGTTGTTATATGTCACGGGATTACAGAGGTGAGTTAGTGTTGGTGTAGATTGCTATTGGTATATTGTAACGGATTATTATAAGACGCGATATGCGCACTTTTGTTTCCTTTATAACCAGTTAGCTTTTGTCGCCGTTTACGGTTTGTTTTATGTTGGCATACTTCAATAAACCCTTTGAAACGGATAACTACGACTCTGCATATGGCTCCCACCGCACTACGCCGATCTGTTCATGACAGAATGCTCAGCCACCCAAGAAGCCCGCAGAGCCGGACGGTGAGTGGATTCCTCGGAGGGGCAAGCTATAGCGCTCCGAGGTATGAAGCTCACCGTCAACCCACGGAGCAGCAGGAGCGGCGCTACACCTGGCAGGGTGATTGGGGGTCCGACTCCCTCTCCTCGGATGATGAGGAAGCGTTCTACGAGCGAGTGGAGGAGGACTCCCTGGAAGACGCCCTGCTATGGGACCCCGTCCTCAGTCGACTAGTCCCCGCAACATCGGACGTCGGCTGGGGCGGGCAGAAGACACCGCCCACTGTTCCGGGGCTGCAGACAGGGGAGGAAAACCCCTGGAGCTACAGCCACTACCCCGCCGGGGAAGACCCTTTCAGACCACCTACATCCGGGACAGAGAAATCCCCGGAGGGGTTACATAAGCAGCCCCCGGCTGTCATTAGGGCGTGGTGGCAGGCATGGCTGGACTTTCAGGATCTGACGCCAGAGATCGCCTCCGCCACGCCAGCGCCCAAGATGGCTGCCGCCGTCACGCCAGCGTCCACGATGGTCCCCGCCGTCACGCCAGCGCCCAAGATGGCTGTTGCCGTCACGCCAGCGCTCAAGATGGCTGCCGTCGCCACGCCAGCGCCCAAGATGGCTGTTGTCGTCACGCCAGCGCCCAAGATGGTTGCCGCCGTCTCGCCAGCGTCCACGATGGCTCCCGCCGTCCCGCCAGCGCTCAAGATGGCTGTTGTCATCACGCCAGCGCCCAAGATGGCTGCCGTCGCCACGCCAGCGCCCAAGATGGCTGCCGCCGTCACGCCAGCGTCCACGATGGTCCCCGCCGTCACGCCAGCGCCCAAGATGGCTGTTGCCGTCACGCCAGCGCTCAAGATGGCTGCCGCCGCCACGCCAGCGCCCAAGATGGCTGCCGCCGTCACGCCAGCGTCCACGATGGTCCCCGCCGTCACGCCAGCGCCCAAGATGGCTGTTGCCGTCACGCCAGCGCTCAAGATGGCTGCCGTCGCCACGCCAGCGCCCAAGATGGCTGCCGCCGTCACGCCGGCGTCCACGATGGTCCCCGCCGTCACGCCAGCGCCCAAGATGGCGGTTGCCGTCACGCCAGCGCTCAAGATGGCTGTTGTCGTCACGCCAGCGCCCAAGATGGTTGCCGCCGTCTCGCCAGCGTCCACGATGGCTCCCGCCGTCCCGCCAGCGCTCAAGATGGCTGTTGTCATCACGCCAGCGCCCAAGATGGCTGCCGTCGCCACGCCAGCGCCCAAGATGGCTGCCGCCGTCACGCCAGCGTCCACGATGGCCCCCGCCGTCACGCCAGCGCCCAAGATGGCTGTTGCCGTCACGCCAGCGCTCAGGATGGCTGCCGTCGCCACGCCAGCGCCCAAGATGGCTGCCGCCGTCACGCCGGCGTCCACGATGGTCCCCGCCGTCACGCCAGCGCCCAAGATGGCTGTTGCCGTCACGCCAGCGCTCAAGATGGCTGTTGTCGTCACGCCAGCGCCCAAGATGGCTGCCGCCGTCTCGCCAGCGTCCACGATGGCTCCCGCCGTCCCGCCAGCGCTCAAGATGGCTGTTGTCGTCACGCCAGCGCCCAAGATGGCTGCCGCCGTCTCGCCAGCGTCCACGATGGCCCCCGCTGTCACGCCAGCGCCCAAGATGGCTGCCACCGTCCCGCCAGCGTCCACGATGGCTCCCGCCGTCACGCCAGCGCTCAAGATGGCTGTTGTCGTCACGCCAGCGCTCAAGGTGGTTGCCGTCGTCACGCCAGCGCCCAAGATGGCTGTTGCCGTCACGCCGCCGCCCACAATGGCTGCCGCATCGCCGCCCACAATGGCTGCCGCATCGCCACCCACAATGGCTGCCGCATCGCCGCCCACAATGGCTGCCGCATCGCCGCCCACAATGGCTGCCGCATCGCCGCCCACTATGGCTGCCGCATCGCCGCCCACAATGGCTGCCGCATCGCCGCCCACGAGGGCCGCGCCACGACGACGCTCAAGATGGCCGCCGCCACGACGACGCTCACGATGGCCGCCGCCACGACGACGCTCACGATGGCCGCCGCCACGACGGCGCTCACGATGGCCGCCGCCACGACGACGCGCACGATGGCCGCCGCCACGACTACGCTCACGATGGCCGCCGCCACGACTACGCTCACGATGGCCGCCGCCACGACTACGCTCACAATGGCCGCCGCCACGACTATGCTCACGATGGCCGCCGCCACGACTACGCTCACGATGGGCCGCCCGACTACGCTCACGATGGCCGCCGCCACGACTACGCTCACGATGGCCGCCGCCACGACTACGCTCACGATGGCCGCCGCCACACTACGCTCACGATGGCCGCCGCCACGACTACGCTCACGATGGCCGCCGCCCGACTACGCCACGATGGCCGCCGCCACGACTACGCTCACGATGGCCGCCGCCACGACTACGCTCACGATGGCCGCCGCCACGACTACGCTCACGATGGCCGCCGCCACGACTACGCCACGATGGCCGCCATCACGACTACGCTCACAATGGCCGCCGCCACGACTACGCTCACGATGGACGCCGCCACGACTACGCTCACGATGGCCGCCGCCACGACTACGCCAACGATGGCCGCCGCCACGTCGCCCACGATGGCCGCCGCCACGTCGCCCACAAGGGCCGCCGCCACGTCGCCCACGATGGCCGCCGCCACAACGCGGTCTCTCAGCCGCACTAGATGGCGGCCTCTCAGGCCACCGAGGCCTATTCAGGGCTGGACCTGCGGTCCTGGACTGACCCTTTTGGGGGTGGACTGTTGGTTCTCTCCTGTTGCTCCCGTTTTGTTTTTTTCTTGTTATCTTTCGGCTATCTGGGGAGCTAGCCTTTTGGTGGGGGATACTGTCACGAGTGGTTAGGGGGCGTTGCTGCACTGTTTGTATTTCATTGAAGCACTTCCTGGGTTTTGGTTTATTAGTCACGGCTGTTTTCATTTAGTCATTAGTCCGGGCTATAAAGGGGATCTAGGATTATTCACAGTTGCTGAGCATTGTTTGTTGTTATATGTCACGGGATTACAGAGGTGAGTTAGTGTTGGTGTAGATTGCTATTGGTATATTGTAACGGATTATTATAAGACGCGATATGCGCACTTTTGTTTCCTTTATAACCAGTTAGCTTTTGTCGCCGTTTACGGTTTGTTTTATGTTGGCATACTTCAATAAACCCTTTGAAACGGATAACTACGACTCTGCATATGGCTCCCACCGCACTACGCCGATCTGTTCATGACAACACCTGAGTACTTTTAATATGTACTTTGTACTACAACTTGGTATATGAACTTGTGGCTCTAAAAAACGAGGCCCTCCATGTCTTTACAGGTCGCTGGCAATGCTTACAAATTACAAATAGATTTTTTTGCTGCAAGAGCTGCGATCTGGCCTGGAATATGAAACCCGTCGGTAACCTTGCCCTACACACTAATACTTTATTTATTTTACCTGCCATTTGCACAATGCATACTATTTGTACTCTCCATTTTCCACTTGCACAGATGCTTTCCGCTTGTACTTCCCCTTCTCAAAAAATCAGCAATTTTTTTATCATTTAACTGCACAACTGCACATTTACTTATCCATGTTAATTGCACATCCTTATATCGTCCTACATCTCATTCAACTCACGCATTGGCACATTGACCCACTGCCCTGCATAGTATTTCACTGCCCTGCATAGTATTTCACTGCCCTGCATATTATTTCACTGCCCTGCATAGTATTTTACTGCCCTGCATAGTATTTTACTGCCATGGATACTATTTTACTGCCCTGCATAATATTTTACTGCCCTGCATAGTATTTTACTGCCATGGATACTATTTTACTGCCCTGCATAATATTTTACTGCCCTGCATAATAGTTTACTGCTTTGCATAGTATTTTACTGCTATGCATAGTGATCTGTTAATTACTAACTCATGGACCAGGTCACGGCATACTGACTGATACTAATATTAAATTAATATAAAATCTCATAACTGAAACGTTAATATAAAATAATGATAACATCAAAACATCATATTCTGTTTTTCAGTTTAATTTAATCTATAATATAATCTATGGTGAAGCGTGAACGCTTCCTCAAATCCATTAGTGTCGCACCAATATTCCCATGAGAAAACACTGGTAGGTCCCAGAAACCTCTGGAGGCAATAAGCAGGGCCAGTCTCTACCATACACAGATCAGGTCGCCCATCCGGACATTGTCTTGGCAGACATAAAAAGGCCTCAGAAAACCATCTCCGGAAGGATTCTGAAGCCTCGGCTGATGAGGTGCCGGAGTGTGACACCAAAAAGTGCCCTTGGATGTAAGTGGCTAACAATAGATGTAATTGTTACATTGATACATATTTGTGATTATAATAAAAATACAATTCATACTGAAGGGCAAATGCAGAGACAATGTATTCAGACTGCTGCAATGTTTGCTTTCCAGCCCAAAACCTGGTACATTATGGAGTATAACGGAATGGAGGAAGGGGCCGAAATGCCCAGATATTTCTCACAACGCTCTTAAAATACAAGACGCTAAATATATGTTGGCAGTCCTTTTTTTCAAAGGAAACAGTTTTTAATTTAATTTTGTTGAAAAAACTTGTAATTTTTTTATGCTGCTTTTCTGAGGAATCTATCTTATCTGATTCCCACTTGCAGAGACGAGCTTCCACCTTAATCGACCTTTGTGTGGCAGCTTCTGACTCCATCTGCCGACACTTTAATTACAGCTTTCTCATCTCAAATCAACAGTGCCTCTAAACGCTCCCGGGTCCTCCGAGCCCATCTGTGATACGTGTTATCAACACACACTCAAACACACACACCTTACAACCCGTCTCCCTTGTCTATAGGGCACATGTAGGTGTCATGTATCACTGCTGTCATGCCTGGCCATCAGGGGATATTGTTGGGGATATTTTCAGGTGCCACAGAACTGGGATACATGCTTTTATACTTCATTCACCAGCTTTTTTTTACTTAATTTACTATCTATGATTGTAAAAAAAAACATTTTTCACTTTAAATCAAAATGGTGCCGTGCAGACAAAAGCTCTATCCAATTTCTATTTGTTTTGTCTTTTTCAATTCACAATATTATTGGGTCAAAAAACGTTTCATTGCCTTAACAATTTGTCCCTTTTCAAAGTCCCTCATGCCTTTTTCTCCAGCCAATATCTCAAGCATCCGCCCAGATCTTGGCATGTGACCTTGACAATGTTAAATTACATGCCCAAGAAACAGCATACAGTAGATACCATAATGATTTTCACTTTAAGGTTACTTTTAATATTCAAAATCTACAATCGATACATAGTCATAGGCAGTAACACTATTTGGTGTCCGTCTGTGTGTACAATGAGACAGAGTTATTTTTTATTGAACCTTTATTTAAATAGGTAGACCGATTGAGAACAAATTCTCATTTGCAATGGCGACCTGGCCAAGATAAAGCAAGAATGTGCAAGTCCGGTGATCTGATACGGGACTCTGCATTACAACTGCCCGGCTTCAGGCTACTGAGAGCCGACCGGAACGCAGCTCTATCCGGGAAATCGAAAGGAGGAGGTATTTGTTTTTTCATAAACAGTAGCTGGTGTGTAGATGTCACAGTGATTCTACAACACTGTTCTCCGAACCTGGAATCATTTTTTATAAACTGTAAACCTTTTTACTCGCCCCGTGAGTTCGCCTCGTTCATTCTGGTTGGTGTTTACATTACGCCGGGCGCGCATGTTAAAGATGCCCAGCACCTGCTAGCTGACCAGATACTGAACGTGGAACGAGCCAACCCGGACTCCTTGGTTATCGTTCTGGGGGACTTTAACAAAGGGAACCTCAGTCACGAACTCCCCAGATACAGACAATTTATCAAATGCCCCACCAGAGAAGGGAATACCCTGGACCACTGTTACACTACGGTCAGTAAAGCCTACCACGCTGTCCCTCTGGCTGCACTGGGTCTCTGTTACACTACGGTCAGTAAAGCCTACCACGCTGTCCCTCGGGCTGCACTGGGTCTCTGTTACACCACGGTCAGTAAAGCCTACCACGCTGTCCCTCGGGCTGCACTGGGTCTCTGTTACACCACGGTCAGTAAAGCCTACCACGCTGTCCCTCGGGCTGCACTGGGTCTCTGTTACACCACGGTCAGTAAAGCCTACCACGCTGTCCCTCGGGCTGCACTGGGTCTCTCCGACCATACCATGGTCCATTTGATTCCTGCTTACAGGCAGAAACTAAAACTCTGCAAACCTGCGGTGAGGGCATCAAAACAGTGGACCAGTGATGCGGTGGGGGATCTACAGTCATGCCTTGACACTACAGACTGGGACATGTTCAGGTCTGCTACCAACAGCCTCGATGAGTTCACAGAAGCGGTCACATCTTACATCAGCTTCTGTGAGGATTGCTGCATCACAACACGCGCCAGGGTGAATTTCAACAATGACAAGCCCTGGTTCTCTGCTAAACTCAGAAAGTTGAGGCTGGAGAAAGAGAAAGCGTTCAGGAGCGGGGACAGAGACATTTTCAAAGAGGCTAAGAACCGGTTTAGCAAGGAGATTAGAGTGGCAAAACGACGGTACTCAGAGAAATTTAAACAACCAATCTCTGCTAACGACTCTGCCTCTGTCTGGAGGGGTCTGAGGCAAATTACCAACTACAAGCCCAGAGCCCCCCACACCACCAACGACTCTCGCCTAGCCAACGACCTGAATGAGTTTTACTGCAGATTCGAAAGGCAGCTGGACGACCCTGCACTCCCCTCCCCCCTCTCCCCCTTACCCCCACCGCAGATGCATCTCTCACTATTCAAGACAGAGATGTAAAAAGACTCTTCAAGAGGCAGAACCCCCGCAAATCAGCGGGACCAGACTCTATCTCTCCAGCCACCCTTAAGCACTGCGCTGACCAGCTGTCTCCCGTGTTCACCGCCATCTTCAACACCTCCCTGGAGATGCCATGCCATGCCTCCACCATCATCCATGTGCCAGCCTGTCTTAAGGCCTCCACCATCATCCCAGTGCCTAAAAAGCCAAGGCCAACAGGACATAATGACTACAGACCCGTAGCGCTGACCTCGGTGGTAATGAAGTCCTAAGAACGTCTTGTGCTGGCTCATCTGAAAACAATCACAGACCCTCTACTAGACCCCCTGCAGTTTGCCTACAGAGCCAACCGGTCGGTGGACGATGCAGTCAACATGGCCCTCCACTTCACTCTCCAGCACCTGGATTCCCCTGCAACATATGCGAGGATCCTGTTTGTTGACTTCAGCTCCGCCTTCAACACCATCATCCCTGCCCTTCTACATGACAAGCTCTCCCAGCTCAACGTTCCAGACTCCACCTGCAGGTGGGTCACAGACTTCCTGTCTGACAGGAAGCAGTGCGTCAAGCTGCGGTCACAAGTCTCTGACTCCCAGTCCATTAGCACCGGGACCCCCCAGGGCTGCGTCCTTTCTCCTCTGCTCTTCTCCCTGTACACCAACAGTTGCACCTCAAGTCACCCATCTGTTAAGATCCTGAAGTTTGCGGACGACACCACCCTCATTGGGCTCATCTCCGAGGGGGACGAGTCCGACTACAGGCTGGAAGCTGACAAACTGGTGACCTGGTGCAGCCAGAACAACTTAGAGCTCAATGCTCTAAAGACAGTGGAGATGGTTGTGGACTTCAGGAGAAACTCAGCCCCACTCTCACCCATCACCCTGTGTGGCTCCCCCGTCAATACGGTAGAGTCCTTCCGCTTCCTGGGCACCATCCTCTCACAGGACCTCAAGTGGGATTTAAAAATCTGCTCACTGACCAGGAAAGCACAACAGAGATGTACTTCCTTCGGCAGCTGAAGAAATTCACCCTGCCTAAGACTATGATGGTCCACTTCTACTCAGCCATCATTGAGTCCATCCTCACCTCATCCATCACCACCTGGTCTGCTGCTGCTACAGCCAAGGACAAGAGCAGACTGCAGCGTATCATCCGCTCAGCTGAAAAGGTGATAGGCTGCAATCTGCCTAGCCTCGAGGACCTGCAGACCTCGAGGGCTCTGAGGAGAGCTAGGAAGATTGTGGCAGACCCCTCTCACACCTCTGTTCAATCCACTCCCCTCCGGCAGAAGGCTTCGGTCCATCAGGACCAAAACCTCACGCCACAAGAACAGTTTCTTCCCATGTGCTACTGGCCTCCTCAATAAGGCCAGGGGTGCACACAAGCCTTGAACTATGACCCATCTCACTTAAGCCTCGAACTCTGACCCACTCCTTTTGCACATTGCCTGATTTGCACTACATTTTTTGCTCTATTGCACTGTTGTTTTTTGGTATCTTATTGTTATTTTTTTGTACATACTATCCCTCTACCCCCTCATCCCTTTAGTTTAATTTATATTGTTATATTCACATGTTGTATGTAAGCACTTTCCTGCCACAGTAAATTCCTTGTATGTTCACACATTCAATGGCGAATAAACACTTTTCTGATTCTGATTCTGATGTACACAGTAAATACACAGAATACAAGAGTGCAAATAGCAGTGGGATTATATACGGTAGCCTAATTCAGAATCAAGTGAAAAGTCAATATACAGTTAATACAGGATGAGGTCTAAGTAGGTCAGTTGCGCGGTATTGATAAGGCAGTAACAACTATAAATAGAACAGAGAGTCTATATGCAGAATGTAGCGTATCTAGCAGGTAGGACATTAGAGTAATGAAAGACAACAGCTGACGGACACATAGTTCAATGCTAAGCCGCCTTCGGAAAACCTCCAGACACACACGAGACAACAAACCCAATAAATCCTTTCCAAATCACCTTAAAATGCAACACATTAACTAGAACACCTCAACATGGCCAGTTAATGGGCTACAATAACAGCCACAATAAGCCCCTGAGATGACCCAATATATCATGGATGTTTCAGTCTCTCACATTGACAGAGACCTAAGTGAGCCTCATGGGAATTGTTTGGAATTAGGTAAGAAATAGGGTTCCATTTGGGATGCCTTTATTGTTAGCAACATTAAGCTCTGCTATGCATACAAACAACCCGATTCGGTGTTCAGTGGGTGTTTTCCCATAGCTAATTAAGTAGTGCTAACGCTAATGGGGTGGCCATTATTTTAGCGTGTGAGCAGTTCGGTCCTGCTTAAGAGGCTATATTCATCTGATGAACACAAAGCTTGGAAGAGATCTCATCCGCTACTGATGGTGTGTTTTTTTCGCCACGTTTTAAAAGTCGTCAACAGAAAATTCTGTTGAAGTGGTTTGCTTTCAACCGAAGTTGTTTGCATTTTAGACTGCCTAGATAAAAATACGATAACCTATGGATGAAACATTTCAACCGGGGCCAACTGAACTAGATCATTCTAAATAGTGATTTACATTATTTACTGTATGTGCACTGACCTCATCTCATCCGATTAATGCCTTCAATTGGGAACACATAAATGATGTATGTTGTAAGAAACCAAACGCTGAATTCTCACAAAATGGTTGGTTCCAATTTTGAATGCTGGTTTGCATTATTTAACGGCAGTTCCTTTGCTATCTGTCTAATGTATTTTAATTGACTTTAAACCTCCCCTTAAATAACTTCTAAAACTAGGACCCAAGTAATAAGTAGCAGCTCGTAATTAGGCATTGCATCCCATCGGGTGCCTTCATCAATTATTACTCTTGCCCAGCTATGGACCAGTTATCACTTAACTATTAAACATTTATAAACCTTTTAATGATTAACGATATGTAGGGACCTAATGTCTATGGAAATTAGAGCAATTCATCAGTGATCATCTCATTCAATTAAAAAGGCACCATTCTAATAGTGGGCATCCTAAAGATCAATGATTAACTACCCAAATATAACAGGTTTTCTCAAAATCCTAGTTGAAATATTTCTTGGTTTCCAGCATTCTTTACTAGATATTGTGCATAAGAACAAACTGATGTAGTAATGTGAGTTATTCATTGATCCATGTTAGCAAAAGTATTTGACATCGATGCCTTTATGAAAAGCTAACCTCAATTGAGAGAAGGCAATATACCCCAACGCTTGGCTTTTTGATTTGGATTGACCAGAGATCCAGTCGGACATTAACAATAACATGACAGGCTGTCTTTGACAGAACAAAAATGAGGGCACACAAAAAAATATTTTAATCACAAAAGCAGATCCTCCATAAAAAAAAGAACCGAAATGATAAGAGAACACAGCAGACCCCATCTCTTGTGAGTAAAAAACCCCAACCTGACAACATTTGCTGGAATGGATAAATATCTTCAGGTGCTCTGTGATCAATTCTGACCAACAATCGCTCAGTGAGTCGGGCAGGACTTCAGAAAGACCCACGGTGGGTGAAATATGTCTCCCAGTTCAAGTGCAACAACGAATGTCACACTGCAACACAAGCACAACACCAGATTCCCCTGTATCTATGTCCCAGTGAGATTACATGGAACTCTATCACAGTCCAATTGTTAATGAAAAACAAAGCCACATCGAGCACATCAAACCACTACATTGAAGCAGTGGGATTTTAGCGCTGGCTCCACTACACTCTTAGCAGTGCACATCTTTGAACAGGGGCCAAATAGGGACTTGTAGGGATTAGCATGCTATTTGGGACATCTACCTTATACTGATTATTTAGCATTCAATACAGAGTGGAATTAGCGCAGTCCTGCCACATCATATATTGTAGAGACAAACAACATTCTTGCTTCGCTTTGCACCCGGGACCAGAATAACGCAACTTCTTGCATAAACATGCATGTAAAAAATAGACCTGTGCGTGTGTGCCAAAGCAGACTCATTTCACGCTTCATACGCAAGCTACCATCTTCATCGTGGCTGCAGTGGAGATTGGACGAGTTCCCTCTTGAGCCTCATTTAAATGGTGTCCAGGCAGCTTTGTTTGAATAACACTACAGGGGACTTTGGCTTTCTTTCTATACCACTGCCATGCGATTCCAGTCTGTGCATTGCTGCACAGTGCAATAGTGTTATACACACTGACAGACACACAATAATACATAATCGACAGTGTGTGCGCACATGTGTGTGTGTGAGAGAGATCCAAGAAAAATGGCAAAGGAATGTCAAAGCAGAACTAATTCTGATGGCTTATTATGCCTGGCATTCGTGCACTGCTTTGGAACATGTTCTCTGGTAGAACATAGCCTACACAGGGAATGTAGTGCCATACAGGATGTGGACAAGTATTTGTTTTGTCTGTGGAACCATGACAACTCTTATTCAATAGAGGCTGGATAGCTAATTCTTCTAGCGTCATTAAACCTCGTTCTCTCCATGACGGTGCCACGGTGGTTCGCACATGCTGGCTATTCATATGGGTGTCTCGTAACGACCGTTTCTCAGGACACTATAATCGTTTTATAATATTCTGCAGCAACATTTTTTATGTTATGAGATTCAAGATATTTTTAACAGAGAGTGATGCTAATCCCCTTGTGAATATTATAATCCCAAAGGAAATACTCCAGATTAATTATCATGGCCTGCTTCCAAGAGTGGAGAAGCTATTTTCCCATTTTTAATACGTGACTTGTTAACTGCATCTGCATAAGTAATTTATCTCCAGTATCGAACTGACTTGACAATCATAGCACACGCTGAAGTCTCCCCCCCTCTCTCCCTCTAGCTCTCACACACACACACACACGCACGCACACACAGACACACACACACACACGCACACATCACCCCAAGCCCAAGTGATGGTGTGACATTCTAAAGCAAATTACTCATGCAGTCCTAAGCATCCAGTGTAAATATGACTTTAAATAATCAAATGTATTATTGGTACAGCGTTTGCTGCTGTATTTATTGTCATACATTATTCTCGCAATTTCGAACAGCAAATTGCGAGTAAGAAGCTTCGTTGTCAGGTTCGCCTCCTGTCCTTGTGTGCCACCAATTAAACGTTAAACTTGTAAATGTGATTTCTCTCCGTTGTGAAATATTATAATATCAGTATTACACTCGGACCGTAGAGATGATGGGAGAGCTGTTTGCAATGAGGGGAATGTTCCAACAGCATACGGTGTAATTGATCCCAGCTGCCGGGATGAAAGCTATTCCCAGCGGGTTAGTCACGTGTCCTCTGGGGAGCGTTTTAGTTTTGTGACACAGAGCACCGTTACCAGAGTAGTCAGTGTACTTGAACATCCTTCCATTGTAAGGGCTGATCGATCAATATCTGGAATAAAACACAGTTTTTTGTGCCCGTCGTCGTTGATTTTCAAACTAAGGTAACGGGAGAAACACGTGAACGCGCGCTTTCTAGCATCTAGGCTCGTGGGATACTTCTGAGAGAGAGAGCTGCACACGCGATACTGGGAATTTCTGAGAGAGAGAGATCTGCACGCGCGATAGTGGGAACGTCTGAGAGAGAGATCTGCACGCGCGATACTGGGAATTTCTGAGAGAGAGAGATCTGCACGCGCGATAGTGGGAACGTCTGAGAGAGAGATCTGCACGCGCGATACTGGGAACTTCTGAGAGAGAGATCTGCACGCGCGATACTGGGAACTTCTGAGAGAGAGAGATCTGCACGCGCGATAGTAGGAACGTCTAAGAGAGAGATCTGCACGCGCGATACTGGGAACTTCTGAGAGAGAGAGATCTGCATGCGCGATACTGGGAACTTCTAAGAGAGAGATCTGCACGTGCGATAGTGGGAACTTCCGAGAGAGATCCGCACGCGCGATACTGGGAACTTCTAAGAGAGAGATCTGCACGTGCGATAGTGGGAACTTCTGAGAGAGATCCGCACGCGCGATAGTGGGAACTTCTGAGAGAGAGATCTGCACGTGCGATAGTGGGAACGTCTGAGAGAGAGATCTGCACGTGCGATAGTGGGAACATCTGAGAGAGAGATCTGCACGCGCGATAGTGGGAACTTCTGAGAGAGAGATCTGCACGTGCGATACTGGGAACTACTAAGAGAGAGATCTGCACGTGCAATAGTGGGAACGTCTGAGAGAGAGTTCTGCACGCGCGATAGTGGGAACGTCTGAGAGAGAGATCTGCACGTGCGATAGTGGGAACTTCTGAGAGAGAGATCTGCACGCGCGATACTGGGAACTTCTGAGAGAGAGAGATCTGCATGCGCGATACTGGGAACTTCTAAGAGAGAGATCTGCACGTGAGATAGTGGGAACTTCTGAGAGAGATCTGCACGTGCGATACTGGGAACTTCTGAGAGAGATCTGCACGTGCGATACTGGGAACTTCTAAGAGAGAGATCTGCACGTGCGATAGTGGGAACTTCTGAGAGAAAGATCTGCACGCGCGATAGTGGGAACTTCTGAGAGAGAGATCTGCACGTGCGATACTGGGAACTTCTAAGAGAGAGATCTGCACGTGCGATAGTGGGAACGTCTGAGAGAGAGATCTGCACGCGCGATAGTGGGAACGTCTGAGAGAGAGATCTGCACGTGCGATAGTGGGAACTTCTGAGAGAGAGATCTGCACGCGTGATACTGGGAACTTCTGAGAAAAAGATCTGCACGTGCGATAGTGGGAACTTCTGAGAGAGATCTGCACGTGCGATACTGGGAACTTCTAAGAGAGAGATCTGCACGTGCGATAGTGGGAACGTCTGAGAGAGAGATCTGCACGTGCGATAGTGGGAACATCTGAGAGAGAGATCTGCACGCGCGATAGTGGGAACTTCTGAGAGAGAGATCTGCATGTGCGATACTGGGAACTTCTGAGAGAGAGAGATCTGCACGCGTGATACTGGGAACTTCTGAGAGAGAGAGATCTGCATGCGCGATACTGGGAACTTCTAAGAGAGAGATCTGCACGTGCGATAGTGGGAACTTCTGAGAGAGATCTGCACGTGCGATACTGGGAACTTCTAAGAGAGAGATCTGCACGTGCGATAGTGGGAACTTCTGAGAGAGAGATCTGCACGCGCGATACTGGGAACTTCTGAGAGAGAGATCTGCATGCGCGATACTGGGAACTTCTAAGAGAGAGATCTGCACGTGCGATAGTGGGAACTTCTGAGAGAGATCTGCACGTGCGATACTGGGAACTTCTAAGAGAGAGATCTGCACGTGCGATAGTGGGAACGTCTGAGAGAGAGATCTGCACGTGCGATAGTGGGAACATCTGAGAGAGAGATCTGCACGCGCGATAGTGGGAACTTCTGAGAGAGAGATCTGCATGTGCGATACTGGGAACTTCTAAGAGAGAGATCTGCACGTGCGATAGTGGGAACGTCTGAGAGAGAGATCTGCACGCGCGATAGTGGGAACGTCTGAGAGAGAGAGATCTGCACGTGCAATAGTGGGAACTTCTGAGAGAGAGATCTGCACGCGCGATACTGGGAACTTCTGAGAGAGAGAGATCTGCATGCGCGATACTGGGAACTTCTAAGAGAGAGATCTGCACGTGCGATACTGGGAACTTCTGAGAGAGATCTGCACGTGCGATACTGGGAACTTCTAAGAGAGAGATCTGCACGTGCGATAGTGGGAACATCTGAGAGAGAGAGATCTGCACGCGCGATAATGGGAACTTCTGAGAGAGAGATCTGCACGTGCGATAGTGGGAACTTCTGAGAGAGAGATCTGCATGCGCGATAGTGGGAACTTCTGAGAGAGATCTGCACGTGCGATACTGGGAACTTCTAAGAGAGAGATCTGCACGCGCGATAGTGGGAACTTCTGAGAGAGAGATCTGCACACGCAATAGTGGGAACTTCTGAGAGAGAGATCTGCACGCGCGATAGTTCGCAGTCTGTGCCTGCAAGTGTTCTGTGACCGTGTCACCACAACTATTTTACGATTCATCCGACCCGCGGGCTGTCACTGTCTGCAAACGCCGAGGTAGGCCTGTATTACTATATGTTTGCTGTCGATATTGTATTATGTCGAAGAGCTTATGTGCTTAACTGTTCGCGAGGGCGCAAGCTTGAATCTGGAAATACGCATGCGTAAATGCTTCATGAGTGCAAAATTACCCTATCCGATACCCAGAAATATTTATGGTGTCTGAAATGACTTCAGTGTGTAAACATTGAATGTGCGAACGAAATAGTACCCACGTTGGTAAATGTATTATTCTGTTTTTTTACTTATCTACATGTGCCGTGTTTGTCAGATCAAAAATACTAAACATGTGACCGCTCCAACATCACACCATGGAGCCAAGTAAGGTGCCCTAAAATATGGACTTTGGCTATTGTTACTCCAATAACATGGCTGAAGGCTACAGCAGAGCTACTCAAACATGTAGATACACATCCACGCATAATTATATACATATATGCAGTACCAGGGATTGGTTAACCTACTCATTCAGGGGTATTTCTTTGTTATTTCTTTTTTCCACATTGTAGAATACTACTATGAAATAAAATACTAAATAATGAAGTAACCAAGAGGGTCAAACACATTAAAATACATTTATATTTTAGATTATTCAAAGTTATCACCCGTTTGCTTTGATGACAGCTTTGCACACTATAAACAATGAGGAAAATAGTAATACTATGGTAATATCCTTGCATGGGAATGTGTGATTTAACTCATGAATGATACTGTGTAGACCATGTGCTTTGTTATTAGAATGTGCCGTGCACACAGACAGCAAGCACTTTGAGATTGTTAGATTCACAGTGCAGTCACCTAGGGATGGTTATGCTGTAGTCCATAATGAATTGGGATACATGCTGTAATGTAATAACATAACATAATTACATGTAGGTAAATTGAAACACATTTAGCACTCTGTCATGTCTTTTAACTTGGTGTAAACATTAACAGAGCTATGTGGCCTATTGCTGAAGAACAATGCTTTCTGCATTGAGTGTCATTAAATGACTAACATTCTACATCAATGTTAACTCCACATTAATAATAAAATTGAATGTCCAGATATGCTGTTATTGCGCTATTGCACATTTTATTGCACTAAAATTGGCTGGAATATAGTGTCTATAAATACCGCTTGACCATCTAATGATTTTATGGACAACATGCCAACACGCTAGCTTGCCATTTGGTTGTGATCATGTATGGACGTTGCTCATCTCCCCAGCCCTCACATGCAAGAGGCCAGGCCATGGACCAATCACCTGCCCCCAGACCCGCCACAGACCCAGTGCACAGACCCCGTACCAGAATTGATTACTCTTGGCCTTTCTGAGTTCATCCAAGATTCAAACATATGGTCAACTGCCACCAGAAGATACCATTACTCCAGATGGGGAGAAAGGTGTCCGCTAATCTCCGGACCAGATCTGCCCGGTCAGTGTCATTTGGAGAGTCCTCAAACCAGGGTCTCGCATGCATCCGCCAGGAGGCCCCAAAAGAGAAGACTCTCCAGTAGCTAAATACGGGGTTGGCTGTGGATGCCGCGCCCAAGCATGCCAAGATGTCCCTCTGAGGAGGCTACAGACCTTATTTAAAAGGGAGAAGAGGCACACATTGGTGGAAGTGCTTTCACCTATGGAGAGCCCCCAGTCTCCCCAAGCTGCTTCAGTGACCTCCAGGGAGCGATGAGGAAGCAGACGCCTTATCAGTTATCGTCCCGGTACAGGACTATGTCCCCTTAGAGCTTCTCACTTAACCAAGAGCATAAAAATTGTGTTATCCAGCACAAGAGGGTAGCGTCACTGGATATGGAAAAAGGGTTAGCGCTGGGCCAAGTTGGACCCCTCTGAACAGACACTCGCCAGCATCCATGAAGAGACTCTCCAGGAAGGGATTGCAGTGCTGGCTCGCGATGCTAACGTCGAACCAGCAAAGATGTCGCCTGGGAATGTGGCTGCGGAGCTACTTTGAGAGGAAGAGCTCCAGGAGGAGTGAAGCAAGGGAGAAGAGAGAATAGGAGAAATGAGGAGAGAGGGAAAGGAGAAAGAGCGAGAAGATTTGAGAAGGAATCTGTAGATTTAGCTAAAGATGGTCAAGGACTCTGCCACCCTAGCTTTAAGGGGAAACTGGTTCCCCCATTAGGATTCCAGGACAGGCTTTTGACTGGGCTGAGGGGTAGTGGCCCTCTTTTAGGGGGGACTGCCAAGGTGCCACAAGTGGCAGAAGGAAGGGCTTGGGCATTGCATGGACTTAAGGAGTGGGAGTTTCCCATCCGAATCTGCTAGCAAGCACCATTGACATGTTTTAGTTGTGAGCTTCAAATAGGAACCAGTGAAGTCAATGAATAACCGGAGGGCCAGGACTAGCATATTTGTTTCTGATTACAGACAAATAATGAAATGAAATAGTATAAATTATTGCATTTCTTTATAAGTTGTCAATGGCTTTCACTTATTTCATATTAAAATTAGAGCTGTCAAAGTGGACATGTTACCCCATGCAATTAATTGTATCTGATTAATGCCCATAATTGTTTTAACACTAATAATTAAGCCTCTGACTGTAGCAGGAGCTGTACTGTAGCAGGAGCTGTACTGTAGCAGGAGCTGTACTGTAGAAGGAGCTGTACTGTAGCAGGAGCTGTACTGTAGCAGGAGCTGTACTGTAGCAGGAGCTGTACTGTAGCAGGAGCTGTACTGTAGCAGGAGCTGTACTGTAGCTGTACTGTAGCTGGAGCTGTACTGTAGCTGGAGCTGTACTGTAGCAGGAGCTGTACTGTAGCTGGAGCTGTACTGTAGCAGGTGCTGTACTGTAGCTGGAGCTGTACTGTAGCTGGAGCTGTACTGTAGCTGGAGCTGTACTGTAGCAGGAGCTGTACTGTAGCAGGAGCTGTACTGTAGCTGGAGCTGTACTGTAGCAGGAGCTGTACTGTAGCTGGAGCTGTACTGTAGCTGGAGCTGTACTGTAGCAGGAGCTGTACTGTAGCTGGAGCTGTACTGTAGCTGGAGCTGTACTGTAGCTGGAGCTGTACTGTAGCAGGAGCTGTACTGTAGCTGGAGCTGTACTGTAGCAGGAGCTGTACTGTAGCAGGAGCTGTACTGTAGCAGGAGCTGTACTGTAGCAGGAGCTGTACTGTAGCAGTAGCTGTACTGTAGCAGGAGCTGTACTGTAGCAGGAGCTGTACTGGTGCGGTAGCTGTACTGTAGCAGGAGCTGTACTGTAGCAGGAGCTGTACTGTAGCAGGAGCTGTACTGTAGCAGTAGCTGTACTGTAGCAGGAGCTGTCCTGTAGCTGGAGCTGTACTGTAGCTGGAGCTGTACTGTAGCAGGAGCTGTACTGTAGCTGGAGCTGTAGCTGGAGCTGTACTGTAGCAGGAGCTGTACTGTATCAGGAGCTGTACTGTAGCAGGAGCTGTACTGTAGCAGTAGCTGTACTGTAGCTGGAGCTGTACTGTAGCAGGAGCTGTACTGTAGCAGTAGCTGTACTGTAGCAGTAGCTGTACTGTAGCAGTAACAGTACTGTAGCAGGAGCTCTACTGTAGCAGTAACAGTACTGTAGCAGGAGCTGTACTGTAGCAGTAACAGTACTGTAGCAGGAGCTGTACTGTAGCAGTAACAGTACTGTAGCAGTAGCTGTACTGTAGCAGTAACAGTACTGTAGCAGGAGCTGTACTGTAGCAGAAGCTGTACTGTAGCAGGAGCTGTACTGTAGCTGGAGCTGTACTGGAGCAGTAGCTGTACTGTAGCTGGAGCTGTACTGTAGCTGGAGCTGTACTGTAGCAGTAACAGTACTGTAGCAGGAGCTGTACTGTAGCAGGAGCTGTACTGTAGCAGGAGCTGTACTGTAGCAGTAACAGTACTGTAGCAGGAGCTGTACTGTAGCAGTAACAGTACTGTAGCAGGAGCTGTACTGTAGCTGTACTGTAGCAGTAACAGTACTGTAGCAGGAGCTGTACTGTAGCTGGAGCTGTACTGTAGCAGTAACAGTACTGTAGCAGGAGCTGTACTGTAGCAGGAGCTGTACTGTAGCTTCACTGGCACTTGGCTTGTGTTCCTCATTTCCACTTTCCTAAGCTTTTATGCTGTTGCCAGTCACGTTTCCATATAAACATATTCTAACAGTGAAAATAACTAACAACTTTCAGGCTGTGCCTAATTCACTTTATTCATGTGTGTTCGGTAACAGGAGAGACACAGGGAATAATGAAGAAGTGGTGGAGGGAGAGACAAAAAATCCAAATAAAAAACAAACCTTTTGGTGACACGGGGGGGGTGAGGAATGTTTGTGAGGAATGTGTGCTGGCAGTAGTAAGTTTGGGTGCCTCTGCACGTCTCCTGGCTGTCTCCCTCCACGACAGCCTGGTGCATTATCTCTCCTGGCCTTGGCACCGACCTGCTCAGTGGGAGCCCTCAAATTCCTCCCCAGGCAAGGTCCCAGTAGGAGGCAGGTGTGTTGGGGAGGGCTGGAACTGCTGGCTGCACCGGGAGGATCCGGAAGATATCATTACTCTCTGTTGGGGGCGTTGGTGCGACAATGATACATCGGGTTTGGGCGTGTTCGCGATAGATAAACGCTTTGGCCTTCTCATTTATACATAATGTCTGCCTGTTAGTCAAGTGCCAGTATCAAGTACTATCATATGCGTTTGGTTGACTTTGGGAATTCTTAAATAAAGACACAAGTATTTGCTTGTGGTCAACAATACTTCATGGAATCAACTGTTTGCTGCAACCACCCCATTCTAACCACATTTCAGCTAAACCTCCAAGTACAATGCTTTTAAAAGCTTGGGTGAGATTCAATGTTTTGGAATCAATGTGAAAACAGCATGTGTGTGGAGATAAAGAGAGAGAAAAAGACTTTGCTGCGTTTGTGAATGTTAGAGAGAGAGAGTGTGTGTGTACGACAGAGGGAGTACTGTGTGTGTGTGTGTGTGTGTGTGTGTGTGTACGACAGAGGGAGTTAACTGTGTGTGTGTCACAAAAGACCAAGCACCCAGCAGGTATTTATATCAGTTTTTACTAACATTTTTGCCTGGTGACACGGTTGCTTATATGTTTTCACTGTATTTCACTCAGTGTTTATCGCCAGAGAAATATTGGCAGTGTCAATCATATGAGCAATCCTCTTAAATAGGTATTTACATTTATATTTGTCCCCTTAGGATTAAGGGGTGTGGGGTCCCAACCCAATGTTAGAAGCATAAACATTAGTTCCCCCAAAAAGTAACAGCATATGACAAATGAACATATAAAATGTGTCCCTGCCAATTTAAAACTCCTACGCCCTTTGTGATGCCGTTGAATAACAATCATGACCTTCATGGTCTGGTCTTCCACTCTTGGTTGCATCAGCTGGGCTGAGTTCTTGGTAGATGTTGTGCTTGATTCACGAGGGATGACTCACTAAACTGCCTTCCCTGGTGCTTTGAAAACATGTCTTCTAAAGTACCTCACCTGAAGGTTTGCATCTGTAAGCCCAACAATCCTAGAACCGTAATTCTGATTGGACCGGCCATATATGGAACACAGTACCGTTTTGGATGCGGACTCCGAACACGCTGAAGGAAATGCCTCTCTAAAGCGTGAAGCAACTGAACTGTCGCCAACATGTCGTACTCCGCTTGATGTCTAAATGCGGCACGGGTGCTTAATGAGACGTCTCTCTCCCGGAGTACAGTAGACAACTAGACAGTTGACAGTAGACTTCACCGCAAGCCTGGCGGATGCAGCTGACACAGTCATTTATCAATTACCTACCAGGGAGAGCTGTCATCACTGTATCTCTGGCTGAAGTGTAATTATTACAGAGCAAATTCATGGGAACAGTGTGCAACGAAACCACAGTCAATTCCAAAGGTCCAGCGTCAATCACCGGGATCAAGCAACGGCTCCCTATCACCTAGGAGATATATTTTCTGTTTACCTTTTGTTATGAGTCATCTTTAACATCTATAAGCAGGATATCCACGCATCATGTTTTCTTAGAGATTATCCACGCCTTGTGACATTTGTTATGCACTGTTATTTTGGTAGGCATGCCTAGGGAGGTAGACGCTGCATTTTGGAGAGTAGATCTGCATCTGTATTGTAAGGCATTTGAGGGAACTCAATTATAGAACTACATTAGGCTAGGTCCTGCGTACGAAATTGGTTCTATAAATGAAGAGCATGTGGTGTTTTCTCTTGTTGTTTCAGCACTGCCCTGCCACCACTGATTATGGAAAACTTAAGAAGAAATACACATTTGTGAATATACCAAGTACAAGTATGTTGTGCTTGTCAAAATATAATGCAGCTCGCTGTCGGTCAAATGCGTGCTACAGATGGAAATAGCGCTAAATTTGCAACTGTTGTTTTGAAAGCCTCCCCCAGCTAGTTTACCAGCTGCATGTGTTGACAGCCGCCCAACTTCAGCTACCGAAGCTCTCACTCTTCATTTTGTATTTTTCTCTGTTGGATAGTTATGAACAAATAGATTGAAATGTGTTTTTGTATGGTTACTATTCCTATCTTGGGGTTGTTGTAAAAAGCACAGGTGGTGGAATCGGCGCACAAAGGAGGTCACTCCCTCGTCAAGGCGGCTGGAGAGATGTGCGTGCATCTGTGGAACAAAAACCGACGACGCCAAGAATCTGTGAGGAAATCAATGTGCGATCCAAATAGCACCATTTCTCCTAAATGTAGTGTGACTATTTGGAAAGCAGCCCATGCAGGATGAATGCACTAAAATTTTGTTTTCTGCACATCAAACACCTAATACTCAATTAGCGGGACACCATCTGAAGTCGAGTTCAATCTGGAAAAATATGCAAATCTGATTGAAGAGATTGATGAGAGTGAGTGTTCTGTGGATCGTACCTGTGTCTTTGCTACTCAACCTTTCTGCTGTTGAGCTACAAATCCAAATGCCTAGCCTGGGTTCAGATTTTCTGTGTGCTTTGTACTTGTCCAACATTTCAGATGGCTGTATGTCCCCAACAGATTGGCGATCAGGCTGAAAAGCATGTCTGGAATAAACTTATAGGGTAATAGTCATGCTTACATAACCAATGCTATCCGTTAATACTCGTCCTGTGCAAATAAAGTTTAAATCTGAAATTCCAGAAAGTGTGTGGTTAAAACACAAATCACACTTTAAAAAAAATGAACGATGTGAACGAGTGTGAGACCTTACTAGGCTTTTTAATCTCCCTTTAAGTACACAAACAACTTGGGTAAGAGGCACTCTAGGAACGCCTCACTCAAGCAGGAACCAAGGAGTTGCATTGTCTGCAGTATCATGCTGGGATGATGATATGATGAAGGCTCTCTCAATTAGTCTCAGACAGGAGTTTCCCACTGAGTTGTGTTGTGTAATGCAGAACTCACCGGTCACGTCAGATTAACGGACGGTGATCGTTAATTGTAACGGACATGAACGTGAAGTGACAGCAGTGTTGTCACATCATATTCAAACAAAGGAAGGTTTGACCTCAGTACAGTTGCAAAAGACCCCAAGCATAACTGGGGGTAGGGACAAGTTCAGGCCGGGTCAGGAAAACCGTTCTGTACATTCCTGGGGATTCCCTACTCCGGCTGCTAGTTCCTGAAACAAATGGTGTTTGACAAAACATGTAACATCACACTGACTCAGGTCACATGATGGATATTGATTCAAATGTGTTGGGTTTATGACAGTTGTAATGTCACAGGAGTATGGAGAGTGTACACTATGTGGACGTTGTAGGAAACAGTACATTTGTTTTACATAACCTTTTATACTTCATACTTATACATAGTGTTAGTGGTTTATCTCTAGCACTGTAATTTTGAATCAGAATTTTACATTTAACCCGTGTATGAAATTCCATTGTTAAAACACTGTGGTGATGTAGTCTAGGGAATATCATCTATTCTGATATGGATTTTCTTGTTTTGTCATGTGGAAGTAAGTTCGATTTCCATTACAGTGATTTAGCAGATACTCTTATCCAGAGAGGCTAACATTGAATGTATTAATTTGAAAAGAGCTTGGTGAAACAACCCGACTGTTTAGTAGAAAGTGTTCCTTTATTGCATTCTACACAATAAATTAGTAATTGGCCAAGTTCAGTAATGAAAGAAGCCTAGACAAATTAACATACAAATATGTTTTACTCCAATAGCCCAAATTTCACCCATGGAACCTTTGAGCTAAATTCATATCATGTTCATTGATAAAAGTATCACATTTTAATAAACTTTAACAATATATCTGCTTTAAAACCATTCATGCCATTACAAAAGATTTCCGTATAAAACCTGCCTTTACGTCATATAATATTGCAAAAAGTATTAAAACATATTTTTAGAGTAACTTTGGAGGGTCCAGCCTTTTATAAAGATTAGATAGTTGGTCTGGTTTGGTCGACACCGTATGGATAATAGGGTAACCCATTATGCCAAGATGGGTTACAATATATTGAACGATCTATATATTTGAGTTCAGAAAGGAAGAAGCCTCTGTTTTAAAAATAGTATCAAGACATGACTGTTTACCAAACAACACCTGGGTTAAGACCAAAACTACTGATACAATTTACTTTGGACAGATAAGTCGAAGTGGTCGTTTTTTGGCCACAATGACTGATAGCATGTTTATCAAAAGCGTAACATTGCCTTTGCACTAAAGAACTGCTAGCTCCATACCAACATTAAATCAAGTAGGTGGTAGCATTCGGGTTTGGGGCTGCTTTGCTGAACTCAACCCTGAATTCTATGTTGTACCAGATTCTTGTGGAATGTGAGACCATCTGTCCAACAGATGAAGCTGTATCAAACATGGACCCAGCACAACGATCCAAAACAAACAAAGCAAAAAATAACAGCTTAAACTGAAGAAACATAGGCTTATGGAATGGCAGAACAGTTACAAGAACACACTACGAAAATTTTTCCACAATATGAAAATGCATTTTTGTTGGTTTTTGATGCTAAAATGATAATATAATCTCAGGGGTGTGCATTAACATGCTGAAATGAGAGGTGATGCCAACAAAATAAGCTTGATGTTGAGGTCCTGGACTGATTCGAACACACCTGGTCTTCGCTTTTCAAACCAGCTGTGTTGCCAGATTCTCTTCAATTATCTTGGAGGCAGCTAATGGTAGAAAAATGTACGTTGTACTTTCTGGCATCAGCTCCGGGGGACATTCCGACAGGCCGCTCGCCAATCAAAACGTAGAGACATCTGTGGCGCACAAGGCGCACCTGTGTGAATAACACGCTGCTAATCAGCTCCTTGATATGCCACACCTGTCATGTGTACGAATCAGCGTGGCAAAGAAAAGGGTTAGCGTTTAACATTTGAGAAAGAACCGTCTATGCGTATGGTCATTATTTATTTCTTCGCACATATGAGTCACTAGACACAAACTCTAAAAGTTGCATTCATATTTGTGTTCAGGGCGGTCCACGCAGCTTAGCTTCTGTTCAGCGTATGATCGAGCATCGCCTGTTGTGTTGCTACACGAAGCAGCCTAACTGTTAGTTGACATACAGATGGTTCAAGTGTCTTGTATGGTTTCCTCCTGACCTAATGGGATGTTAATTATGTTGTTGGAGAGTGTCACTCGGGGGCATCCCCACTTGTGCCCTTAGTCCCTTAATAGTGCACTTTCTTCTCAAAGGTTATGCATTAGGGTCCTTTTCTGGATGCGGAGAACTTGGTCATGTGGTGCATATGGGTAGGAAATAGTGACATTATAATTAATGGATGTGTCCGACATCCCCGGCTAATTGCCTTGTCATTATGAGAAGTGCTGGTACCGTTCCAGCCTGTGGAAGGGGCTTGTTGAAGAGTAAATTACTCCTATCTCTTCTGCACTCTAGCATGCACTCTCAGTGTCTCTGTTCCCCTCCTCTGTCTGTCTCTCTCCCTATGTTACACCATGCGTGTCTCTAATGATAACCTGGTTCGCACGTATTGTATTTAATACAGCACATTTGACCAAGGCCTGTAAGTATCTCACAAGCTCTGAGTTGCAGAATTCTCTGCACACAGCGTCTGATGGTCTGGCTGTTTCAAGGTCCCAACACACCATTGTAAACCACTTTGAGTGAATTCATTAGCCTGTATAAATGAATTAAACATGAAGGTTGTGTATTGTACACCTCTGGAATATCTCACGTTCAATGCATTCCCTTGTCCCCTTTTAAAGTCATTACCTTTGCGCCTGTTTTGAGACACAAATGGAATTTAAGAGAGGAGATGGGGAATTATATTGTTTTCAATTTAAGGGAATAGGGTTCCTCGGCTTAAATGACGGATGAGAGGCAGAACCTTGCGTTTTTGCTTCTCTATGCTCTGACAGACGTATGAATTTCTTTAATCGTGGCAGCTTGGTACAATTAGGTCAATCCATCATTGAATTGTACCAGCCTGCTCCCAAAATGCCACCCTATCCCCTACACAGTGTGTCACTTCTGATAAGAACTGCATGAGTCCTGGTCCAAAAATAGTGCACATGAGAACAGGGTGCGTGAAAAATAAACCACAAGCCGACCATACTAACAAAACAAACTCTCATAACAAACCTCTGAAGTATTCAGGCATTTAAAGGATCATGGGAAAGATAGAGCCCCCAATCTGGCAGTGTTCAGAGGCTGCGAGATCCCAGATCACGTTACTGTCTTCAAACGTTATTTATTTGCGTGTGGGAAAAGTCTGGTTCTAAATATGTCTGGGTTGGCTGTTTATCCTGCGTTCATATTCACAGGCAACAGTAGAGATTGTAACCATTGTGAATGTGGTTCAATGGGCGCAGATGGATCACTTTACAAAGTAGCTGACCCCGCATGCTATGAGCTGCAGGAACTCATCCCAGTGAGGTGCAAGATAGATCTTTTTGTAAGGCAGGGGCGTCAAACTCATTTTCCCTGACGCTTTTTAACTCAACATTGATTGTACACTATATTCTCGCTGTCACACTTCATCAAAGATATCGATTATAAGGGCTAGATGTATGGTATCGGGACTATAAATCTAGCTGTAGTAATGATTGCCATTTAATCCCATCATTACTTTTACCTGGTTTTTCTTTTTTTTACGCAAACCGACCAGGGCCTTGTGTTTCACACGTAATGTCATGGAATGTCTTGTAACAAGAGCACTCCTTTATATTCCTTTATACAGTATGCACGTTTGATTCTTTATATTCCTTTATACAGTATGCACGTTTGATTCTTTATATTCCTTTATACAGTATGCACGTTTGATTCTTTATATTCCTTTATACAGTATGCACGTTTGATTCTTTATATTCCTTTATACAGTATGCACGTTTGATTCTTTATATTCCTTTATACAGTATGCACGTTTGATTCTTTATATTCCTTTATACAGTATGCACGTTTGATTTTTTTCACTGTTCTTCAGGCCATTAGCAAAGTTCATTTGAGCAGCAGTCATGTACATTGATTCATTCTTTAAAAAATCTTTGAACTCCAATAGCAAAAACGGTGCTTCGGGTCACCTTTACTTGACTTTGATACCAAGTCAAAACCCCCGCTTTGTCGGTTTTCATTGTACGTACAAAACATAGGAAATATATTCCCAAGAAAATTTGATTCTATTCATAAGAGCCACACTGATTCCTAGTACTGTTCCCTTAAGGTTTACTGTGTGTGTGTGTGTCTGTGTCTCTGTGTGTCTGTGTCTCTGTGTGTGTGTCTGTGTCTCTGTGTCTGTGTGTCTATGTGTTACTGTGTCTGTGTGTGTCCGTGTGTGTGTCTTTGTGTCTGTGTCTCTGTGTGTCTCTGTGTTACTGTGTGTCTCTGTGTTACTGTGTGTCTGTGTGTCTCTGTGTGTCTCTGTGTTACTGTGTCTCTGTGTTACTGTGTCTCTGTGTTACTGTGTCTCTGTGTTACTGTGTCTCTGTGTGTCTGTATGTCTGTGTGTCTCTGTGTTACTGTGTCTCTGTGTTACTGTGTCTCTGTGTCTGTGTTTCTGTGTCTGTGTTTCTGTGTCTGTGTTTCTGTGTCTGTGTGTCTGTGTTACTGTGTGTCTGTGTGTCTCTGTGTCTGTGTGTCTCTGTGTCTGTGTGTCTCTGTGTTACTGTGTTTCTGTGTGTGTGTGTCTATGTGTCTGTGTTACTGTGTGTCTGTGTGTCTCTGTGTCTCTGTGTATGTCTGTTATACTTGTTCCTTGTGCACAAACAGAGCCTGGTATATTCCCCACGGCTTCTAATTAGATCCTGTCAAATGCATGTACTCTGTTGCCCAGTGGGGCTTCTGGTTCGCAGTTTTCCTAAGCAAAGACAGAGGCTGGCTAGCTAGCCACGCGGCACATTCTCTCAGTTGACAGTTGATGGCAACCGGTGCCGATTAGCCCTCTGTGTGAACGCCTTCCGTTCAGGCTTGTGCTTTTACACCCAGCAATTTAAAGACACACTAACATTGCCAAAAAGGGCTGAGTGCATACACATGCAGTAATGTATGCGCACCTACAGACACACACACACACACACACACACACACACATACACACACACTGACAGAAGAGCTCTGTGGGAGATTGCTAAAAGTGTTTATTTTCCATTAAGTAGATGGTGGGCTGGGTGGCAGCCTATAGGCTAATCCCTGTGTTTAAAATGACAAGTGATCTATCCTGAGAGGCTCCAGAAGCCTTGCAACACACACACACACATACACACAGAGGCACACCCACATACACACACACATACACACAGAGACACACGCACACCCACACACAGAGACACACGCACACCCACACGCACACACACACACACACACACACACACAGAGAGAGACACAGAGACACACACACACACATACACACAGAGGCACACCCACATACACACACACATACACACAGAGGCACACCCACATACACACACACATACACACAGAGACACACGCACACCCACACGCACACACACACACACACAGAGAGAGACACAGAGACACAGAGGCACACCCACATACACACACACATACACACAGAGACACACGCACACCCACACGCACACACACACACACACACACACACACACACACACACAGAGAGAGACACAGAGACACAGAGGCACACCCACATACACACACACATACACACAGAGACACACGCACACCCACACACACACACACACACACACACACACACACACACAGAGAGAGACACAGAGACACAGAGGCACACCCACATACACACACACATACACACAGAGACACACGCACACCCACACACAGAGACACACGCACACCCACACACAGAGACACACACACACCCACACACAGAGACACACACACACCCACACCCACACACACACACCCACACACAGAGACACACACACACACATACACACACACAGAGAGAGACACAGAGACACACACACACACACACACACACACAGAGAGAGACACAGAGACACACACACACAATTAGACGGATATAGCTTAGGTAGAGAGGCTTGCGGATAACCATTAGGATGGATTTATGTTTAAAAGCTAATTCTCTTGAGAACATTGCCACTGATGTTGTTGCTTTCTGTCTGCATGCATCTTACTTCAGGCCTGCCTTCTTCATGCCTGCCTTGCTGCCTGCTTGGTTACCGTTTGCTTACTGGCTGTACACACTCAGCTTCATGGCGTCAGAGCCTACAGCTGAGAGGCTTTCTGTGCTGCGCTTCTCGTTTTTAATTTGGTCTCCTCATCCTCTATTCATTTTCAACCACCCTCTATCGAGAATTCATTTACAGCCTTCATCTTGAATGATTTACAATTCAATGTGAAATTTCCATTGCCTGGAAAATCTTGTTCTATTTTAGGATGCTATATTATAGGCATACTCACCCTTCTAGAAAAGCTACTTCGGTGTATTTCCTAAATCTGTACTTGAATACATTTTGTTTGTGTTTCATTTGAGATATATTTGAGAAATGTAATTTGAGCGTTTTATTTCATCAAATTCTATGCGGTCTGATTTCATCTTACGCAGTTTCCTCATCGCATCTCCATATATATAAACAAGGTTTATATACCTGGAAGATCCAGACGTGTCCTTTGAATGCACGTTTCACTGATCAGTTTTGATTCATATTGGCCTACTGCTTAACAAGGAAGTAATCGGCAGCTGTTGGGATAAGACGGCATTAAATAACTAACAAACAGTTTTATTCATAAACCACAAGGAGGCGCTAGAGCGTGACACGCCATAGCACCATTGGCGGACAACATCCCCACCAAAACCAGACAGCGGCCAGCCAAATTGCAGAGCGCCATACCCGACAGGCATTGCTGCAGACACGATGAGAACTCCCCGCCGATTTCTGTCCAATTCCGAAGGTCATCGCAGACCAAAAAACATATTGTGAAAGAACAAAAAGCACATGCCTGATCACCACAGAAGTAACAATAGTAGAGTAGTGTATCTCCACCACACATGCCTGATCACCACAGAAGTAACGTTAGTAGGGTAGTGTATCTCCACCACACATGTGATCACCACAGAGGTAACGTTAGTAGGGTAGTGTATCTCCACCACACATGCCTGATCACCAAAGTAGTAACGTTAGTAGGGTAGTGTATCTCCACCACACATGCGTGATCACCACAGAAGTAACGTTAGTAGGGTAGTGTATCTCCACCACACATGCCTGATCACCACAAGTGTACCGTTAGTAGGGTAGTGTATCTCCACCACACATGCGTGATCACCTCAGAAGTAACGTTAGTAGTGTCGTGTATCTCCACCACACATGCCTGATCACCACAGAAGTAACATTAGTAGGGTAGTGTATCTCCACCACACATGCGTGATCACCACAGAGGTATCGTTAGTAGGGTAGTGTATCTCCATCACACATGCCTGATCACCACAGAAGTAACGTTAGTAGGTTAGTGTATCTCCACCACACATGCGTGATCATCTCAGAAGTAACGTTAGTAGGTTAGTGTATCTCCACCACACATGCGTGATCACCACAGAAGTACCGTTAGTAGGGTAGTGTATCTCCACCACACATGCGTGATCACCTCAGAAGTAACGTTAGTAGTGTCGTGTATCTCCACCACACATGCCTGATCACCACAGAAGTAACATTAGTAGGGTAGTGTATCTCCACCACACATGCGTGATCACCACAGAGGTATCGTTAGTAGGGTAGTGTATCTCCACCACACATGGGATCACCACAGAAGTAACATTAGTAGGGTAGTGTATCTCCACCACACATGCGTGATCACCTCAGAAGTAACGTTAGTAGGTTAGTGTATCTCCATCACACATGCCTGATCATCTCAGAAGTAACGTTAGTAGGTTAGTGTATCTCCACCACAGTATCCCAGTTCTGTCAGTCAGTCCTAACGGCATTACCGCGTTACATTATCCAGACAGCGGCCCGGTTGCCCGGAGAGGTGGACAGACCGGGTGGATCTGGGAGGGAGGGTGTCCCCGGTTTCTGTATTTACCCTCGGACCTCCACCACTGGCAGTGTGGCTGTTTTCTCCACCCCCCCTCCACATCTCAGATGAGCACTCCCAACATTTCCTCTCCTCCATACCTCCCCTCAGGGCAGGTGCATCATGGATGATAAACTGGGACTGAGGCACTGATCGGATTTGAGCTCTCAACCACACCCAGTGCAACTGTTGTTGTGTGAATATGCCCGGCGTGACGGCGGAGTAGTTCCGGTCACGGCTTTCGTCGTTTCATATCCACTTTGCCGGAAATAAAATGTGTTTATGGCTTCTGCTTTCATCCCTGCATGTTGTAAATCCCGTCGTCTGTGTTGCATGTGTTTAGAAACCGATGCGGCACTTCCTTTTGCTCCGGTTTTCAAGCCTCGGGAATGTAGGTCAAAGGAATAGCGCTCGACGTCTGGTCGCATTTGTTCGATCTGACTTGTAAAATCCTGGTCGACGTTGTGAAGTTGTTTTAATTAGTTGTGTCAGTTGACCTCTCCTTTAGTCTGTTAACATCAATTAACTGACAAATAGCTTTTGATAGTCGTGTTGTCAATGTCTTTTTGACTACTGGACAGATCTAAATGGGATGCCTATTCATCAGTTCTGCATCTGTCTGTGATTGCATAGGTTACGGTGAAATTTCATCTAAAGTTTAATTGTAAAGAATAACCCGCTTTCAAGCTACCCCAGAAACCCTTAACATATCAGGTTTTACCCTCATTCTTCTTTCCATAGATATCAATATTCACACCTTTGGCGATTCTCAGTTCCTACCGGTGGCCCCAGAAACTCGCAATGATGCCAAAGCAGGCCTTACCTCTATGGGGTACGGCTGCAGTGTAGCATGGCCATAGAAATGCCCCGGTGTTAAACGTCTGCTGTTTTGAAAACTCATTACGGAGCCGTGTTTTCCCAGTGAGCCACTAGATGGCACTATGGCTGTATTGCACCATCATCTGCACACTAATTACTAACAGCTTGGGCAAGCCCAAACATGCCTTGGAGACTAAGATACAAGGGACACTAGTGGAATATATACACCATGTAGACCAGTGGAATTATCTTCACCTGCCATGTACAGGTGGTAATAGCACTTTCCTACCCTGAAAAATAAGGTTAGTGAAAGGGTCTTGTTGTCACGTCAATCCCAGGTGTAGTGTGAAAGGAGCCAAGCGCAGAACGGATCACCCGATATTTATTTATTTATGGTATTTAATGAAATACAAAATAAACACTAAACAAGGGACAGGAAAACATATAGACTGGTTGAAATTAAAGTGGACATCTAAATACAACCCAACGACTATATGATAAAATACAAACACTCACCAGTAACACAGACCGTGACATTGAAATAAACAATACTTAGCAACTAGTGACACTTCTCAGGGAACTTAAATAACCCAACAGATTGCTAATTCACCCCTGGTGTGTGTAATCAAAATAAACTAGCCCACCCACCCGGAACTAGCTGTGTGCACTCCACTAAACGACCCAGAGTGAGAACAAAAGGTTCTTGATTCAAATGTGAATCAGAAAAATCTTCTGAATCTATGTGTCGCTATCTCGATCACTTTACCAACAGTTTGTCAGACTCACGGTACAGTACAGTGGTTGAGAATTCAAGATTAAATTATAACTGGACAAACGCGATGTCAATATTGTATTCTGGTTGTTGATTAGCTAGAGAGGACGTCCTCCTCTCATCATTCTACGTGTTTTGGCCAAATAACAGATTAGCATGAATAAAAGAAGTACATTAAATAGGAGATCATTTGTAAGAGAGCCCGTCCTCCTCTGTCCCCCACCACTTCACACAGCCCTTTCCACTCTGCATGCAGGTGTCACTGTTTCTGTAGAACATCAGAATTTAAATAATGGATTTGCTAAATTATACTAAGAGTTGGTAATAGTTTATTTAAACCAAATAATATTTTTTATATTTTCATTTCCCTCTTGCCTTTAAAAAATGGAGGAGGAGCAACCTCCTCTGCCTCTATTGGCCAGCCTCCACTGATGCAGACACAGTGTATGTAACTATATGTATCAGAGTCGATCACCTGTTAACATTTTACTTTTGGCTGTCCCAAGGATCTCTCTTCTATTTTAAAACATAATGTGGTCTTAAGGCAAACCATCTTTTTAATGTGGATATTACATTACTCATATATATATATGAGTAATGTAATAATGTAATGTAATATACATTAGTCATATTTAACAGACTGATTCAATTTCGCTGAATAATTCTCTCAGTTTATTGTTAGTTTCACAACAACAGCTCTGCTGGATGGGATTGCTGAATTGCTACACGTCAGCGAAACATTCGAAATGCGACAATGGAACCGTCTGTCGGATCGAATGTTTCCTTACAATCAGGCCTACGCTTAGTTTAGGGCCGCTCACGTGTTTTGTGATAGTAGCAGCTAGGTACGCTGTTTCCCGAAGAGGCGTGTTTGTTCTTGATCCGTTTAAAGCAGATGTTTTTTCCCCCCTAAAAAACCCTGACTGGGAATGATACAACTAATCTGCTCTCTGTTTGGGATTACTGGGCTGTTTGTGCTCTTCACTGATGCTCCGTTCCCTTCTCCTCTTTACTCCTCCTCCCCTCTCTTCATCTTTTTCCCTACTCTCTTTTGCCTCCCTCTCCCAGCCCCATTTCCCACATTTTATTCTGCAAGGTAATGAATGCCAACACAACCAGTAGTGTACATTTAGCTTAACTCGTTGCATTGTGTCTCTCTTCCATATGTTTCATGTGGTTCAGGGATTGTCTCTATTCATTATTAGTACTTTATAATATCCCTTTATAATACCTTGTTTCGACTTGTGTACTCAGTCACTGTAAACCTGACCACACACGCACACACACACACACACACACACACACCAACACGATATCACGATATCACGATATACCCAAAATTTGTGACATGCACACGTAAAAGTTTTTTTTTTTGTGTACAGGACACGTAATATTTAGGACTCCACGGAAAATCGTCACACGCACACAAAAAGCACACCAAAAGTTAAAACGACACGTTAAACAAATATGGTAAGTAAATCGAAATGTTAGGTATTGGTTAAGGTTAAGGTTAGGGCAAGAGTAAGAGTCAGGCTTTCGTTTAATATTTAGAGTAATAAAAATAGTTATATTCCAGAAAGTTAAATCTGTCGCGTTTACAATTCAAGCTACCTTCCTGGTTGAAATGCAAGTTGCGTCAACCAATCACGACACTTGCTTTCGACAGCTCAGGGAAATCGTGTCCAGGACACGAAAAAAATACCTTTTACGTGTGGATGTCACAAATGTTGGGCACAAAAATCGTGTCTATTTCACTAAATCTCATGATATCGTGTTGCACACACACACACACACACCTACATAAACACACTATGCCGACTGATTTAGTCCCTGGTGAGGCGATCAATTTTACCACAATTGGTTTTATATTACCAACAGCCATTTATCAGAATAATTTAATAGGCCTAATTAAACCACTCCATGCTGATTCACATGAAGGTAGATTGTCTTGTGATTTAGTGATGATAATGATGATTTTACAGATAATGTCCCCACATAAACGTCAGGAAATATAACAGTGTCTTTGCACTCAGTACGAACTAGTCTCAGTTGCCACAGTCTAAGTAATTTTCTGAACCTTAGCCCAACCTCATCCCTTCCAAACGACAAAATATGACAGTGTCTGGACTGGACTGTAAAAGTCCCAGAAATCCTATACGTTTTTGATCACATTATCTCATACAGGTACTTTCAATTCTCGTTTAACTCCTATTTTAGTTCCAGGGGACCCCATGGTGTAATAACACTCTGCTTGTATGTGTGTTCAGCCTCTTGCATTATAGCATGCCTCACAGGTCACCGAAAAGCCAAGTTATTATATGAGGCATTATAGCATGCCTCACAGGTCACTGAAAAGACATGTTATTATATGAGGCATTATAGCCTGCCTCAAAGGTCACTGAAAAGACAAGTTATTATATGAGGCATTATAGCATGCCTCACAGGTCACTGAAAAGCCAAGTTATTATATGAGGCATTATAGCATGCCTCACAGGTCACTGAAAAGATATGTTATTATATGAGACATTATAGCATGCCTCACAGGTCACTGAAAAGCCAAGTTATTATATGAGGCATTATTGCATGCCTCACAGGTCACTGAAAAGCCAAGTTATTATATGAGGCATTATAGCATGCCTCACAGGTCATTGAAAAGCCAAGTTATTATATGAGGCATTATAGCATGCCTCACAGGTCACTGAAAAGCCAAGTTATTATATGAGGCATTATAGCATGCCTCACAGGTCACTGAAAAGACAAGTTATTATATGAGGCATTATAGCATGCCTCACAGGTCTCTGAAAAGACAAGTTATTATATGAGGCATTATAGCATGCCTCACAGGTCTCTGAAAAGCCAAGTTATTATATGAGGCATTATAGCATGCCTAACAGGTCACTGAAAAGTCATGTTTTTATATGAGGCATTATAGCATGCCTCACAGGTCACTGAAAAGCCAAGTTATTATATGAGGCATTATAGCATGCCACACAGGTCCCTGAAAAGCAAAGTTATTTTATGTGACATTATAGTAATCTTTTTTTTAAGACCGAAGCCATCTTAAGTGAATCCAGTCAAATTCAGGTCAAGCTCTGTTTAACTTCAGCCACTTCTGACTTCAACCTTCTAACTGGCCAACTGACTTAAATATCTGCTACGATTTAACTGTAAGAAATAGTTTCTAATCTCATTTCTTTCTCATCTCTCCAATACATGTACAAAAAGGACAGAGGTCCCATTTCTCTTTACCCAACTAACAGCTGAGTCATATCTTCGGACACTGGATATATTTTTTCACAACATGGTCTGTAAGGCTGGTACAGTGATGGGACCTAATACCAGTGATTGGGAACCATTGACTTAGATAAACTGGTTAATCAGCTTTACCCTTTTAAGTCGAGTGACAGAGGTTCATACTCAGTCCATTACAAAATGTTTCTCGCACAGAAGTAATCCGACATATGTGATAAAACTCCCAAGTTCGCACAGTGTGGCGTTCGTAATAAAAAGTCTAGTAGGAGTAGTGAATGACCAGTTCGTTTCGTTACAGCTGGCACCATTTCAGAGCAGGACACGCTGAAGCTGTCACATTATAGCATGACATGGCTGCTGAAAGAAGGTACGGTTCGGGTCAATTGTGTAACGACATGAAATGTATGAGGGACCAGGTAGAAAGCGATCTTCAATCTCCAACCTACAAAGCCATTTTATTAGTACGACAAAATGATCTGTTTGGTTGAAAGGAGAGGGGATTAATGGATATCTACTGGAGGCATTCCCGAATAAAACCCTATTCCCTGCACACGTTTTGTATGGGCCTCGGTCAGACATGGCACACTACAAAGAATAAGGTGGCATTTGGGACACGGTTTTTAATAATGAAGGAAGATGTGTCCCTATTAATATTTACTTGAATCATTTTAACCATTTAGGTTGTAAGTGTGTAAAACCTAAGCGCTGTGACTGCCTTCATTGAGTTACACAAGTAAGAATTTCTTTAAAACCCAACAGGGTTTAAATTAAATATAGTACTTTCCATTTATATTGACTTTTCTCATTTAATGTAGCGGCGAGGTCTTTAAAGCTGTCCCTTTAGCTTGAAGTAATGCAGTCGATGGAAGGAAGAGACTATTAGGCTACTTCAGTCAGACATGGAAAATGTTGCCAGTCAAGGGCGAAAAAAGGATTCTGCATTTTAAAACAGGGTTTGATAATGGTCATGTACCCCCATCTCAGCTTAGAGTGCTAAATGGCTCCTGACTCATATGAAGCATATGAATTAGTTCCCAAATGGAACAGTAATAAGAATTATTCTTGCCACCTAACAGTTCCATAGAACACGGAACAAAGGTGGATATTCCGTCAACGGTTCCACAACATTCTATTGTGAACGGAATTCTAAAAGGGGAATGCCCAGTGAGTTGGGTTATGCAGCCAGCTAGCCGCTAACTTTGTTCTTCTGAACACAAAGGGCTCTTTAATGCACGGCTCTTTTAAGCTAATGGGTTGAATTTGTGGTCTGGTCTGCTCTGTTGTTACTGGGATGTGCAGGGGTCTTTGTGCTTGACTATGACATACAGGCGCAGTGACTAGTCTAACTCTTTTTTGTCTGAGAGAAATTCAAATAACAAAAAATGCTCCTCAAATACATTTAACAAAATATCTTTGAATATCTATTTTGAGATCCACTTATTTTGCAGCCTGGTTTCACTGAGCACAGCACAGTGTTGTTGTTGGCATGTGAACCGCACATAATCAGAGTCAGGTGCCAGAGTGCCCGGGGACACGGTGGGGCCAACAGTAGTTGCAGGGTTTTAATTTGCTGAAATTTCAATAATGGGATTTCTACATGTTCTGCTTTCCTTTGGCTGACAACATGATCTGTTTTCCTCACTGGTTATTTAGCCACTATTCTAGTGGTCAGCAGACAGTTGGAGTTATCAAGCACCGTCAGGTTAAATGGTATTCTAATCCTCTTCGGTTCTCCATCCTCACACTTCTCAACATGATCCTACGGGTTTACAAACACACACACAGTCTCTTCTCTCTTCCTTCCCTATCCAAATGCCTCATTTTTTTTAAATAGTGCGCAATATTTGACCTTTCTAAAGCATTTCTGATGATTTGCTTTAGTTTTTTGTAAGTTCCTGGTGAGGTACGATGGGGTGATTTTGTTTTCTCCTGACTTTTTAAAAAGTATTTTCCTCAAAATGTTTCAGTATTTATTGTATTATCAGATAGTTATAAATGATCTGTTTGCCCTCCAAAACCATTTGAAGTAATATACAACTGTCTGAATTGTAGCTGGTTCAATTCATTTGAAGACGTTTTCAATATGAGCGAGGAGTGTAATATTTCCACAAGGATATTCTGACAGATTCAAGGATATTTCTGTATAATATTCCTATTCGAGCGTGGAGCCCAATCAATCATAATTACCCCTAGGAGTTAGGTCTCACTACATGTTTCTCCTAGTACTTGATTTTAGAACCGTTTTTATCAGACAATGTAGCCATTTCAACTTCAAAGGTAAAAAGATGGACGGTGGATTTTGGGCACAGCTGATATGGATGAATAAAATTGCCCTCCTCTTCTCATCCCACCTTTTCTCGTTTAATTCTCATCTATTCTCTACTCATCTTTTCCTCTGCATAATCTTCCGTCTGTTTTGCCTTAATTATAGCACATTCTCATTTTGACATTGGGGTCGACACAATTACAGAATACCCTGCAAAGCAACTTTTTTAGATGCCGACCAAACTGATTATAAAGTAAGCCTTTTGAGTTCATTTTTCGTTTGGTACAAACAGCCAAAAGGAAGCTGAAAATGCCAGGTAACCACGCGTTTGAGTCCATCTCTTTGTTCTTGTAGACTCGTTTGAATGTGATGCAACCCTCCCTCTGTAACAAGCAAGGTGTCTTAAGGTGAAGGGGAGTGCTGGGTAGTCAATATGAGTCAATAACAAGTTGTCCTTCTTGTTTCATTCACTGTATTACGATCAATTCAGAAGTGACAGTGTACCAATAAAGGATGTATTACCCTTTGTGATGAGGATATCAGTACTCCCACATCTGAATGACTGAGCAAATGAATGAATGAATTCATACTTTCAAATCAATTATACTGCATTATCAAAGGAAGGGGCATATATCTCTAGCCCCGCCGAGAGAGAGAGTGAGAGAGATTGGAGTTATGAAATATTTATTTCCTGAATTATTAAGCCGGAGCAACTAGGCTGCAAAGCCGGCAACCGTAAGATGTATGTAAAGACTAGGGTGTGAATGTGTGTGTGTGCGTGCGTGCGTGCGTGCGTGCGTGAGTGAGTGCGCGCGTGTGCGTGTGTGCGTGTGCGTGTGCGTGAGTGTGTGTGTGTGCGTGTCGGAAACAGGAACGAGTCCAAAATCACGAGACATTTCTAAACCTCATTCTCTTTGTTGTGTTACAGACACACACATACAGACACACACATACAGACACACACACACATTAAGGATTCCTGAAATCAGGGCTTGACAAAAGATTTATGACCATTATAAGGTTTGGCCTGTTTTTAAAAAAAAAATGCGGTTCCAGTTTGACCTGTTTCCGAAGAACCCACAGCATAATGTGTGGGTTAGATTCCAGAAGATCCCCATCCCCTCTGCCCTGGTCTCTTCATTTACACGTTCACACTCGTCTCCGTCTTTTGACACAAGTCTCCCAAAGCGGAGGGAGTGAGAATAATTAAGGGTGCATGTGGCTAATTAGGCCCTCCGGTGGGTCCTTCCAGTAACTCTGCAGTGACTTGGTCTTCACAAGGAAAATGGAATCCTACAAGGCCTCACTTTATTTATTTTTCTGTTTGCACAATTTCACGCCAATGAGTGAAAAACTGTACCCAATGATCGCGTGTGGATTTGATTATGTTTCATTTGGAGATGTATCTTTGTGATTTTATGTTCAACTGCTCTTAAGGTTTATTTTGTGTGAAACCAAAAAAAAAATTTTTTGAAGTGGAACGTAGATTTTCTCATTGAAATCTCAAATGAATCCCAACGTTGATTGATTTTTCTGTCCAATAAAGCCCACTATTCCCAACTTCATTCACTACTTTTGACCAGAGCACTTCCGTAAATAGTGTACAATCTAGCGACTAGGGTGCAATTTGGTATCGGACTGCGGAATCTGGGAAAACTTGTTGAAAATGTCTATGTAGGATATTCATAATAAACCAACTGTGGTGGTCTTTTTCTGTATAATAAGCACGTTCATCGTGTAAAGGAATGTAGGTAATATTAGTGAGCAAGCATTTTTGTTCTTGAACAACAACAGGTACATAGATCCATTTTAGTCGTGTACTCAACAGTGGAGCAAACATACTTTGCATTTTGTTCAATTTCAACCTGTCGTGGAGTGTTTTGGAAGGGATTGATCTGATTCTGTAGTGGTTGACTATGTGAAGACAGATTGAAAGCTATGCACTTTGAACCATGTTCCTTAATGTTTAGAAGCCACCACTATGTAAAGTTGTTAATTAGACTGCATAAACATCCAAATTGATTATGGTGAAAGGTGCATTCTTATTTGAGACATAAGTAGCGCCCAGAATAGCTCTCCATGCCAATCCAATTATTAACTTTTTCCTGAAACAGATTGTGCAGTGTTGCACATAACCCTGCTGAAAGAGCCCACTGCCATTGTAGAATACAGGACCATGGCTGAGGAGTGTAACTGGTCTGTAACAATGTTTAGGTAGGTGGCACGTGTCTAATTGATGTCCACATGATGCCCGGACCCTGGGTGTCACACTCCCTGTACCACCATGTTATCTGCTCTCGTAAATGGCCTTCATGTGATGGAAAAGAAACTGCACACATTGGACCTGGCAAACTTTTTTCCACTGCTCCCAGGTCAGGCACTGACGCACCATTCCCATTGTATCAATTTCAACGGTGGACAGGGGTCATCATGGGCACACTGATCAGTCTGCAGCTACGCAGCCCCCTACGCAGCGAGGTGTGATGCAATGTGTACTGTGACACATTCCTACCAGCCCCCTACGCAGCAAGGTGTGATGCAATGTGTACTGTGACACATTCCTACCAGCCCCCTACGCAGCAAGGTGTGATGCAATGTGTACTGTGACACATTCCTACCAGCCCCCTACGCAGCAAGGTGTGATGCAATGTGTACTGTGACACATTCCTACCAGCCCCCTACGCAGCAAGGTGTGATGCAATGTGTACTGTGACACATTCCTACCAGCCCCCTACGCAGCAAGGTGTGATGCAATGTGTACTGTGACACATTCCTACCAGCCCCCTACGCAGCAAGGTGTGATGCAATGTGTACTGTGACACATTCCTACCAGCCCCCTACGCAGCAAGGTGTGATGCAATGTGTACTGTGACACATTCCTACCAGCCCCCTACGAATCAGGGTGTAATGCACTGTGTGTTGTGACACATTCCTACCAGCCCCCTACACAGCAGGGTGTGATGCACTGTGTGTTGTGACACATTCCTACCAGCCCCCTACGCAGCGAGGTGTGATGCAATGTGTACTGTGACACATTCCTACCAGCCCCCTACGAATCAGGGTGTGATGCAATGTGTACTGTGACACATTCCTACCAGCCCCCTACGAATCAGGGTGTAATGCACTGTGTGTTGTGACACATTCCTACCAGCCCCCTACACAGCAGGGTGTGATGCACTGTGTGTTGTGACACATTCCTACCAGCCCCCTACGCAGCAGGGTGTGATGCACTGTGTACTGTGACACATTCCTACCAGCCCACTACACATCAGGGTATGATGCACTGTGTACTATGACACATTCCTTCCATATTTAGCACTCAAAAGTTATGTGACTTGTGTCACAGTAGACCTGTCAGTTTGGACCAGACCAGATAGCCTTTGTTTCCCTTGTGCATCGATAAGCCTTAGGCTCCCAACACCCTGTCATTTGTTTGTGGTTTGTCTCTCCTCTGACTGTCCGTAGGTACTTACCACTGTTGAGGGTCGCTTCAGAAAGGTCTGACCCAGTCGTCTGGCCATAACAATTTGTCCCTTGTCGCTCAGGTCTTTTTCATCCTGCCCATTTCTCCTGCATTCAACGCATTGGCTATCAGAGCTGATTGTTCACCTATGATCTAATGTCCCCAGACCTTGACATGTGCTCTAGTCAACATATTATCATTGTATTTACTTGACAAGGTCATAATGTTTTTGTTAATCAGTGTGTATAATATATATTTACAATTAAACAAACAAACAGATATATCAATAACCGATTATGTCACGATCACGGGAGTTTTACTGCAGGAAAACAGGTTTATTAATAGAACACAAAATAAACCGAGAACGGCGGAAAACACTTAACTGGATTAAATATTAGTGCGCATAAACAGTGACTTCTAAAATACATCAAACAACAGCAAACTTCTTACTACAACAACACTCACCTCTATATAACGTTGTGGACTTGGAGATGATAACCAACAGACCTGGATACCCAATACAGTGACTTTTAAACACACATAATCACCAAATCCCCAACAGCCGTGACACTTTAATTATACCAAAGGTAAAACAGCTGAACCGAAAAATAACTAATTCCAACACACTCCTAGCCCACTAGATGTCCCTGGTGGACTAGGAACCATGACAGATTAGCTTATTTTATTTAATTAAATGATAAGGGCTTTCGTATCAATATTGCACATCCTCTTTAAAACTATATGAATGGTAACAAATAATGCATAACATTTGCGAAGATGGTAAAGCAGATAAATAGTCAGGTTGACCACCAAACTAGCGATTAGGGGTTGGAGCTTAGCATGGTCATGATATCTAGTCTAATGGTTTTTCTGCCATATTGCATGTTGACATCCATTGAAGGATTAGGTAGCTTGATGATGATCACATCCCAAATGGCACAGTATTCCCTGTATAGTTAAGCACTGCTGAACAGAACCATATATTCACGAATTATGCACTGTGAAAGGAATAGGGCACCGTTTAGAACGCAGTTGAGGTTTGGGCCTCACTCCTAGAAGAGCCTAATTCTGAGTGGTTCTGATTCACTAGTTGTGAATGAGGTCATATGTGTTAACAATACAAAGTGGCTGCTTGTTGCTTGGTGTTAGCTACTGATTATGAGGTCGTCTGTGTGTAGCGACTACTGGGTGTATCCTGGAATTACGGCATTCACTGAACCCACAAAAATCTAAAAAAGTGGTAGTTTCTGGTGTTTTTTGCCAAGATTATAATGTGTGTCTGTTTTGTGATGTTTGTTTTGTTAGTATGCGTGTTGTATTGGGTAAAGAAGCACACTTTTAGGCTTGAGTATTTGGGTCAGTTATTAACAAATACTTGACTGAGATATTCTTTATTTTCATGGGACTATAATTTGCACAGAATCGTATAATGTAAATAATGCTAGACAAAGCAAAGGCCCTCCGAAAAAGAAGCACCTTGAAGTGAATTGAAAGCAACATTTAATTTCAATGCTCTGACAGTTCATTTTGTTTCTTAGCAGTTTAATTCGTAACATGACCTGGATGGAGGATGTTGCTAGAGCAACACTCCAAAACAAGGCACGGAGCCGTACATGTTGGCTACTGTTTATCTGGGATGCCTTTAATCATCCCTCTATCAGCCAGTGTCAAGATCAACTATATCACGATGTGACTTCCATTCGTTTTCTTCTGTTTGCGAGGGAGTCATTTGATCTTCTCTCTGTGACAAACTAGGGGGTAAAAGCCATTTGTTAAAGATACAACTGTTATTTGCCCTGTCATGCTTCCCTTTCAGAGTGAGGCACTTGAAAATCGATTGAGATATCGACACACAAAGTACCCCCTCTTGCTCGTCGACCACGACATGATTCGCACCGTCAATGCTAACACGTTTTAGGTGAGACAAATCGAATTCACGGGCAAGCTTCCGGAAATGAGTGATCTGGGAGATCTCATCATACAGCCAGGAACCGGACAGCTTTGCAATAATCTTAAAACGCTGTCTTTCAACTTTAAACAAACTGTCTGACCAGAACGAGGTCTAGCGTTTGACTTAGGGCCGAGGGCACATTTGGGACTCATTTGTTTTAAGGAACAAGCCTTATCTAGGTGTTTGACATGGTCTTTCCTTCGTTTGTCTTACAGTACAGCTCCTCACATGTTATCAGTCTCTCTGTTTTTTCATGTCGCCTGTTTCTGCACTGGGATAAAGGTTTTATTCACGAACAGTTGGACTTTTTTCTGTGTTTTCCAGAGTAATCACGCCTTCACGGTCCAACAGGAAGTGGCTTTAAAACTGTGGCTCATCCTGTGGTGTCTTTGGTAACTGTTGGGCTAACTCTCACGAACACAGGCAAGTCCACACACACACACACACACACACACAGAGGGCAGAGACGATGAGAGAGGAAACAGTCACGCCCAGCAGGTTGCTGACAAACCCCTTTAGAGCAGCAGACTTTCCTGCATCCTCACTGCGAGATGCCTCTCTCAGCAACCTATATGCACACACACACACACACACACACACACACACACACACACACACCAGCATCACATCCAGCACCCTTCCAACTGTGCTGACCTCCCATTTATTTAAACCTGCTCCTATTCATAGCTTAAATTTTCCATTCAAGTGTGAAGAGGACCCGTTTCCTTTAGTCATAACAAACTGTCCAGTCACTTTAGTTGGGATTCAGGACAGAATTGAGAGAACAATTTTTATCCAGAATTGTGTGTAGCAGAATCAACTATGATTTAGTTGGGATTCAGAGCATGAATAATTGAGTATACCTCACTCAACTGATTTAGTTGAGATTCAGGACACAAATAATTGAGTATACCGTACTCAACTGTGATTTAGTTGGGATTCAGGATTTTAATAGTTTAGTATACCGTACAAAACTGATTTATTTGGGATTCAGGACAGAATTGAGTATAACGTACTCAAACCTGATTTAGTTGGGATTCAGGATTTTAATAATTGAGTATATCGTACTAAACTGATTTAGTTGGGAGTCAGGCAGTATAAAGTAGTCAACTGTGATTCAATTGGGGTTTGGGGCATAAAGTATTGAGTGTTCAATTAATAATTAGAATTTTTGGAAAACAGTGTAAACTCTCTCTCTCTCCTGTCTTTTATGCATCTCTCTCTCTCATCGTCTTGCTCTCCTTTTTTCCCCTCCTATTTCCAGATTTCTCTCTCACAGTCAAGGTGACAAACAAAGCAGAAACTTAGCATTCCATGAGGAGAGGCCTCCGTTGTTAAACCGCATAATAATCCATTTACGAGGCCATTTTTTTCTTACGGCCTCACATTTAATGTGATCATTGTAGGGAATTGCTGCGCTTCGCTGTGCATAAATAAACAGACGGAGAAGGTGTAGAATGAGAATGGGTTAGAGGAGAGGAGGGGTGTCATGGAGAAGGAATAGATGGAGGAGCAGGGCACACTTGGATGTGCTTGTGACTGACTGTTGGTGGGTCCATCTAACTATCCTGTTAGAACGCCCCAAATAATCATCTCAAAAATATAGGAAAACAATAGGTCTGGGCGATATGGCTTAAAAAGAAAATCACCAATTTTTAAAACTTATATACGACTGCATTGTTGGACTGGACCACAGGTCCGTTGTGGCGGAGTAAAACGACACCCCTTTAGCTCTGTAGTTGTACAGGCAAGGCAACTTAGGCAAAATATTTGCGGCTTGGTAGCACATATTTCGGGTCGAGAACTGGCTTTTCCACAGTGTTTATGGGCACCATTTCTTTTGCAATATATTTCGCTACAGCATCCGTGATTGCTTTCCACCGGGGCCCTTTCGTGTCATAGGGAATACCGTAGTAAAAAAAATTTGCGGTTGTGTTTGAACTGCGGACTTGTTCGTTTCGTTGAGAGGCACACACCTCCCACTCGGCTGCATGCCTCAGTTTCAGATGCTAGAATAATTTTTTTGTGCTGCTACCTTTGCTAGCAACAGCTTTTAAACACACTTTGCAATGTGGTGTTTTTGTTCTGCGTCTGACAACCAAAACGCAAACCAATTCCAAACAACGGATGAAGCTGTGCCTTTATATAAACGAGCTCTCTCTTATTAGCTGCCATGTCGTCTGTGTGGCTGTAAGGTGAGTGACGTAAGCGGGGGAAGGCGGAGCTCACTAAGCGGGAAAGGCGGAGTTCACTAAGCGGGGGAGGGCGGAGTTCACTAAGCGGGGGAGGGCGGAGCTCACTAAGCGGGGGAGGGCTGAGCTCACTAAGCGGGGGAGGGCGGAGCTCACTAAGCGGGGGAGGGCTGAGCTCACTAAGCGGGGAAGGGCGGAGCTCACTAAGCGGGGAAGGGCGGAGCTCACTAAGCGGGGGAGGGCGCTCCTATGAGGAGCGTCGGTGGTGGAAAGTTAGAGAAAAACGATTTTTTTTTTGCCCTAAACGTCAAATTTGAGGTAATCGATAAAATCGATTTATCACCCAGCCCTAGAAAACAATGCTACAAAGCACAAATTGCAGCAATGATGATGTCCTGAGTGGTGAGTTATGTTTCCGCACAGGACTGTTAGTGGGGTGCACGCCTTATGTTTTCCGGTGTGTCTGTTTTGATTTAGCACAGCTGACTAGATTTAGCTAAACACCAGGGCTATTTTGGGTTCTAGTTTGGGATTACACAGTCACACAGTTACGGTGAGTGTTAGTTGAGTTAATCTGATCACTGTTGTTTGTTTTTTAGTAGCCGCTTTATGTAAGCGCACTTTTCTTTTCACACTGTATAGATTTTCGTTCGTGTCATGTTTGGTTTGGGTATGATTAAAATCACCACGAACAAACGATCAAGCTCTGCATTTGGCCTCATTCCTGCACTACACCTCTTGGTTTGTGACAGATGAGGATGTTTTGCAACAATCTTCAACACTAGATACAAGTCATTCTTTACACAGTTTGTCTGAACACATAATTTTTTTTTATTATTTCTGTTTAATTGTTGCCGAAAGGTATTATGTCGACGTCTCACTTTGAACTAATTACCTAATGACCTTACCACTGGAGGCATATTACTCACTAATTACTTTGTTGGTAGGAATGTCCTGATTCTACCTCCAAACAAACGTTAGCATTTTACTTGCCAGATTGTCTAATACAACTATAACCAAATAGTTGTAATTGGATCAACCTTATATCACAACAAATACGTTCCCTGGGAACTATTGTAGAAACACAAGATTATGTTACTATTGAAACGTAATTAAGACGTAAATTGCCACTGCCGAAGGCTCCGTAGCCGAGGGCTCTACCCACAGTACCACCCTGCGCTCTACCTGCAGGTTTTCTAATTGTATCAATTTACAGTGGCAAAACTCCGCGCGCGCTCTAGGTTTTTTGTTAGGGTTAGTTTCCTAATGTTAGGGTTAGGGTTAACGTTAAGGCTAGTTTTTTTGTAATGTTAGGGTTAAGGTTAGGGCTAATTTTGTAATGTTAGGGTTAGGGTTTGGGTTAATATCCTGTGAACAATTGTAAGAACCATGATTACATTGCATAGCGACTTGGTCAAAAAAATAGCGATCTGGCGGCGCTGTGGGTAGGGTGCTCGGCTGCGGAGCTGTATGCAATGGTTCCATTCCACACACTACATTTTTACATAAATGCATGGTAGATGCGTTCACTAGTAACGTAATCGCGTGTTCCTACAATAGTTCCCAGGGAACGTAATTCTTGTGATATTGGGCTGAATTGTATTTAGTCTCTTCACTTAGAATATGTGGTTATTTCTTTACTTTGAAATCAGCTATCTATCCCCTCTTAGTTGATCTGTGGTTATCCGTTGGACCCAGTCAATATGTTTACACCACAATTCTGTTCTCTTTGGTACTCATAAAAAACAATAAAGCTGAGCTCATCCTGTGTTTTTAGGAACCTGCTCTTCCTGTCATTTCCTTTAGCATCGTCTGTCATACTCCACAGTTGTCCTTAAAACAGGTGCTACTAAAGCCTACAATTACTTCACTAGATTAAGACGGAGAGCGGAGGGTTTCACTCTGTCTCTTTACTGTAGGCCAGCTCATTGAATACAAACCCATGACTTGTAATTCCCTATTTGGCACAATGGTGGTCATCAGCCAGCTTGATAAATGAGTAAAGCTGGACCTGTTCTGTCATCCTTCGGTTGGTTGGTCTCTAGAGGAAATGACACTGCCACTTAGCTTTTTCCCAGGCACCCTGTAGCTGACTCTTTACAAGGCCCACTGCATGCCTAATGTCTGTCTGGAGTTGGAACGAGATAGATAGAGAGAGAGAAACAACGAGCGAGAGATAAAGAGGACGGGGGAAAGAGAAAGGTGAGAAAGGAAAAAGAATGTGTTAGGCATAGTAAAAACATTAAAAATAGAGAAAAATAGGAGGAGAACGCTAAAAAAGATAAGAGGAGAGAGCAAGAGAAAAAAGTGAGGGGTGCGAGAATATGTGTGTGTGTGTGTGTGTGTGTGTGTGTGTGAGAGAGAGAGAGAGAGAGAGAGAGAGAGAGAGAGGGGTGGCTGTTTAGGCTTGCTGTGTGTCTGCATGGTGTAGACGAGGCAGAAACGGGAGCCTCTGTATACAGCAGGTTTGTGGCAGCTAGCTAGTTTTTTAGTGATTGGTTGCAATCGAGACAGACTAGACTGATTCACTTGTTTGGACTGGGCTGAGCAGAGCTTTTCTGCTAACCTGAGTCATTCTCTGACTACTGCAAAATATCATAGGCTAACTTTAATATTAGACATGTTGTAGATTTTGGGTGACCGTTTCACCGGCTGTTCATTTCATGGTTTTATTATGTATTTACGTGTTAACCCATCTAAAATTGCATGTTAAATAATGTATTAACAAGATATGCAAATGTGCAAAATATGCTAATAAAAATATGTAAATAAATACATATGCAAAAAATGGATTATGTCACTTTCTGTCTGAATAATTACTATATTAAATATATGTGGTACAAGCTAATTACCACGTCAGGCCGTCTTATTACCTACTCATTAATATTTTTATAGTCACAATAAGGGCAAAATATAGTCACATAAGGGCTCAATATAGTCACAATAAGGGCACAATCTAGTCACAATAAGGGCACAATATTGTCACAATAAGGCCTCAATATAGTCACAATGTGGGAACAATATAGTCACAATAAGGGCACAATATAGTCACAATAAGGGCTCAATATAGTCACAATGTGGGAACAATATAGTCACAATAAGGTCACAATATAGTCACAATAAGGGCACAATATAGTCACAATAAGGGCACAATATAGTCACAATAAGGTAATAATATAGTCACAATAAGGGCACAATATAGTCACAATAAGGTAACAATATAGTCACAATAAGGGCTCAATATAGTCACAATGAGGGAACAATATAGTCACAATAAGGGCTCAATATAGTCACAATAAGGGAACAATATAGTCACAATAAGGTAACAATATAGTCACAATAAGGGCACAATATAGTCACAATAAGGTAACAATATAGTCACAATAAGGGCTCAATATAGTCACAATAAGGGCACAATATAGTCACAATAAGGGCTCATTATAGTCACAATGAGGGAACAATATAGTCACAATAAGGTAACAATATAGTCACAATAAGGGCACAATATAGTCACAATAAGGTAACAATATAGTCACAATAAGGGCACAATATAGTCACAATAAGGTAACAATATAGTCACAATAAGGGCACAATATAGTCACAATAAGGTAACAATATAGTCACAATAAGGTAACAATATAGTCACAATAAGGTAACAATATAGTCACAATAAGGGAACAATATAGTCACAATAAGGGCACAATATAGTCACAATAAGGGAACAATATAGTCACAATAAGGCACAATATAGTCACAATAAACAATATAGTCACAATAAGGGCACAATATAGTCACAATAAGGGAACAATATAGTCACAATAAGGGCACAATATAGTCACAATAAGGGCACAATATAGTCACAATAAGGTAACAATATAGTCACAATAAGGGCACAATATAGTCACAATAAGGAACAATATAGTCACAATAAGGTAACAATATAGTCACAATAAGGGCACAATATAGTCACAATAAGGAACAATATAGTCACAATAAGGGCACAATATAGTCACAATAAGGTAACAATATAGTCACAATAAGGTAACAATATATAGTCACAATAAGGGCACAATATAGTCACAATAAGGTAATAATATAGTCACAATAAGGGCACAATATAGTCACAATAAAGGCCTCATTATGCTTCTGCGTCAACTCCACGGTGTAGCTACTCCGTCACTCCTACGGCGTCGTGGCCGTTTTATGGTTCTGCGTCGGGTTGCGTTGCATTTCACCGCCAGATGTATAATCTGACCAATCACAGCCCTTGTAGTCTGCGTCGCCTCGACGTGTAGTTACAATGTTTTGGAGGTGCACGTCGAGCTACGGCGTAGGGGTCGGAGAGGGGTTCGCGTCGAGGCAGAGGGGTCTGCGAGGGTACGCCGTCGATTCAACGCAGAAGCATAAAACAGGCTTAAGGGAACAATATTGTCACAATAAGGGCACAATATAGTCACAAAAAGGGCACAATATAGTCATAGTTAAAAAATCAAGGCACTAGTTATACGACGTGTTACAAGTCAGACATCAGACCAGGAAAACAGATGTTTCCCGCCAAACAGGATTTTTTTTAAAGACCAGATGACCAGACTGACATAAACATGCCAAAAGAATGACTGTCTAGATGTGCCTTGAGCAACATGACCTGAAGAATTGGCAACACAATTTCGGACAGGAGTATATATTTTCTAATGGAAGAATGTGCCAGTGTGAATATGCAATGCAATTTTAAAATGTGTATTATGTTTTTTATGACATAAATTTTCCAACCTTTTAATTAGTCATGTATATGAGTGTTTTTTGGCAGCAATTACAGTTTTGAGTATTCTTAGGAATGACTCCACCAGCTATGCACACATGTTTTTAGCCAGTTTCTACCATTTCTCCTCTTGAACTGTCAGATTGAATGGGCGGGGAGTGTCAGTAAACTCATTGTCATGTTACAAATATTTTAGGGCCATAGCTGGGCCTCATGGAGATATTTGGCCCAAAGCCACTCCAGAGTTATTTTGGTTGTGCACATGACTTTTTGTCATCCTGAAACTCTAATGTTTTTGTCAAACTAGACACTTTAATTCATTTATCAAACTAGATACTAGATATGTATTTGTCTTTTTGTCCTGTTATGCAGCGGGGCCTCCCACTCCTCTTTATATTCTTGTTAGAGCCAATTTGTGATGTTCTGTTAAACAAGATCTTCAGTTTCTTGGTCATTTCTTGAATGCAATAGCCCTTATTTCTCATAACGAGAATAGACTGAGAAGTTTCAGAAGAAAGTTCTTTGTTCCAGGCCATTTGCTGCTTTAATCGAACCCACAAACGCTGATGTTCCAGATACTCAACTTGTCTAAAGAAGGCCATTATAATGGCTTCTTTAATCAGCACAACTGTTTTCGGCTGTGCTAACATAATCGCAAAAGGGGTTTTCTAATCAATTAGCCTTTTAAAATTAAAAGCACATTAGCAAACACAACGGGCCATTGGAGCACCGGAGTGATGGTTGCTGATAACGGGCCTCTGTACGCCTATGTAGATATTCCATTGAAAATCAGCCCTTTCCAGCTAAACTAATCAATTTCCAACATTAACTATATCTACACTGTATTTCTGATGAGTTTGGTGTTCGTTTATACGTCCAATAAGGAAGTAAATGCTGCGTGAATGTCCTGCAGTATATCACTCTTAACTCACTCGTCTCTGTCTTCAGCTGCCCATCTGCTTTATGTCTAAGTCTTTGCTGATCTGTCCTAAGCAGACTGGAACAGGTATGTCTTATCTCTGCTCACTCACACGCGCCCGACTAAAACACACATTATACAAACACACCCACACACAGGTTTATTTATAACTCCATTAAGACCCACAGCAGGAGGTCCTTATGCTTGAGATTTCTCTTATTGAACACCAACGACACTCTCGCTGTCGCTCTCTCTATATCCCTCTCTTTCTCTGTCTTAATCGTTCTCAGTTTTTATCCACCGTTCTCTCTCCTTTTCCCCATCTGTCGGTCTCACACGTTCCATATCCCCCATTCGCTGCCAGTCAGTTCAGTTAAGTGCCAAGCATGCTGTGTGTAATAGACCCAACCCCTCACTCCTCCCATCCACGGGGGCGATCCACTGGCCTGGTTCACCCACATCCAGGTGTCAGTAGCTTTGTTAATCTGATTGCCCGTACTAGCCGGAGCTGCCGCGGAGAAGCGGATATCCCCACGGTACTGAAGCACAAACCTCCTGTCTTGTGTCTAGCACCCTATCCCCTAGGCAGTACACTATTTATGACCATGAAAGCTCCGGTCAGAAGTAGCGAACTGAGCTATTTTGGTCGGCCTCCAACTTTCTTCCAGACAGCTCAGAGATTCCCAGGACCTCCCTCGCCAACTTCACCTCGCCTTTTGACAAGGGATTAGCTCATCTTCCTCGCTCCCGCCCTCTCAGAGATAAAGATAAGCTATAGGCCACACTTTGACTTAGTGGGCGTCGCGGCAGTTTCGGTCATCACACCGCAGGTCTGGAATAGAGCCACCCTGAGCAGGTCGATGCCACCAGAGTTAATCCAGGTCCTGAACAAAACGCCCCAGAGAGGTGTGAGCGCAGATGTGCGTGTGGAATGGGGACATTTCTCCACGGTGGTGAACCAGCTAGTAGATATGAGCTGTTCCCAAGAACTTGCCAAAGATGATCGTTGATCGAAGGGAGGGGGTAGAACGAAACACATGCAGTTGTCAGTCACACCCCGTTGCTAAACACTGCGTTTGAATCACAAAGGTAATAACGACCTCCTCGCTGACACAAATCACATACTAAGTACTCAGTAATTAGAAAGTGCATTACGTATTTACATCCAGATTCCCTCCAATAAGCACTGTCTCAAGTGACTGCTCTCCCCGAATTTGCCCCTAATAGTGTTTGTCAACCGGCTACCTTTTGCTAAACTATAGTACATGGTTTGCCTCAGTAACAACCAGTCTCAGCGTGTGTGTGTGTGTGTGTGTGTGTGTGTGTGTGTGTGTGTGTGTGTGTGTGTGTGTGTGTGTGTGTGTGTGTGTGTGTGTGTGTGTGTGTGTGTGTGTGTGTGTGTGTGTGTGTGTGTGTGTGTGTGTGTGTGTGTGCGTGCGTGTGTCCGCGTGCCATTGCCTTGGTAACAAACTCGTACTTGTCTGTTGCAGAGACTCTTGAACAAGGCTTGTGCTTTTCTCAGTACCAAAGCCGTCGCAGACAACTCTCAAACAGGACCAAGTGTAGTGTTCACTGCAGAGCAGTATATATCTCAACAGAACCAGTCAGCAGTCAGATTTCCACAGCCATGTGCACCTTAACGGACCTTACATTAATAACATACAGCGGATCAGGAAGAAGACATGAGTGTTGTGGATCTTGCCTCCTCCTGCCATCCCACACAGAGCCCTGCATGTGTCTCCATAGTCACGGTTACTTTGCAGCAGAGAACCTCACGCCTCCTGCATTGCAATGTTCTCGACGGTTCTGTACTTCTGACAGAATAGGAAACCGGCGAGGTCTCCCAGACGACACGGGTCTGGTCAGAATTGGAGCGGTGTAGCACCGGGTGGGTTTCCAATTGGAATGCAGCCCTGCAGTCAAGGTTCTGCCGGATGAAAGTGCCCATCAAAGAGCCTCTCCAAGGATCAGAACAGTCCTGAAGTTTCCAAAGAGTAGAACCCCAACCTGTAATGTAATGGAAGTGGGTTTGGGCCAGTGTGTCAGGATGGCACTGCCGCTTGCACGGCTTTCTATTTCAAGGTTCTGGTGTTCTTCTTTCTGTTTCACCGTTATTGTAGATATTAAAATTAACCATGTATATACTAGAGTGGACACTTTCTAGTTTAAACACAGGCTGTAATGGAAATTATTATAATTATAAAATCTTATTATCGTTTTCTATGACATATGAGTCATTTTGGGTCAGTTGAAGACATACGCCATAGTGAAAGTAGAAGTATGGTATCGTTGAGTGTTGTTTTTTGTGAATATCAAATAGCATTTTTACTCCAAACAAGTTGGCACCACCATAATGTCAATGAGTTGTGTTCCATATCTGATTAAATCCTGTTTCAATATAAATCACACTATTACAGTGTTTTCTCCTCTGAAAGAATCAATAGGGCATGCTGACAATTGCTTTCTAGTTTAAATAAGACTGGCGAAGTCACGGTGGGAAAAGCTGAGCCATCGTGTGCGTGTGTGTGAGGGTAAATAAATAAATTGACAACAAAAAAAACCCTCCATAGTCTCCATCTAATTTCAGGGAAGACGCAACAGACCTCTGGCTTTAAGCTAGTTTACAAGCCATTCCAAACCATGCAGAACAAAACACAACACTAAGTCATTATCCAAATTATAAGGAGACTCGATTTATTTCTAATTGAAAATGATTGCTTTGGAACTAATCGAAAATCGTAGGCGTGAAAGTGATATTACAGCAGCCATAAACACTGCTGCTTCTCCAACGCTTCAAATTAAAATAAAATAGCATCCCGTCACATCAGTGCAAATTAATAATCACCCCGAAAAATACTCTGGCGCTGAGTCCCAAATAGCAAACCTGTTTTACCTCTTTCCCAAATCCCAGTTGGGCTTTGACCAAAAGCGGCCCACTTTATAGGAAACGTATCACAGCTTTTCTATTGACTTGGTACTGGTCGTGCACACGGAGAAACAGCACACGTCAGAACCCCAAACTAAAAATATTATTCCCGTAAAGTCCAGATTGGGTCGTCTTCGACGCCACATCGGTGAGCTTTCAACTCTCCACATCGAAGGTCCAGTGACAGGGGATAATAGAAGACGGCAGCACCTGTAAACCACCCACCCTGTGGAGGCACTTACACCATAAACCTCTCACTGGCAGTAGTTGTTATGCTCAGGTTCTTGGCAGCCATTACTTTACACTCAGCAAAAGTTCAATCACGGAAGAGAGAGGCAGTTAGACGACAAGGGGAGGAAACTCTGAGGAAGGACTCGGAGGGTAAGATGGGAGAGTGGAGGAGGTGAGGGAAAGGAGGAGCAGGAGAGAGGAGGGAGGAGCAAGAGAGAGGAGGGAGGAGCAGGAGAGAAGAGGGATGAGCAGGAGATAGGAAGGAGGAGCAAGAGAAAGGGAAGGCAGGAGCAGGAGAGGGATGGGAGGAGCACGAGAGAGAAGGGAGGAGAAGGAGAGAGAAGGGAGGAGTAGGAAGGAGGAGCAGGAGAGAAGAGGGAGGAGTAGGAGAGAGAAGGGAGGAGCAGGAGAGAGGAGGGAGGAGCAGGAGAGAAGAGGGAGGAGTAGGAGAGAAGGGAAAGAAGAAACAGAGGAGAGTCAATATGTAATACAGTGGCCTGCCGTTTACAGAGTCAATATGTAATACAGTGGCCTGCCATTTACAGAGTCAATATGTAATACAGTGGCCTGCCATTTACAGAGTCAATATGTAATACAGTGGCCTGCCGTTTACAGAGTCAATATGTAATACAGTGGCCTGCCGTTTACAGAGTCAATATGTAATACAGTGGCCTGCCATTTACAGAGTCAATATGTAATACAGTGGCCTGCCATTTACAGAGTCAATATGTAATACAGTGGCCTGCCATTTACAGAGTCAATATGTAATACAGTGGCCTGCCATTTACAGAGTCAATATGTAATACAGTGGCCTGCCGTTTACAGAGTCAATATGTAATACAGTGGCCTGCCGTTTACAGAGTCAATATGTAATACAGTGGCCTGCCATTTACAGAGTCAATATGTAATACAGTGGCCTGCCATTTACAGAGTCAATATGTAATACAGTTTCCTGCCATTTACAGAGTCAATATGTAATACAGTGGCCTGCCATTTACAGAGTCAATATGTAATACAGTGGCCTGCCATTTACAGAGTCAATATGTAATACAGTGGCCTGCCATTTACAGAGTCAATATGTAATACAGTGGCCTGCCATTTACAGAGTCAATATGTAATACAGTGGCCTGCCATTTACAGAGTCAATATGTAATACAGTGGCCTGCCGTTTACAGAGTCAATATGTAATACAGTGGCCTGCCATTTACAGAGTCAATATGTAATACAGTGGCCTGCCATTTACAGAGTCAATATGTAATACAGTTTCCTGCCATTTACAGAGTCAATATGTAATACAGTGGCCTGCCATTTACAGAGTCAATATGTAATACAGTGGCCTGCCATTTACAGAGTCAATATGTAATACAGTGGCCTGCCATTTACAGAGTCAATATGTAATACAGTGGCTTGCCATTTACAGAGTCAATATGTAATACAGTGGCCTGCCATTTACAGAGTCAATATGTAATACACTGGCCTGCCATTTACAGAGTCAATATGTAAAACAGTGGCCTGCCATTTATAGAGTAAATATGTAATACAGTGGCCTGCCATTTACAGAGTCAATATGTAATACAGTGGCTGCCATTTACAGAGTCAATATGTAATACAGTGGCCTGCCATTTACAGAGTCAATATGTAATACAGTGGCCTGCCATTTACAGAGTCAATATGTAATACAGTGGCCTGCCATTTACAGAGTCAATATGTAATACAGTGGCCTGCCGTTTACAGAGTCAATATGTAATACAGTGGCCTGCCGTTTACAGAGTCAATATGTAATACAGTGGCCTGCCATTTACAGAGTCAATATGTAATACAGTGGCCTGCCATTTACAGAGTCAATATGTAATACAGTGGCCTGCCATTTACAGAGTCAATATGTAATACAGTGGCTTGCCATTTACAGAGTCAATATGTAATACAGTGGCCTGCCATTTACAGAGTCAATATGTAATACACTGGCCTGCCATTTACAGAGTCAATATGTAAAACAGTGGCCTGCCATTTATAGAGTAAATATGTAATACAGTGGCCTGCCATTTACAGAGTCAATATGTAATACAGTGGCTGCCATTTACAGAGTCAATATGTAATACAGTGGCCTGCCATTTACAGAGTCAATATGTAATACAGTGGCCTGCCGTTTACAGAGTCAATATGTAATACAGTGGCTTGCCATTTACAGAGTCAATATGTAATACAGTGGCCTGCCGTTTACAGAGTCAATATGTAATACAGTGGCCTGCCATTTACAGAGTCAATATGTAATACAGTGGCCTGCCGTTTACAGAGTCAATATGTAATACAGTGGCCTGCCATTTACAGAGTCAATATGTAATACAGTGGCCTGCCGTTTACAGAGTCAATATGTAATACAGTGGCCTGCCATTTACAGAGTCAATATGTAATACAGTGGCCTGCCGTTTACAGAGTCAATATGTAATACAGTGGCCTGCCATTTACAGAGTCAATATGTAATACAGTGGCCTGCCATTTACAGAGTCAATATGTATTACAGTGGCCTGCCATTTACAGAGTCAATATGTAATACAGTGGCCTGCCGTTTACGGTACAGCTTGTAAGACATTACAATACATGTCACTTAAACATTCTGCTTTCAAACAATACTGCAGGTCCTGATTAGACCTTGTCTTGGACCTTGTCCGTGACTAACTGTCACTCATCAGGTCCCCAGTCATGCTTGTGTTCTACGGCTAATCTGGGACCTGCACTGGTTGGTGAAGGACAATGCACACACACTCTTCAGCCTCCATGCTGAAAAGGGACAGATTAAAGATATGTCAGCGCTAAAGAGCGCTCTGGCTGGTCTAACCAATAGACATAGACATTGGCGTTGTGGTGTCTGACAGATTTGCCAGGAGCCTCCCAGTGGCTTCATTTTCATTTCCTGGCTGGTTCATTTATCTCCCATTTCTGTCTGTCCATGTGAATGGTATTGTTGTCTGCTCTCCAAATGAAACCCTATAAAACCCTCTTTGATTCATCCGATGTGCCTGGTTGACTGCATTACGCTAAATAGGGAAATGGATGTCTGCTGTGTCTGGTTGCTTTGCCCTCTGCGGCCGGGTAACGGTTGTTATGTGCGGAGTGATGACGCAGCCGCCGAGACAGAACGCCAGTTTGGATTTTTTTGTTCTATCTTAAATATGTGATGTCACACCGCCCCTTTAAGCGAAATCGTTTTCATTCGATTATGTTTAAGCAAAACAACTTCCGTTTTGTCGATTCATATTCGGATTGTTAAGCACCACTTTTTCCAGTGAATGGAATAAAACAAAAGACAACAACATGAAAACTCTCAAATGGCAAAGTTTATTCCGAAAGTTAACGCCACTGTATCTAAATCAGGTCACGTGAACAACATGCAGTAATTATTAATCCACACATGCCATTCCTTCTCCATTTGTTGGTACCACAGGTGCCTGCACAGATGGCCAGACAGTCACTGATACCTGACTGGCGGCTGTGGTACCTGTCCCTGAGCTATGGTTCTCCTAAATAACCATAGTCCACCAGACAGTTGGCACCTCCATCCGTGAAAGTCAGCCACACATACATTTTTTTCTCTACATATTAATTTCACATGTCTACAACAGTTTTAAGGATTGATGCTAATACATTAATATCTCTAATTATATGTAATTATATGTGTGTGTGTGTTATGCATGTTGTCCATCCATTGTTGGGTGACGTAGGATGTTTCTATCCTGAGATGTGGAAATAAACTTAACAGGCTATAATTTAATGTGTTGACAGTCATTCTGTTGGCGCCAATTACTACTCTACCTAAGCTGCCAATGACAACATCCTGTCCTGCAACAAACAGAGTGCCAAAATTAGTTCTGGAAAGTTCTGAATAAAGGCCCTGAGTACTTATAGTACTGTGCAAAAAGGCAGGTGTGTAGAAATGCTTTGAAAAATAGAAATGTTAATGGTTTATATTCATCAATTAACAAAATGCAAAATGAGTGAACACAATATTTGGTTTTGGCAGAATGCAGTTTTTTCGTGTGCTGAAGAGCGGAACATTTATGCGTGTCTGCGAGCAACAGTGAAGCATGGTGGAGGTTCCTCGCATGTTTTGGCCTGCATTTCTGCAAACGCGATCGGGTATTTGGTCAGAATGAATGGACTCTTTAATGCTGAGAAGTGCGGGCAGATATTCATCCATCATCCAATAGCATCAGGGAGGCATTCGATTTATTCTGCAGCATGACAACGACCCCAAGCATACAGCAGAAGTCATGATAAACTGGGTATGCACCGATCCGATATCTAGTTATTAGACCGATACCGGCCAAAACGCTGGATCGGATATCGCGGTTAGGTAAAGCAAGGGCAACCAAACAAATGTAGTATTAACAGCGTAGTTGTTACAAAAAAGAAAGGACGATATGGTATCGGATTAATATCGATATCGGCAGTAACTCAAGGTTGTGGTATCGGTATCAGACATCAAAAGTAGTATCGAGGACAACCCTGAAGTGAACTACCTTCAGTGTAAAGAAGGAGTCCTGGAAAGTGTGGTGTTTCCCCCACAGAGCACTGATCTCAACATCATTAAGTCTGTCTGGGGTTACGCAAAGAAAAAAGCAACTGAGGCTAACCTAAATCCACAGTAGAACTGTAGGTTAGTTCTCCAAGATGTTGGGCCAACCTGCCGGCCAGTTTCCTTCAAAAAGCGCGCACAAGTGTACCTAGAATAATTGATGCTGTTTTAAAGGCAAAGGGAGGACACATCGAATAATGATTTTTGTTCTGTACACTCGCTTTGCATTTTCTTAATTGATCAATATAAAGTATTAACGTATGTATTTTTAAAGAATCCTTACTTTTTCCTTTTTTACACCTGCTCTAATCCTTTGACCAGTACTGGATGTACTTGAGATATTCCTGTGGCACAAATTAGACACATAAATGTGGGCGTTATGGCAAATTGTGTGTAGATCTTTATTTTAAAACACTCAAAATACATGTTGATTTGTTTTTTTATGATAGCCTCCACATGCTGGAAACAAATGACTAATGAGGACACAAGTACCTTGCTTTGGCTTCCACATGTGAACAATTGTAGTTACCGTCAAATTTTTAACACCCCACTGTTAACAAATCATTACTCTTGCTGTGAATCTGAAATAAAGACCAAAGTGCATTCTACAGACGTTAGTTAGCTTATAAAAAAGGCATCCGATCTTATCCAAGTACGTTTGGACGTCAAAGTGAGCAAAGTGAGATCATACTCTCATCGAATAATCAGGAAGTAGAAGCCACAGTACCACAGACAGGGACTGACAATTATATCAAGAGCTCTGCTAAATATCAAACCAAACCACATTTCTATTTGCTGTTTATATATCAGTTATATGAGAATGGTCCAGTGGTTTGAATGCTTTTGCAAGGCAAAGTACGTTGAGTAAAAGGTGGTGAACATTTAAAAACACCATCCATCCCATATATATTTTTTCTAAATATTCAGAGTTTGAGATTTGGAGTCTCAAAGCTATTAAAAAGAAATAGTAAGTATGTTTTTGATGCTTAAATGTCAACCAACCACCTGTGTTATGTTTTTGTGCACGCATACTTGCACGTGACAGCCTATGTTTTCTCTGCGTGTTTTCTGTTCTGTGAGATGACTAATCACCATGGCGTATTGTAGTTGCTCCTCCATTAATCATATGCCATTGAAATGGCTCAGTCTCCGTACCTCCCATCATGTATAGTAGGGCCACTAAACTAATGACTCAATTTAGCTACATCTGCTTTCAAAATAAATGACGACAGGCTAGTGGGAGCTTGCCATTTGAAACATGCTCTGAATCAGTCCTACAAACGGTACCAATCAGGTTTTCTGAATAAGCAGCATGAGGACCTCCCAAAGACATGTAGTTATGGTTCCTCCCCAAATGCCACCCTGTTTTCTATACAGCACCCTCGTTTCCTATATAGCACCCTATTATCTATATTTCTTTTGACTCGACTTGAATTGGGTGGTAAATAGTGATTTATGTAGGGACTAGGTTTCTAGTTAGGTATTTCCTGTCTGGATATAAATGAAATTAGAAGTGCTTACGCAGAGGCTGCTATTGATCCGGTCTTGCAAAGATAAGTTAAACTAATTTAAAAGGCTCTAATCCTAAAAGACAGTAGGTATGTTAGTACCTCAGGCAGGCACTTCTATGCTGTTATGCACAGGACAAAGAAAAACAGTTTTACTGTTGCAATGTCAAATTAAATAGTTCTAGATGCAATGTAGGAAATTGCTCACGGTCATGTAATGTGCAATGTTTTACAATATAGATATAGAATACAGTACCTGTCCAAAGTTCCGCATTCAAACTACTTTCTCACAGCTTTTCTAACAGTATTATCCGTCACATCTAGAAGGAACTATAGAAGGATGGCATTTAACAGCTGATCAGGTTCAGTTAAGACATCTAAGCTTCAAATCCACTATGACATCAATAAACAAAGACTTTGTAGTTACAACCATGAGTTACGTGGGGCAAGACAGCATCATTTATCTGGAATGATCAACAGGAACATCAACAATACCCTCACTCTGCCTGCCATGGTCGACATGCTTACAAACCTCCTAAGGCAGATAGCACTAGAAGTCCTGTCCACTGAGAAATGTTATGAATGTGTTGTTTGTTTTTTGGTGAAAAAATGCAAAGGATAAGACAGAGTGTCAGGACTACACAGTCATATAATAAACTCTGTAGCGGCCCTACGACCAGCAACAAATACCTTTGGAACAAGCTTGTGTCGCAAACGAATAGAGATGAGGTAAAAATGCTAGAAGTAACGTTTGGACATCTTAAAGCTTCTAGGTGTTGTTTTGACAAACTACCATCAGACTTTTTTTAATTTTAAATCCATAACCAAGGATCTGCAGCAAATAGTTGAGGCATTTTCCAAGCATCCCTAAAAACAGATGCCATTAAGGGTCTATTGAAAAAGAAAACATTTTTTTTTAGCAAAGATCATTTAGCAGGTTGTCTTCAGTCAACTCCGAAATGTTGGGAACTCAAGCAGTCTTTTAGACAAACTTCAATCAGGCTTCCGACCAAAGTACTGAAAGAGTTCTGATAAAAGTTTTAAATGATATACAGCTGAATACTGATGAGAATAAATTACTTTTCTGGTTCTATTCGATCTCAGTGCGGCATTTGACACTGTAGATTATAGAACAATTCTGGACAGGCTGGAAAATAGTGTAGTACTACCCGGAATGGGATCTCGGGCCCTAACTGGTTCACCAGTCAAATCAAAGCAGTCACCAAAACAGCATTCCATCATCTTGAAAATATAGCACTGTAAAGCTGCAGCTCAGTCAGAGTGCTGAGGCTTGAATGTTAACCAAGAGAACAGCACACATCACTCCGGTTTTTAAATCTATGCACTGGCTTCCAGTCAGTTACAGAATAGATTTAAAAGCGGTGCTTTTAGTCGATAAATCACTGAACGGTGTGGGCCTGGAATACATTTCTGATATGTTTGAAGATTATAAACCAAGCAGGGCTCTTAGATCATTAAACTCAGGACAGCTAGTAGAGTCCCAACTAAACATGGTGAAGCCACATTCAGCAGTGTCTCCGGTGATGTCATGTGGGTCCACATCTGGTTCTCCCACCTCCTCTAGCTATATGATGTCCTTACTGGTTCTGCTCTGAACAAGACATGTTGCTCTGTTAATGTGGCCGTGAGGCAATTGTTTCAGACAGCAGCAGCAACATGCTGTACCCAAACCAATTTGGATTTGACTCTAGCCCTCTTAACATATTAGCGTTGGCCTGTCATGCTGATTGCTAATGCATTAGGGTATTTTGCTCTGAAATTACCCGGCACTGAATTCTAAAGACTGCTTGGTATTTAGGGTGGTGCTTATTGTAGAATATCAGTCTTCCTTTCAACATTTATTTTGGTGTATTTCGATGTTTGCTGGAATTTGCTGTCAGGACTTGGTTACCTTTAGACTGTTTCATTTTTTGTTGTGTCACTGCATGGTCATATTGTTTGCATTTGTGTAAGGTACAACAAATAATTAAGCCAAAATAAAATGAGCAGAATTATTTATTTCCAGGCACGTTGCAAGGCATCATGGGATATGAGGGTACCACAGAGCCTGGCTTTAGGTGTGCAAAAAGTGTAGGTGTTAATCATATTTGAAAATCTGCTTGAAATGGAAAAAAGAGAAGACTGTGTTTCTTTGTCTTTAGGATGCAAAGTGGTTTTTAAAAGATAGTGGTAATATTTGAATTGAAACAGAAACTCTGTTGACAGCACAACTAGATAATTTCTTTACTAACCATCTCTGCACTTTTTGGATAACCTACAATATGATTTCACAAATATTGTTTGCATGATTTCTGATAACTGTTCACCAATATGCAGTATTCCAAAGCGATACTGAACCTAAAAATGCTTTCCACTCTTTTCCATTTGAAAAAAAATATTTAATCAAAATTTAACCCTAACCCTAACCCTAACCCTAACCCTAACCCTAACCCATCGCAGGGCGATGAGATGACCAAGGCGGCCCGCAAACAGGCAGTCAAGTTTGCCCAGAACATCCTTAGCTATTTAGACATGAAGACAGATGAGTGGGAATACTGATATAGCAGGAGTATCAGTAGGCCAACTATTAAATATTTTTAGAAACATTTCCTAATTAGATTTTTTGTGAATTCACTCCCAGGAAGTAATTCTCTAAAAGCAGTTGCCGTGAAATAGAATAACTAGATATGATAGGTGTCACTTGATCTGATTATTCCCCTGTTTTGGTGCTTGTGCTCGTTACACTCCATTTTATTAAATACGTAATGATCACATAGTGTGTGTGTCACAAATAAGACCCTATTTCCCAAATCGTGCAGGTCTACCCCAGTCAAAAGGAGTGTACCATATTGTATGAGGTTGCCATTTGGGATTGTGACATGTAATTACTGCAATCGCATCGTTTGATCTGGAAAAGGAACTGACTGGAAATTTAATTAGAATACATTGTCTTGTAAATGTTTCATTATTCATTTCTCTTTCTTTTACTTAACGGCACCTTTCAGGGTGGATTAAACAATATTTATTTGATATTGATATCATGCACAGCATGATACTGGGATTTCTCAAAGCAGACAAACGCATTTTAAAATTCCTATGGATTGAACACCTCAGGATTGCTCTGTAGCGTATAAATAGGAAATTTAATGTCATTACATTTTTGCTGCTGTACGATCAATGATCACTTTAATCCAGGCCGCGACCAAGTTCCAAATGGAAGCCTGCTTTCCATGTTGCGCCCTACTTATGACCTGAACCCTATGGTCCCTGGTCAAAAGTAGTGTACAAAGAGAAGATGCCATTTGCGATGCGTCTATTCTCGATTCTCTATGGAAATACATTTTAAGACTCCGCGGCCTGAATAGCCTCAGATACAATCACACTTCATTGATTTTATGTAGAGTTTTGCTCTTGCAGTTGACAATATTATTAATCTCAACGCTTTTTGCATTGCCAACCTTTCCAATAACAGTAAAATTGTATTCCTTTACTGGGAAAACAGTCAGTACCACCAATTCATGTTAATTGCCCATTGATTCTTTTCAACACTTTCCGTGGCTTTGTTCAACTGTCAACCCCAATCAAAACACGAAATATGAACTTTGACATTAGCAGTGGAGATCTAAACAACACCCAGTTCATGAATATGGACAGCTTTTTCAGTCACACGTCCATGTTTTGCTACGTAAAACAAGCTCACGGGCTTAGATGTTCACCGGGATCGAAAGTGTTCAGTTACGGTTTAATTGAATGTCACACAAACAAAACGCATCCCGTCCACGTCAGTTGAGTGGGCGAGGTCGAGAGAACTCAAGGACAGAAGAGCTAACCGCGAGGTACAATGGCGGTGTGTGGAACGACATCTCGGAAACACCAACTTGACGGCCCCTTGTCAATCGTGTTGCAGGTTCCACTCTTATCAGTCGGAAGAAAGGTGCAAGTGTTTAATGGAGTTGGAGCGCTGTCCCAAACACTGGACAGTTGAGGAGCAGATTTACATTGCCTGGTCCTACAACCCTAACCCATGACCCGGCATGTTCATAGTCAACAGTACAGACAAGTAGAGACAAGTACAGACAGGGTGTAATGATGTGGAATAGCTTTTCTTGGTTAGAGCTGTTCTGGAGGCAAAGAGGGGTTCGACTAGGAACAGAAAAATGAAAACACCCCTGAAAACACCCCTGTTTGGTGTCTCCCTAATAACACCCCTGTTTGGTGTCTCCCTGATAACACCCCTGTTTGGTGTCTCTCTGATAACTCCCCTGTTTGGTGTCACCCTGATAACACCCCTGTTTGGTGTCTCCCTGATAACTCCCCTGTTTGGTGTCTCCCTGATAACTCCCCTGTTTGGTGTCTCCCTGATAACACCCCTGTTTGGTGTCTCCCTAATAACACCCCTGTTTGGTGTCTCCCTGATAACACCCCTGTTTGGTGTCTCCCTAATAACACCCCTGTTTGGTGTCTCCCTGATAACTCCCCTGTTTGGTGTCTCCCTGATAACTCCCTGTTTGGTGTCTCCCTGATAACACCCCTGTTTGGTGTCTCCCTGATAACTCCCCTATTTGGTGTCACCCTGATAACACCCCTGTTTGGTGTCTCCCTGATAACACCCCTGTTTGGTGTCTCCCTGATAACTCCCCTGTTTGGTGTCTCCCTGATAACACCCCTGTTTGGTGTCTCCCTGATAACACCCCTGTTTGGTGTCTCCCTAATAACACCCCTGTTTGGTGTCTCCCTAATAACACCCCTGTTTGGTGTCTCCCTAATAACACCCCTGTTTGGTGTCTCCCTAATAACACCCCTGTTTGGTGTCTCCCTGATAACACCCCTGTTTGGTGTCTCCCTGATAACTCCCCTGTTTGGTGTCTCCCTGATAACTCCCCTATTTGGTGTCTCCCTGATAACACCCCTGTTTGGTGTCTCCCTGATAACTCCCCTATTTGGTGTCACCCTGATAACACCCCTGTTTGGTGTCTCTGATAACACCCCTGTTTGGTGGTGATAACACCCCTGTTTGGTGTCTCCCTAATAACACCCCTGTTTGGTGTCTCCTGATAACACCCCTGTTTGTCTCACCCTAATAACACCCCTGTTTGGTGTCTCCCTGATAACACCCCTGTTTGGTGTCTCCCTGATAACACCCCTGTTTGGTGTCACCCTGATAACACCCCTGTTTGGTGTCACCCTGATAACACCCCTGTTTGGTGTCTCCCTGATAACACCCTGTTTGGTGTCTCCCTGATAACACCCCTGTTTGGTGGTGTCTCCCTAATAACACCCCTGTTTGGTGTCTCCCTAATAACACCCCTGTTTGGTGTCTCTGATAACACCCCTGATAACACCCCTGTTTGGTGTCTCCCTAATAACACCCCTGTTTGGTGTCTCCCTGATAACACCCCTGTTTGGTGTGTCACCCCCTGATAACACCCCTGTTTGGTGTCTCCCTGATAACACCCTGTTTGGTGTCTCCCTGATAACACCCCTGTTTGGTGTCTCCTGATACTGATAACTCCTGTTTGGTGTCTCCCACCCCTGTTTTGTCCCTGATAACACCCCTGTTTGGTGTCTCCCTGATAACACCCCTGTTTGGTGTCTCCCTGATAACACCCCTGTTTGGTGTCTCCCTGATAACTCCCCTGTTTGGTGTCTCCCTAATAACACCCCTGTTTGGTGTCTCCCTGATAACTCCCCTGTTTGGTGTCTCCCTGATAACTCCCCTGTTTGGTGTCTCCCTGATAACACCCCTGTTTGGTGTCTCCCTGATAACTCCCCTGTTTGGTGTCACCCTGAGAACACCCCTATTTGGTGTCACCCTGATAACACCCCTGTTTGGTGTCTCCCTGATAACACCCCTGTTTGGTGTCTCCCTGTTCAAACCTCACCAATGGTTTCTGCTGCTCTATATTCCAGGAAAGGAATGAGAAACACCAAAGTCTATAAGTGTGCTGGATTTCTTCTAACTAAACAACACAACCCATTGAACCTCCTAAATGTGTCATACTGGCAGGAATTTTACTCGTGACATCCGTTGTAATCTGTTTCTAAAAGTCTGCATTGTTATATCCGTGCACTTCAGTGACCTCCACTGAGGTCAGAAGCGAATGCGCCTTTGTCACTAGACGTTCAGTCAGTCTCCCTAGCCGGACTTTGTTGCAGAACAGTAATCTGTCATTGTGGCTGGCCAGTGAGGAAGACGTACTGTAGCAGACTGCTCTGTGATAAGCTATCAGATAATATAGAGCCCAAGACAGGAAACAGGGTGTCTCTGTGTCTGTGATGCAAGGTATGCGATGTGTGTGCATTTGTGTGTGTGTGTGTTTGTTAACACATTTCCCAAGGAAGGGCAGGGGGCTGAGAGGGGGTCGACACGGGTGCAGCCAGGGAGTCCCTGACATTTGGATCGTGCCAAAGCCTGGCTGCGGAACGCAATCAGTCAAGGAGCGAGGGGGCATGTCTGTCTGCGCATATCCCAAATGACTCCCCTTGTTCCAACGGCCTTGTTTAGACGTAGTGCACGGTGGAGTGCGTAGGCTGCTGTTTGGGACGCTATGTGTCTGTCTGTTAGTTGCTGATGGAGCCTACTGGGGTTAGAGGATATTTACTGGGAAGACATTTCGCTGATGGCTCAAAGATGGATGTCTTTGAAAGAGCTGTCCTTGATTGGGTTGTGAGTTCCTAATTGTGGACTTTTCTCCCATCTAGTACTGGTCTGGTAGCTGGTCTACCTCGGTGCCATGTTTTAGACATCTCAGAGTTGTGTTTTTGTAACTGAACTATTATTTTAGAATGGTAGCCCACAGCCGCGCACGTTCTGTAGTCCGGTCAGCATATTAGAATGAAGGTCAGAAAGACCACCTCTTTTGCAGTGCCATTAATTATATAGGAACTTTTGTTGATATTTTTTTACGCACATGCTACTTCCATTTTGGCACAGTAAAACATCTGAGAAAGGCTTGGCAACCTTGTCCCGTGAAGCAGAAGCATCTCTAGACACAAATGTGGCCACTGACATTGGACAGACAACAGTGTGGTTCAGTTTATTAACCTTAAATGTGGATACTGTGACCTTGACATGAAAAGCTCTCTTCTTGTAGACATTTTAACACATCCATCTTTTGTATCTTTTATCTTGAACCAGACATCCTATATTCATAACTATCTATGTAACCTTTTAAAGCGTTGCCCAGTTTTTAAGGCTGGGTGATCGTCAGAAAACTGTAAGCCAAGTATTTGTCTTAAGTATATGTAAACTCCCAGCTTCAACGGTACATTTCATTCTAAAATCCAGAAAGGACGTGATTCAGATTCTGTGGTGAAAGTTGGCTCAATGTTTTTCTCAAAGGTTAAAGTTTTCCCATTCCCTTGCTTTTCCTATCTGGCACACATAACCTGTGTTCATGTACATTACACCTTTTGTTGTCGTCGGCTGTTGTGTTCTTAGAGCCCTTGGCAGTGTGCAAAGCGTGACAAAACTTGTGGATTACATTGAGGGAACTCCTTTTTTACAAGCATTTGTAAATGTTTTTTGCGGAGTAGGCTGTAATTGAAAAACCTCAACTGTGTTTTAACTCAGCTTAACAGCTCTGGTTGCCAATAACCACTATATAATTTCCTGATTATTTAGCTGGAGAACTGTAATCATTTACCATTCTTATCTATAATCATTTCATTACCTGTTTAAATGCAAGTTTGCAGAGTGGTGCTGGTGCACATACTAATTATTAGCCTGACCACAAATGTAGGCATCTTTCTAAAATCCTCTGTATAGCATGGACTCCCAGGTAGAGGCTGCTATACTAATAGATAGGTTTTGTGTTGTGAAAACAAATAGACAAATTTCATCCTTTCTAATAAGCACCAGTCTCTGTGGCCCTAGAATGATGATAGTCGAAGTGACTTCCTAAACCCAAGAATTGATTTTCTTGGTGCATTTGTATTTTCCTTAGAGAATTATGCATGGCTGTTCTGCAGATGAAGTTTAGACACACTTTTCCACTGCACAAATATACACGATGGGTTTCTTTCAACGTCACCATGTGCTATTCAAAACTGCAGTGATTTTCAATGTTCTTCAAGCTTACATTGCAGGGATATTAAGAAGCCAGTATATTGGAACTACTGGTCAACACCAAATGTTGGGATAAGATCAGTAATGTCCCCAGAAAGGACACAAGGAAGAGTACCCACTAGTTTAGGCCGATGGTATGGGAATATGAAATACACTAGAAACTGACAATCAGAAGACAGGCGGACATGTTGCCTCGCCATAGAGCATTACCAGCAAGTTGAGATATTTTTTGGAACAACTTGCAGCAGACTTCGGCAACGTTAAACTGGGGACGATGGGAGGGAGGTCAGGGAGTTGTTGAAGGGTATGATAGCTGGCCAGGAATTACCATAATGCTGTTAGCTTGTAGTTGTAACGTCTCCATTGGCTTCATGCAGAGCTGTGCTCGAGACCACCTAAAGCGAGACCGAGACGAGACCGAGACCGAAGGGGGCCGAGACCGAGACGAGACCAAGACCGAAGGGGGCCGAGACCGAGACGAGACCGAGACCGAAGGTGGCCGAGACCGAGACGAGACCGATACCAAAGGGGGCCGAGACCGAGACCAGTCATATCAACACTAAATAATATGATAATAATATGAATATATGTTTTTGGTCCAATGACCAATGTAAAAAAAACACTTGACCAACAGCATCAGATCATCTACTGTGTTGTCATCCTGAATTAAATGAATTTTATTAAAAGAGTATGTAGGCCTATTTATTGTCTTATGTAAACATAAAATACGAAAATAAAACCATGATTTTAAAATGCACAGGCTATGATATTAAAATTTCCAAAAATCGAATAAATGAAAATCCATCAAACTGTATGTCCTATGTTGATGTAGTAAATGCTAACACATTTTAGATCACAAGCGACTTGCAATCAAATGATTTGCGCATGATTGGCCGATAAACAAATCTATTTATAATTATTTATCCGTCCACAGGCACGCAGCTTCAGTTGTTTGTCTGCTTGAGCAGGACACGCAAACGAACCGGTTGCACTGCGCACAGTGTTCATTATTGTTACGAGTGCACATGAGACAGCAGCAAACTAACCCGGTTGAACTGCGCACAGTGTTCATATAGATCAGACCAAAACCCTTCCAGTTTAATAAAGATCGGACCAAAACGGGTTCAGTTTCATATAGATCGGACCATAACCGTTCCAGTTTTATGCTCTTTCTGCCGTATGCCCCCGGACTTATGTATGTCCCACGTCCTTCTGTGTGCATGAGTAATTTCATTTATCGCCCATTTGTAGTTAGCCTATTAATAATTATTGTTTATATTCGTTTAATTTCGATACAAAACAATATTTTGTTGAAGTCTCTTGTAGGCTATATGAATACACTGTGGTTCATTCGTTATTAATTATTGAGTGCAATAGGCGCATGACACATGAATGGGGCTGTATGTATTTGGCGGAATTCGTTCTGTTTATTTAGTGAAACATATTTCTTTATAAACGTACCTCTTTTTTTGTAGTTCAACCAAGCCAATCAGACTATTGTCTATATGTGTTCTCGTAGTATTTGTCTGTGTATCGCCCATTCAACCATTGCCATATAGGCTCAGTGAAGTGTGATCGGTGTCTGGGTACCGCAATTAGGGTACCAACGCCCAGCGGCGTGGGATTTTGGCGACAGGAAGGCAGTTTAGGTATCAAAAAACATGTAAATAGTAGTTTTATATATTGTTTGGTTTGTGATTTTGCAATTCTGAAAACGGGACAAGGTAAAATGCACGTATTTAGGAAAAGTCATGGAAGGACGTCGGCTGTAGCTTTTCAACATTATGTATGTATTTTAATTACTAACCGCTGTGTGTTTTCGGACAAATTATTTATTTGTGCTCAATGTACTGAATATAGGCAAAACGAATATATTGGCTGATTGTGCAGACATGATCGAGCATATGTTTAAGATTGAAGTATCTACGTGAATGGGTGCACGCTCTAGCGACGCTGGGGGTGGGCTTTTCTTCAAAAGTAGATAGCCATTGGCGGGATAAGCCACATCAGGAAAAAAACAGTCTGACTCTGGACGAAATACAGCCAATGGAAATACAGCCTCTACATGTCATACTTAAATATTTTTCTAGAAAAAATTGTGGAGGATAATTTCTACGCTGGTCTCGGCTGGTCTCGGAAGAATTTACGAGTCCTTACTGTCCGAGACCGAGTCGAGACCGAGTCCAAATGTAACCGAGACCGAGACGAGACCGAGACCTTAAAAAAGTGGTCTCGAGACCGGTCTCGAGTACTACAGCTCTGGCTTCATGATTACTTTGTTGGAAACCTGTGATTTAACGCACATCATCAAAGTCAATGAATGTCTTGCTGTTTATTTGTTCAGGCTTTGTTCTTGACATTGGGCAAAATTAACTTCAAATCATATACGTTAAGGCATTTATACCACCTAATATAACGTACATAATATTGTAACCATTGCAAGTTATCTATATATACATATATACATATACTCAACAGCCATGAACAATGGGTGGTGTGGAGGATTCATGTGCAGGCAGTGCTCTCCATGTGGGTTTTTTAATCAAATAAATAATAATAAACCCGGGAAAACACGAGGTGAAGACATGATGGCTTCATCTTACTATGACACCTAAAAAACATTCCTCTGAGATTTTGTTCAATAATAACACCACACAGTTGCTGCAGATTTGTTGGCTGCACATCCATGATGCAAATAGTTCAACCACATCCCAGAGGTGCTCTATTGGATTGAGATCTGGTTGACTGTGAAGGCAATTTGAGCACAGTGAACTCATGTTCAACTTGTCATGTGAAAGAAACCATTTTGAGATGACGTGAGCTTTGTGACACAGCCCGTTATCCTGCTGTAAGTGGCCATTAGACGATGAGTACGCTGTGGTCATAAAGAGATGGACACGGTCGACACCCAGTGCTCAGTTAGGCTGTGGCGTTTAAATGATGACGAATTGGTACTAAGAGGCCCAAAGTGTGCCAAGATAATATCCCCCACACCATTACACCTCCACCACCACCTGGCTGAAACATTAAGACATGTGGCTGGATGGATCCGCGATTTTATGTTGTTTATGTCTGACCCCACCATCTGAATGCTGCAGCCATGGTTGAGACTCATCAGACCAGGCAACATTTTTCAAACGTTTTATTTTTAAGTTTTGGTAAGCCAGTGCAAATTGTACCCCCAGTTTCCTGTTCTTAACTGATAAGAATGGCACCCGGTGTGGTGTTTTGCTGCTGTAACCAACCAGCTTCATGTTTTGACGTGTTGTGCGTTCATAAGTGCTCTTCTGCACATCTTGGTTGTAACGAGTGGATTTTTGAGTTGCCGTTGCCTTTCTATCAGCTCCAACCAGTCTGACCATTATTCTTGATACCCAAATAACGAGTTTCCTGCTTGAAATGTGGTGCCACACCAGAATTTAGAAATCTGGTTCTACTCTAGGTGTCCCCAGAAGCTACCAAATATATATGTATATATCTGTGTGTGGCAAATAGTGGACTTCTTTGGACCAGAACCCTATGAGCTGTGGTCAAACGTACGGTCCTACATTGTGTGCTGTTTAGGATGCGGAGAGGTTTCCCATGGCTGTTGGTAAGTCTGGAGAAATCCTATAACCTTATTTACTTAGCCTTTGTCTGTCCTCATGCTTTGTCTGTTCACATGAGGCTCTATTGAATCCAAAGGGCCGCTAATTAATTGAACCACAAACACTAAATCACTTTGATGTGGCGCTGGGACTGACAGGGAGGGCATCTCTTTCAGTCAAATCAAAGCAAATAGATTACACTTCTTCCAGATGAAGACAGAAGATATTGGTGGCAAAAATACGGACACTTTAGGAGATCTCACAGATCCGTTTTACAGAGAAAGGAAACAGTCAATTTCCCTAATTCTTCTTACGTCTTGCTCTCTTCTTTAACAACCCAACATCTCACAGACAGTGGTAATTACTTTTCACATGTCTCTTTTATGTACCAGTGGATGTGTGGTATGTGTCCCATTCCGCCAGGTGTGAGTGTGTGTGTGTGTGTATGTGTGTGTGTGTGTGTGTGTGTGTGTGTGTGTGTGTGTGTGTGTGTGTGTGTGTGTGTGTGTGTGTGTGTGTGTGTGTGTGTGTGTGTGTGTGTGTGTGTAGCTGAATGTGTTGACAGGGTCTATCAGGCTAGTTGTTTGCAACTGCATGCAAATAAGTATCTGACTCACACTGAATTACCTGTAACCTGTTGGCGGCAGATAGGGTTTGGAGTTTTCACAGTAGGCTTTCACAGTAGGCAGTACACATAGTAGGCCCATTCTTTTGATGTCCTGCTTTTAAATATAATTTTGTTTGAAATATTGCTGAAAATACAAATCACATTAATTGTTTAAATTGATCAAATTAAAATGTTTGTATTAAAATGCAGTAACATAATGGTAACCCTTCACATCCACTTCATAATATGAAATATTATCAGTTTCATAACTCCACCGCTTTATAACATGAATCAGTATCTTGTTCATAACACCACCCCTTTATAACATGATTCAGTATCTTGTTTATAACACCACCCCTTTATAACATGATTCAGTATCTTGTTTATAACACCACCCCTTTATAACATGAATCAGTATCTTGTTTATAACACCACCCCTTTATAACATGATTCAGTATCTTGTTTATAACACCACCCCTTTATAACATGATTCAGTATCTTGTTTATAACACCACCCCTTTATAACATGATTCGGTATCTTGTTCATAACACCACCCCTTTATAACATGATTCAGTATCTTGTTTATAACACCACCCCTTTATAACATGAATCAGTATCTTGTTTATAACACCACCCTTTTATAACATGATTCAGTATCTTGTTTATAACACCACCCCTTTATAACATGATTCAGTATCTTGTTTATAACACCACCCCTTTATAACATGATTCAGTATCTTGTTTATAACACCACCCCTTTATAACATGATTCAGTATCTTGTTCATAACACCACACCTTTATAACATGTATTAGTATCTTGTTTATAACTCCACCCCTTTATAAAATGTATCAGTATCTTGTTTATAACAACACCCCTTTATAAGATGATTCGGTATCTTGTTCATAACACCACCCCTTTATAACATGATTCTGTATCTTGTTTATAACACCACCCCTTTATAACATGATTCAGTATCTTGTTTATAACACCACCCTTTTATAACATGATTCAGTATGTTGTTATAAACAAGATACTGATACACGTTATAAAGGGGTGGAGTTATGAACAAGAAACTGAATCATGTTATAACACCACCCTTTTATAACATGATTCAGTATCTTGTTCATAACTCCACCCCTTCCCACATGGAAAAAACCTATATGAGGATATATGTGCATATATGTAACCTATATGTTACCTATATGCACATATATGCTGCATATATGCACATATATGATAATATATATGCTGCATATATGCACATATATGATAATATATATGCTGCATATATGCGCATATATGCCACATATATGCACATATATGATAATATATGCTGCATATATGCGCATATATGCCACATATCGTCAAAATTGAGGTGCATATATGTGCATATATCCCTTACGAAAAAAAAAAGTATATTAAAGTATACTATGTATACTACAAAATGGGTAGTACACTTTTAGTTTACTTATGATATACTTTCAAAAAGTACATTTAGAAAATAGTTAACTTACTTGAACTTTTAAGTTCACTACCAAATCGAAAAACGTTTTTACACATTTCTTCTTGAGATGTACGTTTTCTTTTATTATACAGCAAAAACAGTCTAAATATTTTTTAAGTAATTTTTTTAGATCCATCTTGTATATTCTAATACTCATGTCTATGAAATGCATTGCACATTAAATATTTTTTGTTACTGAAGCTGAAATCATAATTACTGCCAAACATTTTGAAGCCCTATATTCATATACTATACTAATAATAATCAATTGGAGTATTAATAAAAATGTCTATGAACTAATTCTGCCTTTGCTGTATGTATTTTGAGGAACATTTATAAGTCTGATATGAATGAAAGCCCCGGACAGACAGGACATTAACATATATTTGAACATATTTTACATGCATTAACTGAGAAAATGTCCAATGAAGCATCAGAAGAAGGCGGATGTAGGCGGAGCTGATTAGCGACGTCACTTCCTGTTCCTTGCGCGCGAGCAAAATATCATATGTTGAACCGGAGATATTTCAGCGTGTTTCAGTCGCCATAAACTACGCTTTAAACTCGAGCACCCAGGTGTAAGGATTCCAAAAAGGACCAAGTACAGATGGAATGAACAGGTGAGTTTGAGCTAAATTCTAACTTTATCTAGGCCTATATGAGATAACAGCTAACTAGCTACTTGGCTATGGTTAATGCTCACATCATCATTAGCTAGATAGCTATTTACGTCTGAGCCATGTAAGAAGACAACACGTAACTAGCCCTTGTTAACAATTACTTATCTTTTATCTGCATCTTTTGTTTTTCAGGTAACTGGTAGCTACAGTTACTAATTAGGCAAGGTTGCTAGGTAGCTTGTTTGTAAAAGGCAGGGAACAAAAAATGAACATGTACTTTATCCTAATAAGCCATGTAGCCACTAGTTTGCTGATAATTTTTTTTTCTTGATGCTGTGTGTTATAAATTGTAACACGCTGGGTGTTTATAAGATGTTGCATTTAACTGGCTATAGTATAAATTAAATGATGTACCTTACCCTTTCTCATTTCTTCAGGCTTCAGAGGAAGTTAATGTCAATGCAGAATACTCTGTATCTGATCCCAACAGCAAAGAGGGAGACATACCCAATCTCAGTAATGAAGAGGATGATGACATACACAATCCCAACAGCATGGAGGACAATGTACCCGATCCCAGCAGTGAAGAGGAAGACGTAACTGATCCCAGCAGTGAAGAGGAAGACGTACACAATACGAACAGTGAATGGGGCGACAATTCATCTGCCTTGGTATGTTTCACGCAAGTGTGTATTTGGAATCCTAATTTAATATTGCGCAATTTCACAAATTCCGATAAAAGGTTAAATATATTAATCATGTTTGCTTGTTGTCTTGTGTTTTTTTTACAGGGCATGCTAGGGAGAAATTTGAAGAAATAACAGTGCAAGATGTCCAGAGGATCTTGCACAAGAAGTGCAACAATGAATGCTTCAGACAAGTAAAGGCAGAAAAGATGTGAGCATGCATTTCATGTACAAAAATGAAGCATATTGTTAAATAAAATAACCATGTTTATTTTAACATTTAGAGTTTAAAATAGTTCTACAATGTATATATCAACATTTTAAGTGTTCATAGCTGGTTTATCCCCCTTTAATGTAGCTTTGACAATATTATCTCATGAAAATATTTATGAAAACACACACATTGTGTGTCTTGCCTCAAGATTTATTTAGGTATTTTGAATATGTACTGTATTTCCTTTATTTTAAAGATGTTAATTACACTTGAAGACAAAAGTATATTCTAAAGTTTCAAGTGGAACTCCTACCAGACACATGGCACTGATTGTTAGAGTATTGTTTAAGGTTCACTTGACAAACATGGCTTGTACAGTTATACTATGTGTTTAAATCTATTAGTAAATCATAGTAAATTAACATTTATTAGGTTTACTTCTTGAAGTACTTAAATGAGTTGAAATACTTTTAAGTACTTTAAGAAGTCTACATCATAAACTAAAAGTACACTACACGGGTTACTTTAAAGTATACAAAAGTATACTTTTAAGTACTTTAAGAAGTCTACTTCATAAACTAAAAGTACACTACACGGGTTACTTTAAAGTATTTAAAAGTATACTTAAAATAAACTAAGTGTACTCTAAAGTGTACTAAATAAACAATAAAGTGGGCCAATTTAGTCTACTTAGTATAAAAATAGTATATAAATAAGTACTTTAGTACCTTAATAATAGTATACTTTTTAAACTTAAGTATACTCTCAAAAATGAACTACTTTTGTTTTGTAAGGATACAGGCCATATAGGTCTCCTGTATTGCTTCTTTATATCCACAAATAAGACCTATATGTACATACAAGATGTCTCCAATCGCAGCTGTACTGTAAGTACTTTGAGTTCCTGATGAAGTCTGTTGAAGTATTGCGCTCTTACTCGTTGTATTACGGTAACAGATTTGTTTTGGTGTATTAAGTGTTTTAATCGTTTTTTTAATGTTCAGTTTTTTGTCTTGTTTTTGTTCTATTTGATTGTTCTTAAGTAAATAAATAATGTACATTTCTACATTTTGGGCTTTTATTTATGTTGCATAGTAGCTATGGATTTCAATAATTTAACATATAGGTGCATATATGTTAGGTGCATATAGGTGCATATATGTTAGGTGCATATAGGTGCATATATGTTAGGTGCATATAGGTGCATATATGTTAGGTGCATATAGGTGCATATAGGTGCATATATGTTAGGTGCATATATGTTAGGTGCATATAGGTGCATATATGCACCTAACATATAGGTGCATATATGCACATATATGTACATATAATATAGGAAAACGGCCAATTTTATATATGTCACATATATTAAAAACATATATCAAAACCTATATTAAAACATATATGTTTATATAGGTTCTTTCCATGTGGGTTTATGACGTGTATCAGTATCTTGTTTATAACAACACCCCTTTATAAGATGATTCGGTATCTTGTTCATAACACCACCCCTTTATAACATGATTCTGTATCTTGTTTATAACACCACCCCTTTATAACATGATTCAGTATCTTGTTTATAACACCACCCCTTTATAACATGATTCAGTATCTTGTTTATAACACCACCCTTTTATAACATGATTCAGTATCTTGTTCATAACTCCACCCCTTTATAACGTGTATCAGTATCTTGTTTATAACTCCACCTCTTTGTAACATGTATCAGTATCTTGTTTATAACCCCACCCCTTTATTACATGATTCGGTATCTTGTTCATAACACCACCCCTTTATAACATGATTCTGTATCTTGTTTATAACACCACCCCTTTATAACATGATTCAGTATCTTGTTAATAACACCACCCCTTTATAACATGATTCAGTATCTTGTTTATAACACCACCCTTTTATAACATGATTCAGTATCTTGTTCATAACTCCACCCCTTTATAACGTGTATCAGTATCTTGTTTATAACTCCACCTCTTTGTAACATGTATCAGTATCTTGTTTATAACACCACCCCTTTATAACATGATTCAGTATCTTGTTTATAACACCACCCCTTTATAACATGATTCAGTATCTTGTTTTAACACCACCCTTTTATAACATGATTCAGTATCTTGTTTATAACACCACCCCTTTATAACATGATTCAGTATCTTCTTCATAACACCACCCCTTTATAACATGATTCGGTATCTTCTTCATAACACCACCAATTTATAATATGAATCACTATCTTTTTCATAACAACTCTAGATTTTAATCATAATAGATAGAATCTAAATCCAGCACAATGATCTCATCAGTAGGCCAATAAAAATGTCTGAAAATCTGAAGATAACTTCTAATGAACCCGATAGGTTCTCATATTATTATTTTGGAAGATCATTGATATGTAACAACCATTTGCTTTTTCTGAAATGTATTCTAATGCAATTACCTTTTTGTTTGACTATTAAGGTAACTTTTAATACATTTGAAATTCCCAGAACAAGGCTTCTGAATGATGTAGTTGTAATGGCTTTTGTTTAAGACCATTCTTCATTTCCTGGCCAACACCATTCCAGAAAGATGCAGAGTGCATTCTGGTTATTTTGGGTTCTGGTACAGACCTCATAATATAATGAGCACGCTGATAAGAATCAGAACAGCAAGATGTGTGTTGAGATGTATCTCTGTCCCAACTCCCAATGCCTTTATCACAAATTAGATATCACACATTTTTGCGAAGAAAAGAGAAAACGTTTTAAAAATGAAATACTCAAACAATAAGAAAAGTGATAAAACAATTACAACATTTAAAAATCTACTTCATTTAAACAGGTCGATTAAAGTAATATGATTGAGTCAAAAGCAGGCTGTTACCCATCCTCAAGAATAACATTTGTATTTCCTTAATTTGTATCAATGTTACTTTAAAGGTGATTGGCCTCCCCTAGACCTATTATCACCGTGAAGGAACATGTCATTGTCATTAACAAAACCATCAATTCACCTGAACGTGACATTTATGGTGATGAGGCGGTGGTCAGCAGATGGTTCAAGTTTATCTAATCTGCTGCCTGTCTGTCCGCCTTTCTGAGCGTCTCTGCGCGTCTCTGTGCGTCTCTGCGCGTCTCTGCGCTCACATATCCGTCTGGCGCGTCGGATTTACGCGTTGTATCTGGTAGGCGGAGCTGCTTTCCGGTGATTGTCTTTCTCTCCTCTCTCGCTCCGCACTCTCGTTTTTACTAAGTTGAACATTCAAGCCTGGGCTTTTCACGGACGGTGGTGCGTGCGTGCGTGTGTCGGGGAGGGCGTCCAGAGCCTGCGGAACCGAACAGAATCGATCCACACTATCTGGGGCCACTCTCCCATTATTCGGTCCAAGTGTTTCTCAACTTGGTTTTAGTCCACTTTCAAGATGACAGAAGACAGAATTGTCGGGCATATAAAGCTGGTAGGTGAACAAACTCCTCCCATCCCGTCTCTACCGGTGTCGGCTGGGTCCAGGTTTATTCTGCGGTGTTTAGTGGGGATCAGAGTGTCTAAGGGATGACTTCGGATCAGCTATTGGGATTATTTACTGCATAACCTTATTATACATTCGTACCTTATTATACCTTATATATTCATAGTCCGTGTTTGCCAAAGAGGAGCGGAACCATTTGGAGGAGTTGACAGCCAATCGGGATAATGTCTATGGTAGGCTGGCATAATGTCTAGTAGGCTGGCATAATGTCTATGGTAGGCTGGCATAATGTATAGGCTGGCATAATGTCTATGGTAGACTGGCATAATGTTTATGGTAGGCTGGCATAATGTCTATGATAGGCTGGCATAATGTCTATGGTAGGCTGGCAAAATGTCTATGGTAGGCTGGCATAATGTCTATGGTAGGCTGGCATAATGTCTATGGTAGGCTGGCTGCTATTGGAATAATCTGAATACCTTAGAACTTTGAATTGCTTAATTGAATATATATTTTATTATATTATGGTCTGTATATTAAGCCTGTATTCTACCGTACATTGATTCAAATATGTCGCTCAATCCTACTTTGTAACTGGTCCTTGGTTTGCTGTGGATAAATGCATAAATCATGTATAGGGTGTAGCTCTTGATCCAGCTGGTTTGTATATATATTTAGTGTGTTTAGTAAATGGAATAGTTATTCATGTATTATTGTGATGATCGCATGTTGTGTCGTGTTGCTTGTGGTCGCGTATTAACGAAACAAACAAACACCGTGATCTGCACGTGTAACCAGTGTAAACTAATGCCCTCCAATGCCAATTGGTTCTAATTTCTAATTATAGATCCTTATCTTCTGTCTGCAATATATAGCGTCTATGGTCAAAAGCATGTTGTCATAATTGTGTGTCTTTGGAAAGTGTGTTTTGCATGTGTTACTCATCTGGCTACAGAAGTGTTTTGGGTTTTGATGGGAATTAAAGCGGTTGATCTGCTACCATGTATTCATCAAACAGAGTGTGATAAGCAATTGTGCAGAAAAAGGGTACTTTTAAAAAGCTGTGCATCTAACAAGGCTATTGGTATGTGCCAACACACTGGTCACTATGAGACTTTTCACAGTGATGGCAGTTGCACTACTATGCTTGATAATCTTCATGTTAAAATGTGAGGTTGATTGGAGTTGGGTCTTGCATACGCACCAGTTTATTATGGCTTTATATAGGCTCAACAAGATTAACATAATTAGTCAATGTGTTTGGCTCCCTTGTGATGTTGAAGTCTACAAACAACAAAGATGATTGAATAAATGTGTGAAGAATACATCTCCTGAGACAGTAGCATTATGGAGCCTACGATCTGTTGAAACATAAGGACGATATATCGTTTAGAACATTGTGTAAATCCACACAAATAAGGGAATGTTCTGACTGACGTTCTTTTAAGGTTTTATTCAACGTTTTATTTACCTTGTTTTGGCTTATAAACTATTGACCAACACATTTAAACACAACTGTCCTAATGCCAAGCAAGTTTATAAAATGTTCAATTTCAAATGCAGCGAGCTGCGGTCACTAATGGTACACTATACCCTACGCAGAGCATTCTGGACACTGGTCAATAGCTGTGTACTACCCTGAGATGGCCTAGATGTTTTCAACCAGGGAATAGAGATAGATGGCTCGCAACAATATGGCTTAGAGGCAATAGGAAACGCTGTGCTGTCTAGTCCCCGTTTGGCTGCAATATTGCCTTGGTGTTGTGGCTGTAATAAGGGCATCATGTTGAGGCTGTCCGTGGAGTTGGTAGCTATACAAAAAGAGAGCCTTTTCTTATTTTTGTATTTGGTGGTAGAAATTGATCAATGATAACATTCGCCCTGTTTTTATTTGTCCTTTTATAGACTCTTGCTGTTTTATTGGAGCCTTATAGTAAAGGAACATTTCTAAATGACATTCTGTGCATTTCCATTAGATTAATCGCTACCAAAACATCCTACTTTTGATCATGCACATTTGGGTACTTCACTGGCCGGTATCTAGCAGAGACCAGTATGTCTGAAGTGTGTCTGACGTGTGTCTGAATGCTTTCAACTCTAGCTATGTACTATACTTTAGTATACAATGCCATTTGAAAGTTTGACACAGACTATGCAATAGGGGTTTACTAGTATATTAAAAACATTGGTGGACTATGTTTTTGTTGCATTTTCATCGCTGCTCTGGTCTTTCAGCAGGTGTTGTCACTCAGAGTCGATGTAAATCTGACCTCCTGACAGGTTAAAAATTACACTTAAAGGAGGCGAGGCATCCAGGATCGCAACCTTATCCAGCGCACTACTTTTAACCTGTGTCTCATGGTAGCAAATGCTCTCGGCCAAGCCAATGGCTCAAAATGAAGGGAATAAGGCTCTGTTTGAAAGGAGTGCACTGTATAGGGAATAGGGAACCATTTGGGACACGGGCGTAGAGATTGTTGACATGCTTGTCACAGCAGCATGGGACTCCCTGGCACCATCCCACTCATCACTGTCTTCACTGCTCACTGGTTCCACTAATTCCAGTATCCTTCAATATAACTGGTCAGATAAATCAGTCAGGCACAAACTGTGTAGTTTATGTTCAGCAGTGACTGGTTCTTAAGTTGCATACTGCTGGTACATTTAGGACGTTATTTTCCCTCGTTTTGGACACATTTTCTGTCCGTGGATAAGCAGTTGTACCCCTTGGGATTCTAGTGGTGCTATTATTTATTGTCATACGGTAGAGAGATTTAGCTACATTTCAATGCCACTGATAGTGTTGATCTAGGCCACTTGTTTGAAAATGACTTGCCTATAGTCCTTTGTAGATCTGTGAAATAATTGTATCTTTTCTGGACAATATTTCTGTGCATTTAGAAGACTGCTTTTGGCTCAATAGCACCCCCGGAGGCCACTGTTCATTATGATTCTTTAAACAAAGAAACATGGTAGTTTGAGCGTCTGTCTACAATTCGAAACTGTCCCAGTCGGTCATTTTGACAGCTTATCTTCTTTTATTTCCTGTTAAATCAATTAGTGTGATTAAGAAATAAAACCGTAAAAAGCATGTGAATATCTTTCTCGTCGAGTGAGGGAGCTTGTCCTCTATTACTCCTCTTCCCCATTGCTCTCTGATCATCTCTCCTCTTCATCTTCTCCTCTCCTGCCCTATCCCTCCTCAGTCTCTCACATTCTCCTGTCCTCGTTTCTCTCTGTTCCACCTCAACCTCTGTCTCGTTCCCTCTAAAACCCTCTTCTTCCCTCCCGTTTTGTCTTCCTCCTGCACTCTCCCTTCTTGTCCCTAGTCATGCGGTCAGAATGAATTGTGTCACCGAGTCACATTTACACTGACACCACCAGACCTTTAGTTGAACGGTAGCAACAATGGTTGTGGTTGTCGTGGCAATCCGTTGTCTACAGGAAGGCTTCGCTAGCTCTGTGGTAGCCTACGCAACGCTACACGTTTGACGACTGACCTTGGCATTGTGTATTGTACACAAACTCGGAAAACAACATGGACTGAAGACCGAATCTTGCAGGGGAGCCCAGCTCACGACTGGGGGGGAAGATAGGACAGAACCACATTCCTCTGCCAATCGATTTGGAGCACGAATCCATAGTAGGACGCCATAATGTGCCCTCAGGATGCTTTTAAACTCTCCCTCTGCAAGCTGTTGTTTGTCAGGGCACTCCTTCCCTCATCACTCTCTCTCTCTCGCCAAACAGCACTCTGTTAACGTTCTAGTTCACTACTTCCTCTGCGGGCCATGCCCTGTCCAGGGTCAGGCATTAGAAAGACCAGCTCGGTTCACACATTGTCACAAACTGTTTCATCTCATTGGTGGAGTAGTGTGATGTGATTGTATAGCTCTTGTTAATTTCCATTTAAACCCTTTCTGGAAGGAACACAGTACACAGTTGGTTATCTGACTGACAGCGCCAGCTCGCTTGAAGGGCCTAGTTAAGGAGCTAGGCCAGTTCTCATGTATAGGCGTAGGCTGGAGCCCACACAGTTCAGGGACTGTCAGATCCAGCTGGTCTGGAGGGAAGCCCGTTCACAGAGGAGTCACGGCAGTTTTCTGGAACTCATCAATCTTGGAACATCCCAAAACTGGACAGCAATTGCAATCTTCTTGCCGAGTGGTTTTCAAGCTTCTCCTTTGGGACCAGCAGGAATTTCATGCTTTTAACTATTCTGGAGCAAGCACAATCAATCAACTCTAGCTATGTACTATACATAGCTGCAATTGTCAATTAATTATCAAGCTCTGGACTAGTTGAATAGTTTGGAGAGTTAGTTCAGTGCATTATCTGACTGAAGCGAATGGGGTCCCTGAGGAGAAGCTTGAAAATGACTGCTCTGCGCATTCCTCTGGCCCAGTATGTGTCAAATACACAAGTGTTAACCAATTGTAAGTGAGATTGATGGCTTGGTGTGATTAATAGGAAACACAGATATCAGATACTGTAAGGGGCATGCTCTAGCAATGAAATCCAACTCTTTGATACCGGTCAAACGCTACGCTACCATTGGACCTTAGTTTATTCTCTACAATATGTCTGGATCGGAACACCTTCTGAAGGATTTTACTGTAAGTCGCAAAAAACAATATTCCTACCATTTTTAATCATTAACTCTTTGACCAACAGAATGCAAAATGTGAAAATGAGTAATCACATTTGGTGCTCATGAAACCTCAGCGCTGGAGTGCAGCAAAGATATGTTCTCCTACCCCTTTCTGGACCCAACACCAATCACTAGATCCGTCACTGGATCTGTCAAGATGCAGTGTCAAGGTGGCAGGCGACGCTACTTTGGTTGGTCTCATCAGTGACCCTTGACCTGGAGTGTTTAGCCATTTGTTCAGCTGAATTATACACTTTCTCTATACATCTCTCACAATCTCAGATGTAAACACAGCATCCCAGTTTTCACCAAGAGGTCACAACAGAGGGATGTAGTAAACGTGGGAGCTAAAACCTCTGAAGATCACCCACTCAATCCCATTCAGGCTTTACGTATCAGTCGTTCTCTGTAAGCTTTTCCATCACATATCCCTCCCAGGTAAGAAAGTGTGCTGGAAAGCATGTCGTAGAGGTCATTATCCTCTGGCAAGGAGAGGGGATGCTGGCAGTACTGGTTAAACATGACCAAGACAATCATGCCTCCGTTTGCTATGGCTCTCAGCATCGAGTGATCTGTCCCTCAGATGGCGAATAAGAATAGCTTTGCTAGATCTTACCACCTAAAAACTTACTTCAGTAAACCTCTGTTAATCTCCCTAAATATAGATTGTTTTAGATCCATGCATATCATACTCCCCACTCATATCTCATTAGCTTATATACTCACCATTCATTTGTTTGTGGCAGCACTCAGCAACTGAACAGGGAATATGGTGGCGTCGTATTTGATCAGTGACTAGTGGAGCCACTTCATTTCTGACCTACCAACAACCCAGAGCTGAATTCTAAAATGTTTCTCTATTTTACTGCCTCGACTGGCAGCTGTATGAGGCTTGTGCTTTTGATTCCAATTTGTTAGTTTTATTGCACCAGGAGAACAGACTTTTATTTGTATTTTATTGAAAACAAATGCCACGACTGAGATCAGTCCTGTTTGAATGTGGTGCTCAGATGGCGATGGATGTGGAGAGTGTAGACAGGCTCTGAGGTCAGAGAGGGTATAGGGCAGTTTAACAGCCAGCTGCAGTGTTCTTTCAGCAGGAAAAGCAAGATCCACAACACCACATGTGTTTCCCATGATCTCACCTGGCAGGGGCCATGGCCCAGCCCTGCCTGCTGTCACGGCGCCTCAGCCCGCCCCTGAGGCCCGTCCCCTGGGTACTATATACAACCCACCCACTACCTCATTGGCAGGGCTGGAAAGCAAAAACCTGTTGCTCACATAAGCTCCCTAAACCGGACGATGGGGAAAGCAATACAGGGTGGTGTTGTGTTCGCTGCGATGTACACACACTTAAAGTGAATCACACGGGCGTGCACACTGGACGTAACTCAACGCATTAGTGACTGGCCATCACACTCACAACCGAGTTAATATAATAAGCAAAACACAGATGTGTACGGGTGTCTCAGCTGGGAACGGCTAAACAAGTGAAAACAGGTTCTGTCATGGTGTGTGTGTGTGTGTGTGTGTGTGTGTGTGTGTGTGTGTGTGTGTGTGTGTGTGTGTGTGTGTGTGTGTGTGTGTGTGTGTGTGTGTGTGTGTGTGTGTGTGTGTGTGTGCGTCTATGGCCAAGCACCATCTCATTTCGGTGAGTGTGAGGAAATAAGAGACTGTGGACTAGAAAGAAGGCTGGAGAGTGTAGGAGGACTGAAGGTGGAGAGAGGAAGCGAGAAGATGGAATTAGCTTGGTTGTGCTACATAACTCTGCAATGGACAGTTCTATACCAGTCTGTATCTCTGTCTACTACTCATATCATCCAGTTTTTAGCCAACAAAGTTATGAAATAGAAAGATATTGCCAGAAATTGATGCTGGGTCGACTTCATATATATATTTTTTTATCCATTGGTAGCCTTGCTATCATTCCCATAGTTCTCCTGGAGAGAGTTATTTAAAAAAGGAACACATCTTGTCAGGTGCTGTCTAACTCTTATCACATTGTTGATTTCTGTCTGCTGTTATGATAAGAGAGGAGTTCTTACTGGACCCTAAGCTGCTCCCAGCCAATAAGAGTGAATGTCTCTGACTGAGTGAATAAGTGACTGACCACCTGTTGTTATATAGTGTAAAGATTAGAGATGCAGTCTGTCACCAATTAGACCGGGTATAGAATCTGCCTATAGACAAGAAGGATTAGCTAAAGACAAGCTGGCTACAAGCATCAGCAGCTACATACAGTAAACCAACGAAACAAGTTTAAAGGATAATATAGCCGCTGAACTGGAGGCCAGAAAATCCCCACAAATGCAGTCCTGTTTACTGCCGTTAAATAACACTAGTTTCTGTTTTTAATAGGTTGTCACTGTCGGTCATGTTGGGACCCGGTCCATTCGTCTAAACCACTGACTATAGTTGCTATTAACGTTAGCTAGTTAGCGTTAAAGCAACAGGATTTGTAGGCTAGCTTGTTAGTTATATAATGTTAGTAGTTTACAGTCACTTCTGGCCATTTACTGGTGGAACTAAGTTTTTTATAGCTAGTAATTTTTGCAGAAATACATTAAAGTTACTTTGGTAACTGCCAAAATATGTGTGTACACACGGATGAGCCAAAACATTATGATCACTCAAAGCTGAAGTGAACATTGATTATCTCCTAACATGGGCACATTTCAAGGTCTGGGTAGGTTAGATGGTACCCGTACGATCAGTTCCTGTATTCAACATGTTGGATGCAGGAGAAATGGGCTGGAGTAAAGACCTGAGTGATTTTGATATGGGCCAAAGTTGTTATGGCCTGAAGACTGGCCTGAGCATCTCTGAAACACCTAGGCTGCATACAGCATATTAGGCACACTTAACCAGTGCTGACCAGCAGAGGCGTGGACTCCACAAGACCCCAGAAGGTGTCCTGTGGTATCTAGCACCAAGACATTAGCAGCAGATCCCTGAAGATGTCCTGTGGTATCTGGCACCAAGACATTAGCAGCAGATCCCTGAAAGTGTCCTGTGGTATCTGGCTCCAAGACATTAGCAGCAGATCCCTGAAAGTGTCCTGTGGTATCTGGCACCAAGACATTAGCAGCAGATCCTTAATAGTGACCTGTGGTATCTAGCACCAAGACATTAGCAGCAGATCCCTGAAGGTGTCCTGTGGTATCTGGCACCAAGACATTAGCAGCAGATCCTTAATCGTGTACTCTCCTAGCTGGCACCAGGACATTAGCAGCAGATCCCTGAAGGTGTCCTGTGGTATCTGGCACCAAGACATTAGCAGCAGACCCCTGAAGGTGTCCTGTGGTATCTGGCACCAAGACATTAGCAGCAGATCCCCGAAAGTGTCCAGTGGTATCTGGCACCAAGACATTAGCAGCAGACACCAGAAGGTGTCCTGTTGGATCTAGCACCAAGACATTTGCAGCAGATCCCTGAAAGTGTCCTGTGGTATCTGGCTCCAAGACATTAGCAGCAGATCCCTGAAGGTGTCCTGTGGTATCTGGCACCAAGACATTAGCAGCAGATCCCTGAAGATGTCCTGTGGTATCTGGCACCAAGACATTAGCAGTAGATACCTGAAAATGTCCTGTGGTATCTGGCACCAAGACATCAGCAGCAGATCCCTGAAAATGTCCTGTGGTATCTGGCTCCAAGACATCAGCAGCAGATCCTTAATGGTGTCCTGTGGTATCTGGCTCCAAGACATCAGCAGCAGATGCCTCAAGCATTTTAAGTAGATCGGACTTGTTAGTCCAGTACATCCCACAGATTCTCAATCGGAGAACTCAAGAATTTGGAGGCCAGATAAAACACCTTGAACTCTTCGTTTCGCCTTTTTGTCAATCCATATCCATATTATCCTGCTAAAGAGGCCACTGGCACCAGAGAATAACAAGGCAATGACCAGGTACACCTCTTCATTGCCTTGTTATTCTCTGGTGCCAGTGGCCTCTTTAGCAGGATGATAAGGATGATATCCATATCATCCTGCTAAAGAGACCACTGGCACCAGAGAATAACAAGGCAATGAAGAGGTGTACCTGGTCAGCAACGATGTTTATGTAGGTGGCACGTGTCACATCGTCGTCCACATGAATTCCTTTACCCAGGGTTACCTAGTAGAACATTGCCCAGGGCATCACACTCCATTTTCTGTGACCCGTGACACAATATGACACCTAATGTTTTGGCTCATCAGTGTACATGACAGGTATATTCTATCGTACGTATAAATTAAAACAATCTGCATAAAAATACATTTAAAAGCAATAGCTTTTTTGACTCCTATTGACCATTTTGCACATCTTAAAAAAGGGGAATACAGAATAAATAACACCGGCCTAGCATATGATGATGAATGTAATACATAAACGCCTGACATTTTAATGTAGATAATCTACTGGGGCCATTCTTGGACTGCCGAGGGCGACATCCCAAATGGCATGTTCCCTGTGTAGGAAATAGTATGTCATTCATGACACAGAGCCTCCCTCCACTCCAAAAGAAAAAACAATGGTTCAGAACTGGGAGGAAATGCCAAACATTACAGGCAGTTATAAATAGCACCTCCTGCCTGCTGACTTTGTTGAGCTCCCGCTCTGGAAACACCTCATAGAAAGGGGTCAGTGGGAAAGCTTTCTCCCTGCCACTACTTCATTGTCTCTGGCTTTCTCTCTTACTCTCACTGTTCCTCTCTCTCTCTCGGTTTTCGCTCTCTCTCTTTTTGACCCTAACTCCACTCCTTCCCTCTTTCTCCCTTGACGCCTCCGTTGTTGTAAACGGGTGTGAAGGAGCCCTCCTAGAACAGCTCAATAACACCTGTTTATTTATTTATACATGTCTTACTACAAGCGCCTACCAAATAGCACCCTGTACCCTATTTAGTGTGCTACAGCCTGGTCAAACGCTATGTATTGCATAACGAATAGGGTGCCGTTTGGCTGTCAGCCCGCTGTTAAGTGGCCTTGACCGGCCCCTGTGAGGATGTAAACGTTTACCCAGATGAACATGCCCAAGTGTTAGTTCAGGTCTAGTCAGGGCAATATCATTTTGTGAGACAAAGGAATGATAACTTGTATGGCATGGGATATATTCAGCATAAATATGTTAGCCAAAGAAACCTTAAAACCCATAGTTTCTAATACTTTTTGTTTAATATAAGGCCAGGCCTTGATTTGATCTCTTATCCCAGTTATATTGCCTCGGTTACAACTGGGAATAAAACCCTGCTGTTGTGACCTGTTTGTCAGGTAGCTAGGCAGTAGTACATGAATCAAATACTGTTACCATTTATTTAATATCAAACCCACCCAACTACTTCCCCAACGCATGTTCAAATACATCCTGGCGCTGTTCAGAGAGGTTTATACTTGAAAGGTTACGGATGATTTAGGGGGAGAATATCCAACTTTACTGTTCATTTGTTACCTGATCAAGCAGATGATGTGTTACCCACAGCTGTCGAGTTTCTAATCTCGATCTTTCCATCTCCGTTTCTCTTGCTCCACCTTGATTTACGAACAGGAAGATGTGTCATGTTAAGTGAAGTCAGGCCTACAGGTCGTCTTTTTGTAGAGACTGCAGAGGATCTTCTCTCAAGCTGCGCCTGGTATTGGGGAACTGAGGCCTGATCAGTAGATGGATCAACTGCAGAAACCTAGCTTTCGTGGCTATGTGAGGTAGAGCGCGGGAGTTAATAGAGAGTGAGAGAGAAGAGGCCTACTTCTTCCTCGACGAGAGCTTTTGATCATTCATCCTCAAACGCTGAGTGTCAGGAGACTATCTATCTGGGTACTGTCTCCAAAAAGAGGAGTGTGACAGCACTACACTATGAAAATATTAATACCACCGTGGTTCTGCTGAGCAAGGCCAAGCAAAGAGGAACGTCTCTGAGATTCTGAAGCTTCTGCAATTGATCGTAATCAAATCGCTTATTTTAAAGACATGACAGTTGTTTTCCTGTTTTTGTAACACAATTCATATAACAATATATTTAACATGATAACGTTTTAGATATAAAGTAATGTTTATAATATTGTAAATATGTCTCTTTTGGCACTGTAGCAAAAGAAACACTTACTGGATAAGGTAAACAAGTTGTCCCAAATGTGCACCCTATGTTCTATATGGTGCATTATTTTAACCATTGGTTCTGGTCAAAAATAGGTACACTACAAATAGAAAAGTGTGCTCATGTGGGACACAGCCAACTGCAGATTGTTTTCCTGGCTGTCGTAGAGTCTGAATGGGGCCGTGCAGATTTCCCATGAAAAGACGGTTGGCAAAAGAAATCTAATTGTCATTTATGCGCTGTACCGCATAGATTGCTTTTTCATAGGGTCTGCACAAAATTTGCATATTTATAGAAAATTCATGGAATAAAGGTAAGTTATTAGTGCAGTTGTATGCACAGATTTCTGTCAACACTGACATTTCTGGGAAGTATGAAATGGAAAACTGAAAAGGAAAAGGAAATTGAAATTGAAAATGAATCTATGTCAATTCAAAGTAAGTTGTTTGGAGCCAGACAAGGCAGTACAAAAGAATTTCATTCCTCAAGCTTATGCATTATGTTTTTTATTTCTGTCACACAAATGGGTAATCGCCAGTCCCCATGGATTTATACAGCAATCCTGAATTGTGTATCTATACTCTACGGCCAGTTCATTAGGCACACCAATAAAGCATTTGGTTAAACCCTTTTTTACATGCATGGATTCTACAAGCTGACAGAAAAATTCATCATAAATATCGGTTCACATTGTTGCAGATGCATAACGTAGTCAGCGCAAATCGAACAGCGGTGTGTTTCTTTAAAAACCCATTCCATTTTATACCAATACTTTATTTGTTTCAGGTCCGGCTAATATTAAGGTCACTAAAGGTATCTTTTAACTCCTCACTTCAGTGTGGGGACCTAGTGCCTAGTGCAGGAGTGATGCTTCACCACCAAACATTAATAAACAGGATGCACTTTACATGTAAGCAAACAAAAAGCACTTGATAGTACAATAAATATCTTGTTAGTACATTCAATAACTCAATAGTACACTCAATAACTCAATAGTACACTCAATAACTCAATAGTACACTCAATAACTCAATAGTACACTCAATAACTCAATAGTACACTCAATAACTCAATAGTACAATCAATAACTCAATAGTACACTCAATAAGTTGATATTGCACTCAATAACTCAATAGTAACCAAATTTGAACTAAATAAACGGTGCGTCGTAGGTGGCAAAAGGTCAGACCGTATATACTTCCTTGAATACATACAGCTCCGTACATGAAACAATAAGACACAAAGACACAGCACACAGAGGGTGCTTATAAAGACCATCCTAATGAGGGGATGGGCACCAGGTGTGTGTGATGACAGGACAAGGACGTGATTAACATAGAAACGGAGGTGGCTAGCAGGCCGGTGACGATGAATGCCAAAATCTGACCGTCGACAAAAAGGGGAGTCGTGACAGGACGAGTTGTTTGTGACCCTCCTTGCATAACTTTGGCCTAGTCGTTTTTGACACGGGCAGTTTTAAGTGTTTATCGGACCATTCTCTGTAATTCTTAGAAATTGTCACTTCGAAAAGCCCTGGAGGGCAGTGTTCATTGAAGTATATCTAAAATGTATCATTGTGACAATGTGTAATGACACGTTCACACTGTTTAGATGATTGTTGTCAAGCGGACAAGTGGGTTGCTTTTTAGTTATGTGTCTTCTCTGGGTACAAAAGATTATTTTTGAGGCTGGTAACTCTTTATGTCTATATCGTGAAGATCTCCAAAGCTATTTTTATCCTTTATGGTAAGACTTTAGAACACAATAGGAGGACGGTCAATCAGAGCTGGTAGTTGTTTCAATCTCACACCCACAGTGCTGTCTATCCAGGGCTCTCAACCAATAGGGTTATATCATCAGGGAACCCCAGCCAATAGGGTAGTTCTCGTGGAGGCACCCGGGTCAATTAAGTGCATCAGGGACCTCTATGACCAATAAGAATGTCTGAATCAGAGACTGAATCATTGACACCTAGCCACTTACTCTGTCATTTAGCTTTGTGTTCTCAGTCTCTGAACGGCACGCTTCATCTATAAGCTCAGCTAAATGCAGTAGCGTAGGAGATTTTGCCTTGAATGTTTATCCTGGTTTTGTTCTCAGAAGCGCATGAATAATGAAGGGGCCAAATGGTAAAGAGAGAGCGTTGTTGCCACACCAAATGTCTGCCTAGTTCCTTGTATAGTGCACTGCCCAATATGGCCCAGTCAAAACTTAGTGCACTACATAGATAATAGCATGCAATTGAGGAGAAGGACCTGTGTCAGTGTGCAGTGCATTTTGTGGATAACACCATCCTCTGTCTCTGGGATAAGAGCATTAGTATTAGCAACCAGAGGAATGAACAACAGGACATTTTGAGGGTTTTCCGTTATAACGCTCGACTTGACAGTGGCTTGGACAGGAGGAGCTCTTCACTGCAGTGGAAATAGCAACGCACCGTTGGAAAATAGCCAGCTTGGAGGTGAAGATTCGTAATTAAATTGAACAAAAAAACATCTTTTACTTTTAAGAAGTCGGTGTGACTGCACTCTTGACTAGCCAGGCAGTGGCCTGGAGGAATGCATTAGTTAATTGCTGTGGTTAAATGGAAAGGTGGGGGGTGGCGGGTGCCATGGAGGTGTCTGTGAATATATTACTTCGTCATACCACTTTAAGCCCGATGTGTATTAACATTCAGGCAATAACTAGTCAGACCTTTCGACGTTTCATTTTAAAGCCATCTTTTTTTCGGACTGTGTGGTTGCCACCTTTCGAGGCAACTCTGATGACAATGCATGGATGCTTTTGAAGCCAGTCAGACACATTAGTTCTCCAAAGCAGCATGCTTTTGAAGCCAGTCAGACACATTAGTTCTCCAAAGCAGCATGACTCGTGTGCAAACGGCTAACCCGAGTCAGGCAGGAACGGCCAATCTGAACGGCACCGAATAGAATAGAAATGGCCTTATTTTTCTAAACTCTGGGCCGTAGTGTAATATGTACATTCTATGAATAGAAGTGGTATGTTTGATTAGAGATTTAGGGCAAGAGAGGCGCAGAAGAAGAGCGAGAGGGAAAGACAGACGGGGAGCGAGACTGTTAGAGGGAAAATGTAAGAGCGGGATGTAGGGGTGGGCGATATGGGAAAAATATCATATCACGATTTTTTCAGGAAAAATCACGATTCACGATTTTATCACGATTCTTTTTCATGTTGCTTTTTAAGACTATTTTGCTAATTACTGAGCTGCAATACAAGCAAATTATATCTCCATTTAAAGAATATAGCGTTACAAGGTAACAAAACATAAAAGGGAAAAAAAAATTAAAGTAGCATATTTTAATCACGTGTATATTTAAAGGAAGTGCAATGGTGCAAAGAAGCACCTTCATTCTCATCCGCAGCTTCACCATCCATTCACTGTGTAACCTGCCATCCATCTACTGCATCAGATGATCTACTGTGTTATCATCCTGAATTAAATGAATTGTGAATTATGCAGTAAAACATTTTACTAAAATAGTATGTAGCCTATTTATTGTCTTATGTAGCCATACAATACAAAATTAAAACCATGATTTTAAAATGCACAGGCTATGATATTTAAATTTCTAAAGATCGAATAAATTAAAATCAATCAAACTGTATGTCCTATTTTGATGTAATAAATGCTAAAACATTTTAGATCACAAGCGACGCGCAATCAAATGATTTGCGCATGATTGGCCGTATATATTGCAACACAGACTGTTGAAATAAAAACATTAGGCTACAGTGTATAATTTGATCATTTACATTTGTAAAATGTATTATAGTAATTACAGCCCAGTAACTAAGGCACTATAGACAATGAAACACGTATTTTACAACACAGTTTGTATATTGGTCACGGTCGGGTATATTCTGCTGTTACCCGGTAGATACATTAATCAATTTCGTTTTATATTTTCGTTCTGTTTATTTAGTAAAACATATATTTCTTTATAAACGTAGGCCTACCTCTTTTTTCTAGTTCATTCAAATTCAACCAAGCCAATCAATCTATTATCTATGTATATCTCGCAGCTTTTGTCTGCCTGAGCAGGACACGCATACTAACCGGTTGCACTGCGCAGAGTGTTCATTAGTGATGTTATGAGTGCACATGAGACCGCAGCAAATTAATCGGTTACATATATCCAGTTTCATATAGATCGGACCAAAACGCGTCAAGTTTCATGTAGACCAGACCAAAACGCGTCAAGTTTTATATAGACCAGACCAAAACGGATCCAGTTTCATATAGACCAGACCAAAACGGTGTCCAATATAGATCGGACCAAAACGAGATCAGACCAAAACGCATCCAGTTTCTGAAAACGGGACAAGGTAAAATGCACGTATTTAGGAAAAGTCATGGAAGAACGAGGCTGTAGCTTTTCAACATTATATATTTATTTTAATTACTAACTGCAACGCCCGCGGGCATGGGCTGTTGGCGCTTCTAGTGTTAACACGCTGACATATAGCGCACCGCGCATTGCATGTTGATACGTAGCTGAAAAAACGCCATAGATCTGCATCTAATTGAACGTGCACTGGAGCGCGATTCTACGATATTTCCGAAAAAGTGAATCGTGGAGACATTTTAATCATCCACGATTAAATATCGTCATATCGCACACCCCTAGCGGGATGGAACTCTGACTGACTAGACAGACGGATGACAGGAGAATGCCAGAGGCACCAAGAGAGAACTTTTGGAAAATTAACCCAGATCAGAAGCCACATGGTTAAACATATATGTTTTTCTAATAACTATAAATGGACACTTGACCTTAAACAGGGAATATAGCATTCAGACTGTTTTAATGTGCTGTCTGAAGAGTTCTGTTACATTCCGATGAACAGCACTTTATACTGTTGGCTGACGCTTCTTTTCAAACTACTGCATGGAAAGGTAATCAACCGGCTGCTTCTCACAGCTCCAAACTGCATATTTAGTTTCTTATTTATGGCAGTCTTTCTTTCTTCCTTTCTTTTTTTTACTGAAATCCATTAAAATGGCCGGTAAGCTTGCCGAAGAACAAACGCTGCTCTGCTCAAATCCCCTCGTATGATTTGTTCACTGAATTGGATGTCAAATGTGAATGTTCTTTTTGTGCAATAGCATTAGGACTCGCTTGTGGTGATTAGCCGGATTGTTCATCTCCATGTTCCAATGTTCACACAAGCTCACAACTTAGAAAGCATGCCCAGCACTTAAGCTAGTGTGGGTGTCGAAACAGCACACACGCTTGGGTTTAGGCTGATCTTACCTCATCGACAAATACATGCAATTCTCTGTGCGGCTTTTCCTAGATGAACTACCACTTTATTGCATTGGAATTCGACTATGTGAAATAGCACTTTCTCTACTTTACGAGGCCATTAAATAGAACTGCTTAGTTATGATTAATTGCGCCTCGGAGAGTGGAGAATATACGGCCACCATTCAACCGTATTATAACCGATTATTACTGGGGGTTTTCTGCCTACTGTACAAGGCCAATTACAGCTTCTGCCCAGCCTCAAAACTGTTATTGAATTAGTAATGTTTTGCTGTTACACGTGAGATGGCTTACCAAGCGTAATGGAGTAATCCAGTCATTTCTAATTAGCACAAACTGTTGTTCTCGTCTGGTATTTGAGAAATGTCTCTCTGCCTACCAACGGACTTCAGCATGGACCCGACACCACATTGAACCACGTCTGGGTTTCGTTAAGCGTTCAACTCCCAAGAGAATCCGAGTCGTGCATGACCGTGACGTTTCGCATGACCGTGACGTTTCGCATGACCGTGACGTTTCGCATGACGTGTGCGTTTGTGCACCGCTAGCGTGGTTTTTTGTACAGTCTTACTAGAGGCCGACAGACGCTCGATGTGCACCGACGGAGTTGTTCTATCTAGTTACCGCTGTGGAAACAGTGAGTGTCTCAGAAGGAGTGCAACCATGAAGCCCGCGGATGAACGCGCAGCACCTGTTGTCACGGCGCTGTTCCTACGGCAACCTCCTTACCCCGGCTTCCTACAGCACCTGTTGTCACGGCGCTGTTCCTACAGCAACCTCCTTACCTCAGCTTCCTACATCCCCTGTTGTCACGGCGCTGTTCCTACGGCAACCTCCTTACCCCGGCTTCCTACATCCCCTGTTGTCACGGCGCTGTTCCTACGGCAACCTCCTTACCCCGGCTTCCTACATCCCCTGTTGTCACGGCGCTGTTCCTACGGCAACCTCCTTACCCCGGCTTCCTACATCCCCTGTTGTCACGGCGCTGGTCCTACGGCAACCTCCTTACCCCGGCTTCCTACATCCCCTGTTGTCACGGCGCTGTTCCTACGGCAACCTCCTTACCCCGGCTTCCTACATCCCCTGTTGTCACGGCGCTGGTCCTACGGCAACCTCCTTACCCCGGATTCCTACATCCCCTGTTGTCACGGCGCTGTTCCTACGGCAACCTCCTTACCCCAGCTTCCTACATCCCCTGTTGTCTCATTGTTCCTTCTCAGATCCCATCGACGCTAAGCCCCTCCCGGGACTGGGGTCCGACAGTCCAACAGAAGTAGCTCCCAGTGTGACGCTTAACAGCTTGTCGAGATCTGCCAGTAACGCCTGAGCCGTAAGCGTTGTCGCTCAGATGAACGGCGAAACGGACCCAGAGAACAGGACTGGCAGGGGCTCTGCTTTAATTAGTCAGAGTCGCCCGTGTAATGCTGTTTTTTAGATATCCTACTGTATACGCCGTAGACGATTGGATTCGTACAATGTTTCAAGTGCAAATGTATCACCAGCGTACTCATGTGTCGGTAGCTCCTGGTGGTTCCCATTGGAAGGCAGGTTGTGTTGTCAGCTGGATGGAGCGGGTGCTTACACTCTATTTCTATCACAGGATCGTGTTTTATCTTTCATCCCATCTATATCTGACTGGTGGAACTGGGCTCTGACCTGAACACTCAGCAGACATGTCATCTCCAGATATAGTATCTGACAGGTGGAACTGGACTCTGACCTGAACACCTTCAGCAGATATGTCATCTCCATATGTAGTATCTGACAGGTGGAACTGGGCTCTGACCTGAACACCTTCAGCAGATAAGTCATCTCCATATGTAGTATCTGACTGGTGGAACTGGGCTCTGACCTGAACACCTTCAGCAGATATGTAATCTCCATATGTAGTATCTGACTGGTGGAACTGGGCTCTGACCTGAAGACCTTCAGCAGATATGTCATCTCCATATGTAGTATCTGACTAGTGGAACTGGGCTCTGACCTGAACACCTTCAGCAGATAAGTCATCTCCATATGTAGTATCTGACTGGTGGAACTGGGCTCTGACCTGAACACCTTCAGCAGATATGTCATCTCCATATGTAGTATCTGACTGGTGGAACTGGGCTCTGACCTGAACACCTTCAGCAGATATGTCATCTCCATATGTAGTATCTGACTGGTGGAACTGGGCTCTGACCTGAACACCTTCAGCAGATATGTCATCTCCATATGTAGTATCTGACTGGTGGAACTGGGCTCTGACCTGAACACCTTCAGCAGATATGTCATCTCCATATGTAGTATCTGACTGGTGGAACTGGGCTCTGACCTGAACACCTTCAGCAGATATGTAATCTCCATATGTAGTATCTGACTGATATTTTCCATTATTTCCCAAAACCCCAGCTTCAGGATCCTCTGAACGGAGGCGAGGGGGTTAAATATTTCTTAGGAATTCAGAACCTCTGGGAAAGTGTATGGAATTCTGCAACTCCCTCCGTTTCAAAAGTTGCCGCATTGGTATTTCTGAGGCTAGATGGGTAATAATTTACAGGCAGGGAATGTTTGATCGTTCACAGCTGCAGCACGACAGGAGGTTTGGACGGTTCTGCCTGACCTTTAACCGCTCAGGTTTCATCCACCACTAGAGGTCAAAGGTCATTTCAGGACCCCATCATCGTCCAAATTTGCAAGACCCCATCACCATTCTACTCCCAAATTCACCCACGTAAGAGGAGTCTCACACACAAATGCGCACACACACACACACACACACACTCAACCGGGCACCAGTCCACTTAAACACACTCTAGGGGAATAAGTTACTGAGCGGTTACGCAAACCTTCAGCACGGTGCCTTGTAGGCTTTCAAGGCACGTGTCCGTGTCTTTTCCAATCTTCTGAATTCACATGACAAGAACACAGTAGTGTGTGGTGTTTAAAAGATGAGTGTTTAGTGTGACATACAGTATGATATAAATGATATAAAAAGTATTAAGATACACACCTTTCAATTACATAATAGTCAGTTACCATATTGTATTATTCCAAAGCATTGTATTCTGTTATTATATTGTGTAGATATGATCCATGATATAACACATTTCAAATACACAGTAGTGTGTTACTTACAAGTAGCGATGTATAGTACCTTCCAAATCAATCACTATTAGACTTTCATGATATAGTTTGAGATGCCATTCTAATGAATAGCATCCAGGTATTTAATGGTTCTGTAGTGTGTTGTTTGTTCCAAAGGAGTCAATAAATCAGTAGTCAGTTCCTACAGGAGACCACCTCAAAGTGATTTTCGTGCTCCTCAGTAGGTAAAGAATCTGAAGGAAAAAGCCAATATGCCCGGTCCTTTCCCAAGTGAATTGTCCCCATTGTTTAGACAAGGCTAATTGCCTTTGTTCCAGAAATGCCATATTCTGCTGTGACGCATGCTTTGTTTAGGCCCAGTTTGGGCCAAGTGAACACAGTGGCCCTGGGGACGGGCCTTCCCCTGCCGTTAAATACAGAAGCCAAATGAAGACCTTCACCAGTGGTACACCAAAAAGGGGATAAGACGCCATTTGGGACACAGAAACTCAGAACACAAAATAAACATCACATATTTAAAAGCCCTTAGCGACTTGTCTCTCTACTGGCAGTGCAGCCTGTTTTTTATGTTTATTATATCCAAAGACCATTTGACAGCCATTAACATATTAAACCTCAAATGCGATATCCACATTGCGCTGTAGCACATTAAACCAGTGGAGCAGATATATTTGAGGCACACCTTTGACACAGTTTTTTTATTAAAGAAGCGTGAAACCCCTTTAATGGTGTAAAAGTTGTAGTTCTGTAAGTGGGCTCAGGAAAATACCAGCCGCTCTAGGTGCGCGTCCCGAACCGTCCCCTTTTCCCTATGGCAGTGCACTATGTTTGGAATGAGACCTGTTGAAAACGAGTGCACCTTGTAGGGAAGAGGATGCCAATTGAGAACCCACAGGCTGAACCTGTCGTCTTTTGAAGGTAACGCGTCCCCCTACCGCAGCAGCATCTGCTCGACGTCGGCCACCGTTAACCCAGAGAGAAGAAACACGAGCACCCCTCCACTTTGGAGAGCGCCGTCTCCATTTGATCCTTTCTTATGTTGATTACCACACGACACGTCGTTTGTTGCTGGCAGCAGGCTTTTCCGCTGAATCAGATGGTGAGAATAAATTCATGAATATTGCAGATGACTCATTTGGCTTGTTTGTTTGAACAGAGGCCGAACCACGCCACCGCCAGCCTCCCGAACGCCACCCTATTTGACGCAGTGTGCTAGTTTTTCAACGGGGCCATTATGGGGGTTCTGGGCAAAAGCAGTGCACCATGTATGAATAGGATGGGTTTTAGGAAGCTAACTGAGGTGATTTTTTTCTTGATGTTTTCTCAAAATGGAAAATGTCTGTCAGGAACAGAATATTGATTTCCATCAAGGCCGCATCCCGCCTTCCTTGCTTTATTCTATCCCCGCAAGCCGAGGCAGCGGCTGGATGGTGGTTAATGAGCCGGTTTATTCAGTGTTAATGCAAGCCGCATGGCTCTCTGTTTGTAGCTATGTGCCGTCCGTACACACATTTCTTCCCTGTTTTGCAAAGCGAAATTCCAATACAAATGAAATATGTCTTCCTAATGAGTCACTGTCGGCATCAAGCTGGACATTCTGGGAAGACAACTCTTTATGTGTTATACACATCACACCCTCTAGTGTAGGAGATGCGGTAAACAATCACCAAGACGTCTGCAGCCTTGATAAAAGATGAGGAAAAAAACCTGTGTAACATAACAGAATAAATGAGCTATATCTACTGCCGAGATAGCGTGGAAAAACTATTGTATATGCTCTTACATTACAACAGAAATGCAGAGCAAATAACTGTGTGTGTGTTATTTGTTGTTATACAGTTGTTAAAACAGTCATAAATATAGTTTTTTAAAGGAGAGGTGCATCATAGTACCTATCAGTCTTGAGGGAACTGTATTCTGGTCTTCCATGGCTTTCCGTTTCAGGTGTAGCATTATGTTGTATGCTGGAGACTTTTAAAAAAGACCTTAGAACTTTTCTTTTTAAGAAAACTTATGTGTCTTAATTAAAAATGCAAATGCTACTATTATTTCATTAATGTTTTTATCTTAATATGTTTTACCATGTTTCTCTATGTTCTTAACTGTAGCACTTTGAGTTTTTTTTTAAATGAAAAGTGCATTATAAATAAAATCAATTATTATTATTATTATTATAAAAGCGCCCGGTATATTAGTAAGAGCACATACTACAGGTATGACATAATATTCTTTAATTCACAGCTTTAATCGTGTTGGAAACCAGTTTATAATCGCATTAGGCATCTAGGTTTGGTGGTATATTGCCAATATACCACATGGATCTGCTGTGTCCGGGGACCTTTGGAAATTCAAGGTGGATACAAGTGCATCTTGCCCCCACAAATAATGAACATGGTTTGGTAGGCAGAGAGGAATCTTGTAACCACACTGAGAGTTACTTTCTCAGGGCTCCCAGAATAACGTGTTGATATATCGCCTTGACTTTCTTGTGAGGTTCCAGACAGTGTCCAGCAGGCCCAAGGGCAAGTGAGGTCACCGGTTTATCTTGTGTATCTGCATGCACGCTTCTTATCTCCCTCCCCAAAATGATATGGGAGTGAGCTCAGTTGTCCTCTTTGAGTTTGAGCGAATCACACAAACGCATGACAGGGTTCTAATTAGACACAAGGGAAGTATGTAAGATACGCACAGGGAAGTGGTTTGTAGTGGGATGTTGTTGTGGTAGTTGATTGGTTGTTAGAATAAGCTGATTATCCAATGTCTTGGCCCTTTCTGATTGCAAAACAAAGTCCAAGTGTGACACATCGGTTCACTAGTATCTTTGTGCATTTTCACGAGAGTGTCTGGGAATTTTATTATCATCCCTCTGATGATAAAGGTAAATGTGAAGGTCAGATTCTGGTCTTGTTACAATACGAGCATTATAGCTGTATGATTGTCTATGGGTCTGTGGTGCCTATTTTTCAGGTGGTTCATTTGTAGGGGAACGGTAGCTAGCTATGTCGTCACAAACTGTTAGCCGGAGCGGAAATTATGTCAGCTTTAAAAAGTGAGTCACTGTCAGATGCTACGGACATTATCCAGGTCTCATAACTGGGTACGTTTTTCCCACGACTTCGTCCGGATTTAATACCTGACAGGGCTGACGTGGTTGTTTGATGGAGAATGTCTTTCAGACGGTCTTCAGTCTTTTCTCATGACTGTTCCTCTGTCGTTCAGGTTTTTCATTTAGGGAGCATGCACAGAGGAACATAAATACTGGCAAAATGTTTCACCGGTCAAGTCAAGACTTTGTGGAACTTATAATGCAGCAGAAACGTTTAAAGCATACAGATCTTCGAACTAACGAGAAAAGGCCTCCCCCAATCAATATGGTGTCCCAGAGGCACGCAAGAGCAGCGAGGAAGAGCGAGAGGGTAGATGGGATTTTCACGCGAGAATTTAAAGTCTTAATGAAAATTTGTTATCAAGGGTCATCGGTTTTAATACCCTTCGGTTTCGCGTGGGCTTCTTTGAAACAGGGAGACGGGCTGGGTTTTATGTGGAAACCATGGATTGGGGGGTAGAGGGGTCGAGGGTGGTAGGAGAGAGGTGCGTAAGGACCTGTCTAATAATCCCGTAGGAGTCGGGGGCAGGACTCGAGGAGGGCAGGAGACGAGGGGGAGTGCAGACCGGCCTGCCTGTTAGGTGTTAGCCGCGGTATTTCCCTACATCCTCAGCCTGGCAGAGGTGATTTGTGTCTTTCATGTTTGGACCCTGTAAAAGCCATCCAAGCAGAACTATTCTAAAGTGGCCTACCAAGAGACTGTATTAAATGTTGAGCTTGGAGGCACAGGGCCAATGAGTGGCCAAAATATAAATTGAGAGGGAAATAATTGTTGGAGCATCTTTTTTCTATCTGTCTATCTCACTTGCCTGCCCTCTCTGTTCGGTCTCTGTCTTTGTTTGTGTCCCCTAAGAAAATACTATGAGGGAAACATTTGCCCTTCAGAAAATACTGTCGTACAGGCCTCATATTATAAAAATAATCATTGTGCTATTTTATAGGCACTTTAGGCGCCATTGGGCTTAAATGTTAAGAACATCTTGCGCTAAGAACTCTTTTACATGTATATTTAAATGTAAAGATATATGTGTTATGTTCAAAAGTTTTTGGGTCACTTATAAATGTCCTTGTTTTCCATGATAAACACACATGTAATCAGTTTTAATAGGACCACCTCACACACGCTGGATTGATGACTACTCACATCGGATACGGTCAAGCTGCTCTCACAACAGCTTAATATGGTTGAGATTTGACTGCGTTGGCCACTCCATTATAATCACATTACCAACTGACTGCATCTCCACTAAATAGTGATTACAAAGTTTGAAGCTGTGTTTTATGTCATGTTATGGCGTTGCAAGATGGAGTGATGGCCTTCCTTTAAGATCCCTTTTGCGCTGTACAGATGTCCCACTTTACCACCACCAAAGCACCCCCAGACCATGACATGGCCTTCAGCATGCTTGACAGATGGTGTCAAACACTCATTTATCAGCGATTTATTTGGCTTGTGTCTCACACATGTTTGTCTTTGGTTAGATCCAGTTCGTGCTGTTCTCCCTTCTGTGATGGGAGTTTCTCGCATGGAATATCCTTTATTTATCAGAACAATAATATGTTGACGAGTTTCGGAAGAAAGTGTGTTGTTTCTTGCCATTTTGTGGCTGTAATCAAACCCAAAATTGCTGACTCTTTTGATACTGCACAAATCTAAACAAGGACAATTGCATTACTTCATTAATCAGCACAACAGTTTTCAGCCATGCTAACATAATTGCAAAAGGTTTTTCTTATGATTCATTAGCCTTTTAGAATGATTAAAGATTAGCAAACACAACGTGCCATTGGAACACAGGACTGATGGTTGCTAATACAGGGCCTCTGTACGCCTGTGTAGATATTACATTGAAAACCTGCCACTTCCAGCAACTATAATCATTTACAACATTAACATTGTTGACACTTTCAGTGGGAGCCATTGTGTCTATCACCGTGGACAGAGAATAAAAACCATTTTCACAAAAAGATCAAACCATTTTGAATGAACAAAGTATTTTTTGCCTCACTTGTTGTTTTTCAAACTTTTTATATGGCATCTTTAACATACAAAACCTGGGGTATTTACGGAATATTTGTAATTTTGCAAATAAAAAAGCAAACTCTCTTCCTGTCTATCAAAATATAATTGTGAATATAATTGTGACTAAGTCATGCAACTCTTGATGTCCAAAGGTAAATTAACATTTACAAAACTAGTAATACCTCTGTCTCTGAAGGCTCATTTCTTAGTAATTGCTTCCTATCAGCCTGGTCTCTGATGAGTCGGTACACTTCTGGTATTGTTTCTGATGACGTTTCTGATACCATCGAAATCGCAACAGTTAAACAGTTAAATGTCTAAACACCACGGACACTACAACATGATGAACCGTTTTACGTATTTGTTGAGAACAGTGCAGTATTTAGGCAGTCGGCTGCCGTTTGTGTGCATGCTCTTTCGCTGTACTGACTGTCTGAACAGTCTCCACACAGCTCGCCCCATTATTCAGCATGCCAAGCTGCCAACTATACTAGCGCATGTGTCTGAGGCACCTGTTTAAATGGCTAGATTGGTTGCTGAATAAACTGTGATCGCATCGCGAGCTATTCCCTTCATCTCATCTATCGGTGGTTTTGATGACAAAGCAACATTTTTATTTACCCATAAACATACACGGTGCAGAACACGCCTCTGACGCTCCTCTATTCGAGGGTGAACAGTCAGGCTTGTGTTAACCTGTCGTCAGTAACAAATACCACAGAAATGCTGATAAAAGGCGGCTTGCTCTAGAAACACGCTAGACGATTCGCATTCCCCAGAAACTATTAACCTGGATGCTGATAGGTCGAACGCTGTTGTGTGTGAGTATGGAAAAAAAGTTTGCCTCCATCGTTAATGCTTCAGTGAACCTAATGGAAATCTTTCTCTCTGTCTTCAGGTTACTAACCAGCTTCCGTGGGGTTTGATGTCGTCTTCAGACTGGACCTACTGAAGATGGAAACACTCGAGTCCGAGCTCACCTGCCCAATCTGCCTGGAGTTGTTCGAAGACCCGCTGCTCTTACCGTGCGCCCACAGCCTGTGTTTCAACTGCGCCCACCGCATCCTCGTCTCCCACTGCTCGTCCAGCAAGCCCCTCGAGTCCGTCTCCGCCTTCCAGTGTCCCACCTGTCGCTACGTCATCACCCTGAACCACCGCGGCCTGGAGGGCCTGAAGCGCAATGTGACCCTGCAGAACATCATCCACCGTTTCCAGAAGGCTTCCGTCAGCGGCCCGAACTCCCCCAGCGAGAGTCGACGCGCCCCGGGCCCCCCGGCAGCCCTGCGGCCCTACAGTAGCAGCGGATCCGGAGGCTCCGGTAGCCACAGCGCTCGCTCCAGCCCGGCCCAGCTTAACACCGGCCCGCAGCAGGCCGCCACCGTATCCATGGAGCACCGTGTCAGCTGCCAGTTCTGCGAGCAGGACCCGCCGCGCGAGGCGGTCAAGACTTGCGTGACGTGCGAGGTGTCGTACTGCGACCGGTGCCTCCGCGCCACCCACCCCAATAAGAAGCCGTTCACCAGTCACCGATTGGTTGAGCCGGTGCGCGACGCCCACCTGAGAGGCCTCACCTGTCTGGAGCACGAGAACGAGAAGGTGAACATGTACTGCGTCGTGGACGACCAGCTCATCTGCGCTCTGTGCAAGCTGGTGGGACGCCACCGGGAACACCAGGTCTCGTCTCTAAGCGAACGCTTCGACAAACTGAAGGTGAGACTCCTCTCAAATACACAGATCCAACTCTCCGTTCCTGGTTCTGGTTCTTTCTCCCTCTCCACCCTCTTATCTCTCTCGCACTTTAACGAATGGTTTGTGTGGTGACTTTTAATATTTTCTCCTGTAATAAATGCTATATTAAAGCTGGTCTGGTTCTCCCTGTGGCGGGGATCCAAGTTTGATCTCAATATAAGCCGTAGGCATTTCTGGTCTTCTGCTCTGTCTCCCTGCTTCTGCTCCTAACATGGCCGAAAAACAAAAACATCAATGTTTAAGCAGTTCTTCAATGTGCCTTTTAGAATGAACTTACATCGGTGGGAGACAAAAATCTGTAATTGTAAGCTCTTGCCTCGGTTTGGACTTTGGACAAGGAAGGACAGAGCAGAGTGTTTGAGAGGGAATATGTCTTGTGGTAGGTGCGTCAAACTGTTAAGCTGTTGTCCACAAGAATATGACAACATGTTACAAACAAGCTATGGATGACTGTCCAGGTCAATAGAGATGAAGTGAGAGTGTGGAGGTAGGAGAGGAAGGGGGGCAGTGGGGCAGTGGGGAAAGAGGGAGGATAGAGAAGGGGAGAGATAGAGGGAGAACGAGAGCTAAGGAGAAAGAGAGAGAGAAGGGGAAAGAGTGTGTGGAGTTAGTGTGAGATGCAGAATGAGAGAACAGAGTCATTATAATAGTGCATGACTCTGCATTCCCCAAAGCCATTCTGTGTTTAACGCCAGTGTTCAGCATAGCTGTGCTGACCCAATGTACAAAGACAAAGACTGCTGAATCAGGAGGGGAAAAAGACAAAAAACACAATAGCTGCTGGCCTATACTAACCTGAGCTGTCTGCATGCTCTAAAGCTGCTGTTTGCCACTGTGTGCTGTGTGTTTGTGTGTAGTAGTAGCAGGTGAATGGGGGAAAATATATACTGGTGAGAAAAAACTTTGTGATACAGGTGAAGAAAATATTGTTGATTATTCCTGCCCTCAATCTACGGGTAAATTAGATGGTTACCAATCAGTTCTTGTAGTCAATGTGTTGTGTGCAGGATGAATGGGCAGGAGTAAAAAACCTGAGTGACTATGACAAATGGGTCATCTCTGAAATTGCATGGCTTGCGGAGTGCTCCAGGTCAACAGTGGTGAGTGCCTACCAACAGTGGTCTTATAGGGGACAAACCCCACCCGGCAACAGGCTGTTTGGCACCAAAGGCTATCTCGCCTGGTCTGAATCAACAGGACAACTAGTTCCGACACTCACACGCTCATTGTAGGCGCTTTTGATGGTGGACAGCGATCGTCATGGGAACTCTGACCGCTCTGCGTCTACGCAGCCCCGTAGGCAGCAGTGTGTGACGCTGTGTTGTGACACATTCCTCACATTATCTGTGACTTATGCCACAGTAGACGGCTTCATCTCTTATTGTACGAATCACTTAGAGGGTCGAGTTACAAAGACGCAGAAGGTCTGAGGGACCCTTGGGGTAATAGTCTGTGTTGTCAATTTTGTCATTGAAAACCAATACGTACTAGAGAAGAACAAAAGCCCCAATAGAGCAGTAACATGGACCAGAAATGTCCCACTGTTATTTTCCGGCTCACAATACCACTCTACGCTTAGATCTTTAACGTGCTCTAAATGCGTGTTTTTCTAGCATAACTCCCACCTTATATGGTCTATATGTCGCCCTGGCTTGATTGTGTTAACTTGAATGGCATTGTGTGTCCCAGACAGTGTGGGATATATGAGGAAGGTGATCAGCCTCGGTTCTCTCAGGGTCTTCACCCAGGACGGAACGGGAACGTTGGCGGTAGCGCTGTTGTGTCCGGGAGAATGGCATGAGTTCTGCAAACGTGTACGAGCATGCGTTTCGGCTCTCTTTAGTTTTGTTACAGCGATGAATGCGTGGTTGGAAGGGCTTGGGACGGTGTGCACTTTATAACAGGCCCTTTCATTGTCGTAAATTACACGTGGTTCTCGCAGGTTGTCGAAAAATAGCATTTAAAAGTGATATTCAAAATCTTTTATCGTTCTACTAGAAAGTGTCTGCCGATATTGCTAGCTTTGTCTTTTTCACTCGCTCCAATTTTCCCTAAAACTCTCACTTTCTCCCTTTTCTCTTTCTTTCTTGCGTGTACCGTTTTACATGTAAGTACTTTAGGAGGCTCTTAGAGCGACTTACACTTGCGATTGCGTCTTCTTAGCCTTTTCTTTTTCTCCTGTTCTTTTCTTTTATTCTTTTGTTCTCTTTAGCTTTTCTCAGAGGCTCCACTTCAGATCAACTCAAATGTCACATATTTCCCTTTCTGTGGAAATGTAGGGACTAAAAACGTATATTTGCGCATAATCAGGAGAGAATACACACACACTATAATATTCACAGTACACTTGTCTGATTGTGTTTCATTTGGTGTATAGAACCTTCTCACTAAACTGACACTGTACCCTTTATGTGACCTTGAGTCCTGTTTACTTGTTGCGCCTGAGGCTAATGCTAAATGTATGAACTGATGAAGGAGGACTTGTAGCCTGACCTCCTGGGCACAACTGGGAGAATCTGTGGTAAATGGGAATTTGTGTGTGAACATGTGCAAATGTAAAGCCTGAGGACGTGCAATCATCTGAAAACTACATTTGACTTAAGGGTACTCTGCTTAAAGCATAGTTTTGAGTTTGTCAGCATCAAAGACTGAAGTGTATTGAATCATTTTTGCATAAGCCCATACTTGGTGTAGAATGTCAAGTGACAATGCTATATGTGTTTATTCAGGTGGGTGTCATACGATTCTATCAGCACAAATTCAATTGAAAGGTCGACAGGAATATTTTTTATATTTTATTATTTATGTTTTTGATGTGTTGAAAGAATACTGCTATGCCTCTCCAATGGGTTGTGTACACTTAAAAAGTGGTCAAACAAATCACACATTTATAGTAGATGAAGACAGCAATCTTTAATATGAATAATTTAGGACTTAAAATTAAATATAGAAGAAAAAATGTTTTGATATTAACATTATTTTTAATCTATTGAGCAATTTTGTGACGTCTTGTTTTTTCATGACATAAAAACAGCTTTAATTGAAACCCCGGCATTGTGATTATGGGTTATCAACATGTTAATAGCAAAAACAAAGCAAGTTCAGTCGTGTTTGAGCACATAGAATGTGTCTGAACTGCAAATATTCACTAAAATATCAGATTGAACCTTATTGTCTCAAATTCTCAGAATTACTAAACATATTGACCTCCCAAGGGGAATACAACAGAACAGGATCTACCAGTTAATGAGCCAACTTCCATTAAATATCTGTAAATGTGAATTTTCTGTTAAGAAGAATAAATGCTTTGATACGCTTAAAATGGCAACCAAAAGTCTTTTTTCAGGAACCATCAAATGGGTTTTGATTTTCGGTGGTTTGTTAAAATTAGCTGGCAAGCTCATTGATCACACTTTGTAGTGAAGCCCTGAGGGCAGAAACAGTTGCGCTGTTTGTTTTCGTCTGAACTAACTGACAAAAGCTACCCTCCAACCACATCTCTCCCCTCTGAATCAGCGTTTGACTCAAGTGACTCAGCTAAGACTTTGAAGATGTCCCGTGCACCTTTTGTAACAGGCGTCGTGCGCGCTTGGTTTCTGAAAAAACAACACCTTCGTCACCGCAGATATGCCTCGTCGTATCCAGATGGCCGAACGCTTCTTATGTTTAATTGATTGACGAGCGGATACGTGTAGAGGCTGGATTCATCTCTCTGTGTGCATTGCATCAAGCCGCTAATGAGCTGATGTCTTTTGTAAAGGACTCCTCAAGGCTGTGTTTGCACAGGAACACTCGACTTGAATCACAAAGCGCCACTCACAATGAGCCTTGATAAACAGCGCGGACGCCCCTTGATTGCTATGCAGTGACACTCAGGACTCAGGAGTGTGCTTGTGTTTGCCTGCGCGCTCGCTCTGCCGTTTCGATTTTCTTTGTGTATTCTCACCGTTTCTTTCGAAATGTAACACTGTTTTGTATCGACGGGCCTTTCTATACAAATGGTGACGGTGTGTCGAGTACAAGCGAAAGGGAGAAAAAATGCAGCTAACGACTGACCTCAGACATGGCCCGTCAATCATTAGAGCAGTGAGGTTGGTCACTCCGTCTGTCTGTGTCTCCATTTGTCTCTCTCCCTCCCAGATACATATGCTTAACCAATCAGGCATTAGGCGCTGTAGGTCTGCCTGGATACAGCTCTTAGCCATGGTATATTGACAGCATATCCCAGAGCCCTGAAGTGCTTTATTGCTATTATAAACCGGTTACCATTGCTGTTAGAACCGTGAACCGTTTTCTTTTGGTCATGCCGCCGTATAAGGCCTCGTATATTTGCACGGCTTTCTGCCAATCTGCATTCATTGCTCAACCAGGCAGGTTGATAATGTGCTTTACATGAAGCAACATGAAATACGGAAGAAAAATAGCGATTAAAGGATTAATCTTCTATTTTCGAAGTTTGCTCTTCTCAGCAGTAATGTCGATATCCTGTCCTGTTCCTCACAGGCCTGCTGAGTCTATCTGTCTTTCTCCATCTCTTTCTTTCTTGCGATCTCTCTTTCACTATCTGTCCACCTTCACTCTCTCTGTCTTCCTGTTTCTGCCTTTCACCCTGCTCCTCTCTTTTTCTCTCACTCTTTCTCTCCCTCTCTCTTTCCACTTGTCTCTAAGCTTCTTAAAGACGCGCGCTTTATCTCCTGCTCTTTCTGTAGTATGTGCAGGTCTTAGCCAGGCAGTGCTGACTCCTCCACTTCTCAACTCTTCTATCCTCCTCTTCCCCTGTTTACCATCTCGCAACCTCCTCATCCCTCTCCTCCTTATCTCGCACCTCGTTTACCGTAGGCCAGGATGTCTCCTGAAGAGAGCTGCACTATGGCAAAGTGGCAGTGTCAAGTCCTTTAATACACTCAGACCTTCCCCTTCTCCGGCCCTGAGCCAGTCTCTGAGACCCAGATGGAGCCCGGTTCCCTGAGACCCAGATGGAGCCCGGTTCCCTGAGACCCAGATGGAGCCCGGTTCTCTGAGACCCAGATGGAGCCCGGTTCCCTGTGACCCAGATAGAGCCCGGTTCCCTGAGACCCAGATGGAGCCCGGTTCCCTGAGACCCAGATAGAGCCTGGTTCTCTGAGACCCAGATAAAGCCCGGTTCCCTGAGACCCATATAGAGCCCGGTTCCCTGAGACCCAGATGGAGCCCGGTTCTCTGAGACCCAGATAGAGCCCGGTTCCCTGAGACCCATATAGAGCCCGGTTCCCTGAGACCCAGATAGAGCCCGGGTTCCCCGAGACCCAGATGGAGCCCGGTTCCCTGAGACCCAGATGGAGCCGGTTCCCTGAGACCCAGATAGAGCCCAGTGGAAGTATAGACGTAGTTCACTGCGAAGGAAATAGTGTGACATGGGGCATACGTCCAGGCTGTCTTGTTGTCGGTTAGTAACACCCTGGAACTAGCCCCCCCCCCCTCCTCCATCCATCACACACACACACACACACATGGCTTTTTACAGATAGCGAGAGAGACGCGAGATGGGAGCCGACGTGGGAGAACTGATTCAGAGCATCGCCGATTCCCAGAGCATGTATGGAGAGGAGCTGACACAGTTTAAAGGGGAATATTGTGTATAGTGTGTACTTGAGAGGTAGAGGGAGAAAAAGAGCACTTATCCATGCCTGTAGTGTTTCTGTGTGCGTGTGTGTGTGTGTGTGCGCGCGTGTGTGTATGTGTGTGTGTGTGTGTATATTCCTATGCTCCAGTGTGCTGTTAATGCATCACCCATGTTGTCTAGGAGTGTCTTGAGAGGTCATCATAGATGGCTAGAGAGATAGAGGCTTGTTATTAAGGCCCCAATTGCACTCTATTCCCTATATAGTGGTTGCCTCGTTTTAACCGGGCCCATGGGGCTCTGGTCAACTGCTGCAGGGAATAGGGGGCTATTTGTGCCAATGTCAATCCTAGGAAGGCTCTCTTTCCTCTTTCCATCCTTCTCATGCACAATTTATGCACACAGGAACCAGGAGGCTTTTAAGAGCTTTTTTCCTCATCAGGAATTTCACAGACTGATATAGAATATAGATGTATTTACTCGCACCATCGCTCCGATCCAGTAGAGCGTTGTTTTAAGCATCTGACCAGTAGCTAAAAGATTGTAACTAAATTCTTTCTGTCCCTGAGCAGGGCAGTTATCCCTAGTTACTCCTAGAGATGAGCAGGAAGTGACAATGTGTTGTCAGGACTTGCTTTGTTAAATAAAAGTGAAAATAAATCCATTCAAAAGCTAAACATTTGGTTTTCACATGCTGCCTAGTTGGAGCGTTTGCTTTGAATGCAAACTCCAAATCTCAACTGGACATTGGTGGAAGCTGACAGAAATCGTGTTTACCCCTAGAGTCTGTGGGCTTAATATACATCCAACAGTGAGTTTCATGGTTGTCCATGAATCTGGAGGTGTCTATGTCATCTGTTGGCCTTAAATTATGCCTTTCTGATCTATACTGGGTTGGTGTGGCGTACACCATATCATATAAAATGTTGTCAAATAACGTCTGGTAATGAAAATCAACCTGTTTTCCATGACATTTTACTGATTAGCTATCCTACCAAAACCCTGTGATTTGTGTTACCAAACACGGTGATTGGTCAGCTTTTGTAGTGATATGAGTTCCTTACTCTCGGAGTAAGCTTCTCTGTTTGTGGTTACTGCCTTCCCATCTCTCTGCTGGTCCATATTAATATCGCTACGTTTCCCTCGTGTTTTAGTTTCTCTAGTTGATGCCGTTTGAACGAGCACGTCAGCGATACGTAAAAAAAACGCATTAGGAACATAACAAATTTGCACACTGCTCATTTATACCGACTGGATGTATTCTTAAGTGTTGTCTCAGTCAATCTATTGACGCAACGAGTCACAAAGTTTGATACCTGTATTTATTAATTCTGTGATGTTGTTAGCATGTTATTTTGTGTCGGGCAGATGGCCGTGTAGTCTCTCAAAGCCATATACAGTTGAAATCATACTTCCTGAGAAATGCTGTACTTCTAGGCAAACACAGTTTGCATTCACAGTTTGCTATAAAACGCTCATGGTATATGGTTTATTAAATTCGTTGCTGCTGCATTAATCGTGATATGAAAATCTATTTAACCGGGGTAGTTCATTGAGAGTTGAATTTGACATATTTTTATATATTTTTTCTTTTCTAAAGAGGCTTTGAAGTAACCAGTAGAAAATGATTTGTTATGTGTAGTTCGGCGAGCATTGATAACGTGGTCTCATCAGAACTCATACAGACTCAATCTGTGAACCAGTATTCATCAGAAAACACGCACTATACACTAAATACTGTGAATTTGATGACTTATGCAATCCATGACACACCAGGAATTACATTTTGAGGTTTATATAATGCGATCGAAGGGGATTGAGGCTTTGACTGCTGCTGGCGAATGAAATATTGATGATTCAAATCATTTGACTTGGCTATTCCTGTATCGACCATAGCAAGTTTTTTGACGTCCAGTCCAGTTAGTTTGAGGTCAGCTGGAGTCCAGTCTTGGAAAACACATGGGTCGTGTATCCGGAGTTTCCGGACAGGCTCTGGAATGTCTGTCCCCCTGGGGAGTGGACCTGCTGACCTGGTGACTGGGGAACAAGCACATCTACGCTGTATCCGTGTGTGTGTGTGTGTGTGTGTGTGTGTGTGTGTGTGTGCGCGTGCGTGCGAACGCCCCAGCACGTCTCCACACTGTCAGACTGCTCTTTCTTTTCGTCTGGATTCCTAAGCTTCCTCTTCTTGGCTCTCTTCAAAACCGTCTGTCTGCGGCTGGGATCCTTGTCAAATACCTTCCCGTCTGAAATCGTCTCCAGCCCAGAGCGCATGTTCAACATCTCCCACTGCTACAGAAGTGCTCCACGGGGAGATACTGACACCGGATGTCAACTGAAAACACTTTGGGTGCCTTCAGTAAATTCTCCCTACCCCGCTGTATAGTGAGTCACGGTGCTCTGGTCAAAGGAAGGGCACTAGTATGTAGGGAGAATGATGCCATTTAGTGTGCAACTAAACACCTGCGGAAATAGAAAGCGTACAGTATTACACGTCATGTATGTTCGTGGACAGATTTAGCGTGTACCCATTATGCAGAGAAAACTCGTAATACAGACCTGCTGCCTTTATGGGCTTCATAAAAGGTCACTTATCAGCTATGAAGGCTGTAATGACTCATGTTTTAACAAAAATAGCGTTCTATTTGGATCCCTCCCCCTGAAAATCGGTTCTCACACAGGAACTGCCAAAACTCATGTTGAAAGCCTTTCTTTAATGAAGTGTAAACTCTGATCCAGACTTCAGACTCTATCCACTCTGAGCTGAAAGTAGTCTTTGCCCTACAACTGTTGTTCTTGCTACGCTCTTTTGTTTTTACACTAGGGTTACAAAGTTATTGCCGACAGTCGTGACGTTCCCAGACTGAAGCGGTGAAACCAGCTCAGCTAGGCTACCGGATGTATTATTGGCTGGGAACATGTGGGGTTCCTATGCGCCACTCTGGCTACGGCTGCTAGTTTGTATTGGACTGAAGCCAAACTTGGGACCATGTCTAGTGATTAGATTTGATTGTAACTACGGGAGGCAATGAAAGCTTTCCGGCTTGTCAGCGTAATGTCATGTGATGTCATGTTTTCCATGACTAAGTCATTCTGCTGATTAGCTGTCCTTGCGAACACTAGTAACCAGGGTAAATGTTTTGGTGTTCTGTTGTTGTTTTCATTTCACCAGCGACAATGGTGTCTACAGAAGCTGAACCTCGAACACTGAGGTATTTCCATCGCCATTTTGTGTCACAAAGTAAGGGTCACAATGTCATGAAACTGCGATGCTTGTATCGCCAAGACAACCAGAATAAGAGTGATGAAGACATCGGGAGCGTTGGAACTCTCTGGACTTTTTTTCAGAACATTGCTCCAAGTGCGACAGAGATTGACAGCGGGGGCGAGTCCAAAATCTCAACCATTTACCCCATCTAGTGCATTCAATTTAACCTGAGTCCTATAAGTCCCAATTAAATTTGTTTTTGTGTGCTGCATGTCCTTTCCTGTGTTTTTGATTTGACCACTTACAGTGGATATAAAAAGTCTGTTTTGACAGCACCCAGAGAAGCAACAGCCTATTAGGCCAAACAGGGGCAAGGTATGGCAAGCTCTATCAGGACAAAATGTGTCAAGACAAGTTGACAGCTTCCGTGTGACCTCAGACGGTGATGTGCTAAGGATCTAAATCGCATAGCCTCCAGCAATTCCTTTCACGCCTACTTGAACCGGGCGAGATGACATGGCACTTTGAACAACTGGGGCGCTGTTTTTTTAGCTGAGCCGCTAACGCATGGAGTCGACAAAAACCCTGAAGATGTCCTGTGGTATCTGGCACCAAGACATTAGCAGCAGAACCCTGAAGGTGTCCTGTGGTATCTGGCACCAAGACATTAGCAGCAGAACCCTGAAGGTGTCCTGTGGTATCTGGCACCAAGACATTAGCAGCAGAACCCTGAAGATGTCCTGTGGTATCTGGCACCAAGACATCAGCAGCAGCAGAACCCTGAAGATGTCCTGTGGTATCTGGCACCAAGACATTAGCAGCAGAACCCTGAAGATGTCCTGTGGTATCTGGCACCAAGACATTAGCAGCAGAACCCTGAAGATGTCCTGTGGTATCTGGCACCAAGACATTAGCAGGTCCTGTAAGTTGCGGGGTGCAGCTGCCATGGATCGGATATGTTGGTCCAGCACATTCCTCAGATGCTTTCAAACCATTCCAGAACAATGTGTGCAGTGTGTCAAGGCGCATGATCCTGCTGAAAGAGTAAACTGCCATCAGAGAATACCATGATGGAGTGTGCCTGGTCTGCAATTTGTATTTGGCACCTCTCAAATTGATATTCACATGAATACCCAGACTCAGGGTTTCCCAGCAGAACATTATCCAGACTCAGGGTTTCTCAGCAGAACATTACCCAGAGCGTCATACTCCCTCCACCAGCTTGTCGTCCTCCCTCACCGCATCCTAGTGCCATCAATTCATCAGGTAAACAGCACCGGTACACAGCCGCCAGTCTGATCGACATTCTCCTACTGCTCCAAGGTCCAGTTCCGACACCCACAGGCCTACTGTAGGCCTGTTCGACAGAGGACAGAGGCCATAATAGGCACTGACTAGTCTGAGGCTTCACAGCCCGATCTGCCATGAACTGTGTGTTTTGACACATTCCTTCCGTGACCATCATCAACATTTTCTGTGACTTGTGCCACAGTAGACCTTGTGCCTGTTTAGACCTGACATCATAGCTTTGGTTGTCTATTCGCATCAAAGAGGCTTGGGTTGCAACACACTGTCGCCGGATTGTGATTTTTCCCTCCTTGGACCACTGTTGCTAGTTATTCACCACTGCTGACCTGAAACTTCCCAGAATCCTTGCCGTTTCAGGGAAGCTCTGACCCAATTTTCTGGCCGTAACAATTTGGCCATTGTCAAAGTTGCTCACGTCTTTACTCCAGCCCAGTTCTCATGCTTTAAACATATTGACTAAGATAACTGATTGTGCTCTGACCACCTTATCTACCCAGACATAACCTTGTTAGGTTAGGAGATGATTAATGTTATGCACTTTGCCCGTGAGCGGTCATAATATTTTGGCCCATCAGTATGTTATGCATATTAACCAGGTACATCCACATTCATGCCTTCCTGTTCTCCTTTTAACACATTAGATACCACTTATTTTCTCGATCTGGTAGCGTGTTGAAGCTGCTCTTTCACTCCTTATGATAATGCACATAGACATATATGAACATCTGTATGCATAGGCATATATAGGCATCTGTATACATAGACATATATAAACATCTGTATGCATAGACATATATAGGCATCTGTATACATAGACATATATAAACATCTGTATGCATAGGCATATATAGGCATCTGTATGCATAGACATATATAGACATCTGTATACATAGACATATATAGGCATCTGTATGCATAGACATATATAGACATCTGTATGCATAGACATATATAGGCATCTGTATGCATAGGCATATATAGGCATCTGTATGCATAGACATATATAGACATCTGTATGCATAGACATATATAGACATCTGTATGCATAGACATATATAGACATCTGTATGCATAGACATATATAGGCATCTGTATGGATAGACATATATAGGCATCTGTATGCATAGGCATATATAGGCATCTGTATGCATAGACATATATAGACATCTGTATGCATAGACATATATAGACATCTGTATGCATAGACATATATAGACATATATAGGCATCTGTATGCATAGACATATATAGGCATCTGTATGCATAGGCATATATAGACATCTGTATGCATAAACATATATAGACATCTATAGGCATATATAGGCATCTGTATACATAGGCATATATAGGCATCTGTATGCATAGGCATATATAGACATCTGTATGCATAGACATATATAGACATCTGTATGCATAGACATATATAGACATCTGTATGCATAGACATATATAGACATCTATAGGCATATATAGGCATCTGTATACATAGGCATATATAGACATCTGTATGCATAAACATATATAGACATCTATAAGCATATATAGGCATCTGTATACATAGGCATATATAGACATCTGTATGCATAGACATATATAGGCATCTGTATGCATAGACATATATAGACATCTATAGGCATATATAGGCATCTGTATACATAGGCATATATAGGCATCTGTATGCATAGGCATATATAGGCATCCGTACGCTTGTAAAAGGTGTTGGTCTCATCTCGTTCCATCAAGTATATTTGCTACCATTCTGGTTTGTTTTAATGACTGAGCTTCTGAGCCAATCAGATTGCATTGCTCGCACTTGCCATCAGATAAATGCATTCACAAAGCAAAACTTTATCACACATCTTTCTGTCGGATCATCACATTTTTGGAATGCTGCTAACAGCTGCTGCCAAACCGTGTGTTTTCCCAGGGCGACTTTAACAGCTCGATCACAATCTACTGGTAGCTCACAGCCCATTTATGATAGCTCAGGAGACAAATCTGAAGGTACATGCAGGTTCTACTGCAAACTGTCATAACTAATCTCGCCAGTATCAGTTAGCACAAGCTCAAACACAATCAGTTGTATCACTGGGATCTGAATTGTCTTGTAGGTGGTTGACAGGGGCTTTCTCCTGAACTGCAATGTCTGCTTCCCTGGCAAGAGTATATCCGGAATGAATACCTATTGTGTGTTTATTACAATGTCGAAAACATGACATGACGATACATATTAGACACATATTATTATTTGTTACCCTTATTTTGTCAATGATATCAAAACAAAACAGTGCAGAACATTCTCTTGTGCATTTAGAACCTAGGGAGAAGTTGAGAAGATTGTGCTTAATTGAAAGCACAAAATGACTACCTCAGGATTTTTTTTATATAGCTCTTATGCCCAAAGTTTTGTGACCGTATTTGCATTATACTTACTGGTAGACATGAAACCGTAACGATTTAGAAACACACATCGAATAAATCGACTTTTTCTCTCACCATTATGTTTTTCCATCTAAATCTGACACAGGGATAGCAGGTCAGTTGTGCCGTGCTACACACATACAGTCAGATACTGATCAGCTGCTCATGTAACAGTCCCTCTGACCTGATCGAAATCGTTCACTAATCTCATTTCGTCACGCTGTTGTCACTCACGCCTGGTCCACTCTGGGGACAGGGTATTTTGCGGACAGAACCTGGGTTCAAATGCTTTTTTTAAATCCTGCTGAATGTTTTCTCTGGGGACGAGGGAACCATTATGGATGAAACCCACGTATAGGCGTGTCCCAATAAGTGGATTCTGGTTCCAATAAGCTACTGATCGTTCAATCCTCACGCCTCTATTCCCCTGGCTTGACCTGTCCATGTGCCACTCAATACGCCTGTGTCCCAAATGTCACCCTATTCACTCCGTCGAGCACTACTTTTGATCCGGTGGCTCGTAGGATTCCGCTCTGAAGTGGTGCACTATACAAGGCGTAGGGCGACATTTGGGACACGAGCGGTCCTTTATCTGTCTCCAAATGGCCAGTGGTAAAAGAGATGGGTGGCTTAAAGGCTCACTAATCCTCTCCATGGACGCCAGCTGTGTTTGATTTAAAATATATATGGCTTTGTCACTAATACAGAGAGAGGCTATACCTGTAGATCTGTTCCAGGGCCACCCCCTCTCGCTGCTTGTGTGCGTGTGTGTGTGTGTGTGTGTGTGTGTGTGTGTGTACATGGTTCTCACAGGCAGGGATAAGAAGACATGAACATCCACATGTCTGTGACACGCACACATGTACCTACGCACTGTAGTGTGTCCTCTGATCACCATTCTGAAATACCCAGGTGTTGGCCGGTCATCCTTAAATACCTGTCACAAACTGCCAATGTACCTTGTATTGCTCTCTCCTATTCATGTACATGATCTGTAGATTGTTCCTCGCTTTCTGGAGAATGAAGATCTGCAGAACATGTTCTAGACTAGACCATTAATAACCATAATGATTACAACTCATAATGTGAGACAATTTTTTGCAACAAGTCTTTACACACACACAAACAAACACACACAATAAGACACACACACATAATGCATCTGGGAACAGTGGTTCAGTGTTGATTCAGCTGTAATAGGTCCGGTTGGAGGGTACAGTTACAGCTGCCGTAGAAATACAAATAGACGAGTTCATCTCGGTAAAGCCGATTGCCGGTACGGTTTTAGGTTAGAATTTCCATGATCACTAGCATCTAGCTGAACCACATCCTTAATAACCCCCAAATATCACTCTGTCACTCAGCATTATCAACTGTAAAAAAAAAAATACCGTTCTCTTTGTTTGTTTATGCCGGCCAATGTTTATCTACTTATATTGCCGCGTTTTCCCCTCTAATGCTGCAAATGGAAACTGTCAGTTTTAATCTAACGGACTGACAGCGTCAAGTGGGTTTTTTGTTCCTTTTGGCCGCGGTTTTACAGTCTTTGATTAAAGACACTCGAGTGCTCCAATAAGCCTGTGGCTCGGGCTGTCGCCCAAAATGGCCTCCTACTTCTGACCAGGATGAGCTCTGTTGTCGAGCACTTTTTAGGGAATAGGACGTCATCTGGGACCCAAGCTGAGTCCTTAGTTTCAGAAGACAGATCGTGATGGAGTCATCGTGACACAGGGTTGAATGAGACGCCGTCTGTCTCCATGTTTTTTGTGACATCATCACTGTAGGCGAGGAGGAGAAATAAAAAGGGAGAAAGATATAATGGAGACTGGAGCGAAATGGGGATGAGGGAGACGAGGTGAAAGGTGGAGGAAGAGGTGGACATGATGATGAGTACTGTCAGACAGACCCACCCACCAGGCATTTAATGGCACCAGAACACACACACAGATATACACTGTGGTTCAACAGATTGAGGTCACTTAGAAATATCCCTGTTTTCCATGAAAACATACATAAAATGAGTTTGAATGGTAAATACAGCAAAATGAATCCGAAAGAGAAGAAAGAAAAGGTTAAAAATAATTATTTTGAATCGAAATAGTAATTGTTTTCTCTAAACTTTGTTTTCATCAAAGAAAGATTTCTCCATTTGCAGAGATTACAGCGTTGCACTCCTTTGGCGTCATAGTTGTCAACTTGTTGAGTTAATCTAAAGAGTTTTTAGATGAGGATGTGTGAGGCGTCTGTTTCTTAAAATCGCACTTTAATGTATTTCTCCTCTAGCTCAGTTGTGCACCGAGACCTCCCACTCAGCTTTCTATTCTGGTTAGAGACAGTTTGCAGTGCGCTCTAAAGGGAGTAGTACACAGCAATGTACAATCTAAATTTTTTTGGCAATTGTGTCGAGTCTGGAAAACAGACAAGGTTCGGGAGACATTTTAGATTAACATAGACCTGGAATGGTTGAAAAAAAGCAATAAAGCGTTCTCCGAGTCAACACAAAATAAATGCAACTCCTAAAATGTCAATTGTTCTGGCATTTTTCCGATCACTAAAAATGTCTGGGTATTTGTGAATGTACTAAGCGACTAAAGGGGATTCTGATTCAGATTTCACACATGCAAGGTGAAAGCATGCAGTCTGTCTCCAGATAGCAAGCCAATACTCTGATGCTAATGCTAAAGCCATTTAGAGACTGTTCCAGGGAAACTAAACCATAGCATGGGATTACTGTCAAACTTTCTTCGTAGGCTACTTACTGGGTAAGGAAACCAGCGTTTAATTGTGTAACTAGGCTGAACTATTCCTAGAAAACGAAAACAGGTTAAAGTTAGACACAATAACTGATTTAACTATACATGTTTTAGGGTTCTGGTGTGCAGTAGTTTGCGTTATTACTACACCGACAGGTTCCTTACAATGAATAGATGGTACTTGAGAGTATGTTTTTCGACTATCCAACTCAAGTATTTTTAAAATGAAAGACAGACTAACATTGCAATAATATGGTAATAATAATAGCATCTGAGCTTGTGACTAGCCTAGTCGCTTCAGCTATTACACAGTTCTTAAAAAATGATCGACGCCGCAACGCAACACTAAATAAAACCCAGCGGGTTGTCAAACTGTTTTGCAACAGACTTACAGAAGCACAATTGAATGCTTTTTGAGAGTCGACCAGCTACTACCCAACCTTCAGCAGTTCAGTTCATTATTGATTCGGTCGTCAGGTTTCTTCTCGGTTGGATCGACTGTTTTAACCCTGCTGTATCACAATGCCGTACGAGTCTACCGAACTGCACACAGGCAGACTGCGTCTCCTGCAACAACAAAATGTAAACCTTGTACTGGCTCAGTTGTCTTTGCTGAGCTGTGGCGTGTTGTGTTTTTGCCTAAATCCATGTTGGAATGTAATAACTCATTTTGTCAGCTATGTTCTCTTTCCTTCACCCTCCCTCATTTCTTTCTCACCCCTCTCGTTTTTCCCTCTCTATTTTTCTCTCTCGCTGCCTATAATGTCATGTGGGACAACGAGAGCATCATCTAACAATAGTAATATTAAAACAAAAAATTAAGGACAAGAAGTAACCAATAAAATGCAATGGGTATAAAGAACTGCAAACAATAATACGATAAGACTTCTCCCATTTCCTCGCTTCCTCTACAACTCTCTATTTCTCTGCCTTTCTGTCATATTGGATAATTGCCATGTTCTTAATAACAGTCTAGACCTGAACATTCCTCTGTGATTGTATCAGTAAAACACCTGTCTGTGAATGCCTGGCTTCCCTGCGCCGTACATCTGCTGGTGAAGTCCCAAACAACACCCTATTCCCTACACAGTGCACTAACTTTGCCCAGAACTCTATTGGCAAAGGCTCTTGTCTAAAGTCGCGCACTTAGGACGCGTCCTTGGTGTGTCTGTGTCACATCCGATGAACTCAAACTGCCCATCTGTTCGTAAATGCATGCGTTTTGAACTGGACAACATACCGTAATGATCCTCAATGCCTCTAGCAGAAAGGCTGAGTAATTCCATTGTCACAGATAAGCAGGGCTTAAAATTGATGTTTCTAAAGAAATACAATAACCAAAATATAGTCCTATGGGCGTGTGGAGTCCTATGACTGGCTCAAAGCAACGCAGCAAGCGTTGACCTTAACACCAGGAACAGAACTATCATCAACACTTGGCTTGTAGCATCTGATAAAGATTTATGGATTCTCGTCTAGTATTTAATTGAGAAATATTACTTTTACTTTCAAATGTCTAAATGATTAAATATTACATAGCACAGACACGTATTCAGATCCACGCAGATATCCTCATAGTTTCTGATTCCAAAATGTTTTCGAGAGAATGAATACGTAAATATTCACGCAAAATAAATAACAAATGGTTTTTAAGAACTGATATAGAGCAACATCTGATGACACGATCGGGACAGACACAAGGTTCTCACTCTGTGGTTTGAATGAGATGTTTTTGTATTTCAAACGGCTGTTCTCGTCTGTAAGGGCCTGATCGTTTGTCATGTTTCATAGTTTATGGTGCTGAAGTTTAGTGTGTTGGTTTACATAATATATAGACCACACCGGCGACATGTGTTTGAATCCCGGGTTGGCCAAGGCTTTGTTGTTTTGCTACCCATCTCCCTCTCCGCCCCTGTCTCCCTGGCCTCTGCCACTTGCTTTGCCATGTTGAAAAAAATGCACCACTTCCTCAAAAAAAGATATTTGTTTTTTCCGCGGACCCCAGGAGAATAGAGGCTGTTTTGGCAGGAGCTAATAAGGATCAGAGTAAACAAAGAAAAATTTGATCCACAGAATATATGTACCGAGCTAATTGTGTTATGTTCAAACCCAATGTGCAGCCAGACGTAGACGTAAGGCAGCCTGTTGTCGCAAGTGACTCTGTCTGGACCATTATCTGCGCTCGTCTAAATCTAACATGGACGCACTTAAATCCTTAATGGCGGAAGGAGCCAGGACCTAGTTCCGCAGAATTAATTGGTGAAAAATAAACCATTTGTAACGGAGCGAACCTAATCATGCCAATGACGTAGCTCAAACCTTACTTTGCGTGTTCTGCATGCGGCTTCGATCAGGCACGGCTTGATGTTCACAAAGACGCGGCTTATGGGCATTCTGTGGAATTCTGGTTAACTATGAAGGTAAAACAGCGACATAAGTTTTTTTCTTGTAATTGTTTTTTTTCTTTTGAAACTCGTTTTGTACATAGGTTTTCTTTCTTGTAATTGTTTTTTTTTCTTTTGAAACTCGTTTTGTACAAAAGTTTTTCTTTCTTGTAATTAGTTTTTTTCTTTTGAAACTCGTTTTGTACAAACGTTTTTCTTTCTTGTAATAGGTTTTGTACAAAAAACCAACGCGCAGAGTTTTGTCACTAAAATTCCACCAGCACTGTGACAAAAGTTTTTCTTTCTTGTAATTCATTTTTTTCTTTTGAAACTCGTTTTGTACAAACGTTTTTCTTTCTTGTAATAGGTTTTGTACAAAAAACCAACGCGCAGAGTTTTGTCACTAATATTCCACCAGCACTGTGACAAAAGTTTTTCTTTCTTGTAAATCAGTCTGTGCCCAAACGTTTCACTGCGTTTCCAAACAGAAACCCCAAACGTATTCTGACCAATGAACGGATAGCTATCTTAGCGTGGCCCTTTGAACTTCAACCAATCGTTACTCCTTGCAAAGGGTAGAAGAAAAGCCATGGCTCGGCATGGTCAGCATCTGTTACCTCAAGTAAGTTTTCGATTATGTAAAACGTATTTTCATGTCCATGCAGTAGTAATTAAAATATTATTTTATATTATTTTATTTAATACTGCATGGACATGAAAATAAGTTTTACTTGAGGTAACAGATGCTGACCATGCCGAGCCATGGCTTTTTTCCTCTTTGCAATGAGTAACGATTGGTTTAAGTTCAAAGGGCCACGCTGTCATAAACTGTAGGACCTCAAGCCCTACTGGAACACAAGCATACACCAGACACCATGAAGAATTCAGGGTTTAAATAATAAGCATACCACACTAGCTGCTGTGGCTGACACCTGTTTTTAGCTGCATTTCACTTTTAAGTCTGTATAAAAATAACAAAATACCTCACTTAAAAACAGATTTATTGAAGTATCAGTCAAATTCTTAATTTCTCCATTCTTTTTAGTCTTTCTTTGTAGACGTACAGTGTAATTGGAATTATCGTGTGCTTTCATATGTTTCACATAAAATGTCAAAGACCCAAAGGGATTTAACAGTCTTTGTGGTCTCCAGAGACTTGAGTGAGCAACTCTGTAGACATTTGTCCTTTTGCCCTTCATCCTGCCTCAACCTTGTAGCAATTCCTCCGGGAACCCCTTAATAGATGTGTCAGTGTTCTGTCTGTTCTAGAGTTTCTGCATTTGCATTCCGAACATCCTTAGAACCGTAGAATTTGGAATTAGAACATTTAAGTAATTCATCTCTATGCCCAGAACACAGTTCTGAAATTCCTGCATTAGAATTCGCTAGGTCTACAACCTCTTGAGGTAATTCCACACTTTGACTTGGATTGCAACATAGGCGTGATATTATAGAGTATAATACAATGATTTTGTTTACATCACATTACACCAGTATGTGTTGCCTATGAGCCTGACACTTTATTAAATATAATAATGTAGTTGTACATGGTTGGCTTCAAATCACCAAAAGATGCAACGTTGTTAGAGGCAGTTGACAACAGAAATAATGTTTTAATAATTCAGAAGAGTATCTAGTCCAAACTAACAGAGAAGGAGAAACTAAGAAATCATCAGGACAGACTTTGACCACTTGGTACATGGTGTGTGCATGGTGTGTGCATGGTGTGTGCATGGTGTGTGCATGGTGTGTACATGGTGTGTACATGGTGTGTACATGGTGTGTACATGGTGTGTGCATGGTGTGTACATGGTGTGTACATGGTGTGTGCATGGTGTGTGCATGGTGTGTACATGGTGTGTACATGGTGTGTACATGGTGTGTACATGGTGTGTACATGGTGTGTGCATGGTGTGTGCATGGTGTGTGCATGGTGTGTACATGGTGCGTGCATGGTGCGTGCATGGTGTGTACATGGTGCGTGCATGGTGCGAGCATGGTGTGTACATGGTGCGTGCATGGTGCGTGCATGGTGTGTGCATGGTGTGTGCATGGTGTGTACATGGTGTGTGCATGGTGCGAGCATGGTGCGTGCATGGTGCGTGCATGGTGCGTGCATGGTGTGTGCATGGTGTGTACATGGTGTGTGCATGGTGTGTACATGGTGTGTGCATGGTGTGTACATGGTGTGTGCATGGTGTGTGCATGGTGTGTGCATGGTGTGTGCATGGTGTGTGCATGGTGTGTGCATGGTGTGTGCATGGTGTGTACATGGTGTGTGCATGGTGTGTGCATGGTGTGTACATGGTGTGTGCATGGTGTGTGCATGGTGTGTGCATGGTGTGTGCATGGTGTGTGCATGGTGTGTGCATGGTGTGTGCATGGTGTGTGTTCAAAACGCCTCTTGTTGAATTAGGCTTCAGTATAAAATGCCATTGACTCTATGATAGCCAAATGCCTTGCCAATCTCACGAGAGAGGTTCTCTGGAGTTTTCTCCTCGTTCAACCCGCTCTTCTGTGGTTACTAACTTCAGACATGTTCTCACACACACGCACCCACGCACAGAAAAAGCTTAACAACTATTCTGAAGTGAAGCTTTTTTTGGCATTGTTCTTTTTCCAATCTGAGTTGATTCCAAAATAATTAAGGAGAAATGCTTTGAAGTCAGAACAGTAGCCTCGGGACATTCCTATTGTTGTTGTTGTTGACGTCGGTGTTATTGTTGTTGTTATTGCATGTTACCCCTCGACAAAGCTTGGGAGAAAGAACACGCCCTCTTCCATGTACAGTTTCACTTCTGTTCGCTTACCGCAGTTCGCCAACTTCCAGCACAGAAATGTGCAAGCATGAATGACTAAGGAGATAGTTGTCATAGAACGAAGTAAGACTGGCCCCTCTGTGTGGAACGTGACATATAGACATTTCAAGAGGGCCGTTCTCTCTGATGACAATATGTCCTACATTTGCTGTTTACCAATTGGAAGCGTTCTGAAGGGCAAATACCTGCGAGCGACTAGCATGATGTCATAGTGGTAAATGTAGGATGACATTCCCCTCTGTGACGGACTGTCAGCTTTGCGCTGTGGCTGTGACAAGCTCCGTCTTTTTTCTGTGCCATCACTGTTTTGTCCTTCCCTGTCTTCCCCTCTCGTCTCCCCTTTCCTCTGCGTTAAACACATGGCTTCTTTCGATTTCCACATCTGCCGGCTTCCCATTGGCTAGCTCGCAGCTCAGGCTTGAGCTCTTCAAAAGCTCATGCATTTTGGATTTCACTAATACCGACCGAGTGCCTCTATCTTTCATTCTCTCTCTCTCTTCTCTCTCTCTCTTGCACGGCTCGCTCTCTGACTTTGATGTGGCTGTCTGCTTTAATGAGCATATTTTAGACTCTTACTGCCATGCTCACACACACACACACACACACAGAAGCTGCTACTGCCACAGGTGATCACTGTCTCCCAGGCTAAGGCCACTAACACACCACCTCGACCCAGGGCTCTTTTCCAGAGCTTTTTATGTACACAGCTGCTGCTCACACCCAGACAAAAACACCAACTCATTTTTAAGCTGTATTTAAATATACATGGTTATTGGATTCAAACATGGCTGTCATGTGCATCAACACTCTTAAATAAATTGCACACACACACCGTAATTGCTTAAACCTAAAAGTTGGCACAATTCCAACATTCTGCCTAGTTCTACGTTCTGTTCCCTAAACCCAACCTCTAAGACGGAACCGGCCCGAGAAACATATTGGAACCGTGTCCGACATCACGCCATATTCCCTATATAGAACAATTTGCACCAAGGCCCATAGTGACACATTTAGTGCCCTGGTCTTTAGAGTAGTGAACCATGTAGGGAATTGGGTGCCATTTGGGACTCAAGCGCCGTCTTTAATGCCCCGTCTGTCCCACTATCCCTTAGATGTCTGATGTTCAAACCGGTGACACACTCCAATTGCTCGCTCTCGTCATGTCTTCCTTCCTCCTCCTCCTGCCTGCCTGCCGTGAATTCAAACGTCTTCCAGTCCTCAACAGGCTCTAGCCGGTCCTGCAGGATCTAGCATCTCCACTCTCCATGCACCCGGAAAACGGAAGTTGCACAGGAAGAGAGGGAAAGCACTAAAAAAAGCCAGCTGAACGAGACCCCCCCCCCCAAAAATAGGGGGTAGTTTCACTGGTAGACTAAGCGTCATTTGTCTGGGGGTTGGGCTGAGGGGGGAGTGCCCTATCTGTTTGTCAGTAGAGGCTGTAGCAGATTTGGCTAGTAAGGTTGTCTGTATGTGATTCTGTTCATAGGCATTTCAAGTGAGTCCTGGCAGAGTATCTGACCCGGTAATGGAGGCCTCAAAGACAAGCGTCGCGGTGAGTCCCCGAAATGTGTTCGCCATGCTTTTTAAATCCCTGCCGGCATCCACAATGGCACCCTATCTTCTACATAGCGCACTACTATTTAGTGAGAGACAGGGTAGGCTGCTGTTTGGTAACAGGCAGGTGTAACATTGGGCACGTGTTACATCGGGCAGGTGTAACATTGGGCACGTGTTACATCGGGCAGGTGTAACATTGGGCACGTGTAACATCAGACACGTGTAACATTGGGTACGTGTAATATTGGGCACGGACACGTGTAACATCGGGCACGTGTAACATTGGGCGAATGTTACATCAGACACGTGTTACATCAGACACATGTTACATCAGACACGTGTAACATCAGAGACGTGTAACATCAGACACGTGTAACATTGGGCACATGCGACACCACAGCCAGATGCATGTGTATCATTGTGCACGTGGAACATTATGCACGTGTAACATTATGCATGTGTAACATTATGTACGTGTAACATTGGGCACATGTAGAATTGGGCACGTGTAACATTGGGCACGTGTAACATTATGCACGTGTAACCTTATGCATGTGTAACATTGGGCACATGTAACATTATGCACTTGTAACATTGGGCACATGTAACATTATGCACTTGTAACATTGGGCACATGTAACATTGGGCACATTTAACAGTGCTGCGCCACCACAGCCAGATGCACGTATCATTGGGCACATGTAACATTGGGCACATTTAACAGTGCTGCGCCACCACAGCCAGGTGGACGTATCATTGGGCACATGTAACGTTGGGCACATTTAACAGTGCTGCGCCACCACAGCCAGGTGGACGTATCATTGGGCACATGTAACATTGGGCACATTTAACAGTGCTGCGCCACCACAGCCAGGTGGACGTATCATTGGGCACATGTAACATTGGGCACATTTAACAGTGTGCGCCACCACAGCCAACATTGGGCACATTTAACAGTGCTGCGCCACCACAGCCAGGTGTTGCCACCACAGACGTATCATTGGGCACATGTAACATTGGGCACATTTAACAGTGCTGCGCCACCACAGCCAGGTGGACGTATCATTGGGCACATGTAACATTGGGCACATTTAACAGTGCTGCGCCACCACAGCCAGGTGGACGTATCATTGGGCACATGTAACATTGGGCACATTTAACAGTGCTGCGCCACCACAGCCAGATGGACGTTTGGACCTCTTTCATGCTTCCCATCCGCATGCATGAACAGACAGCAGCTTCAAAAAGAGCATTTGTGCCGCTTCTCCTTTTGTTTTGCTGCTGCCGTCGCCGTGGTTTGCTTTTATTGTCGGCATTGATTCTTCTTCCGCTCCGGTATTCTGGTTTCGCCTCTCATCGCAGTTCAAGGCAACGTTTGGTTGAAGTGTTTTTGAAGGTGTCGTTTTTTTCCCTACTAAACGTAGTATTTCTAAATTGTCCAACAGTGTAGTGTGCGGATCAGAGAGTAACATCACCCCCAGACTTTTTTCCTTTCCTGATCTGGTATTTGACATGACATTTACTTAAAAAGGTAATGTCTCGTCTCGTACAAGCTGCCACATTGATCTGCCGCGCTGCGATACAAGAGAACCTTCTGGCCCAGTAACTCAGCAACAGTCCATTAACGGCCAGGCATTAGACGCATGCACCATCTGCATATCTCCCACCTAACCGGAGAGGCACACTGTATGGTGTGAATGTATGGTGCTGTATGGCACACTGTATGGTGTGAATGCATGGTGTTGTATGGCACACTGAGTGGTGTGAATGTATGGGTTTGTATGGCACACTGAATGGTGTGAATGTATGGGTTTGTATGGCACACTGTATAGTGTGAATGTATGGGTTTGTATGGCACACCGAATGGTGTGAATGTATGGTGCTGTATGGCACACTGAATGGTGTGAATGTATGGGTTTGTATGGCACACTGAGTGGTGTGAATGTATGGGTTTGTATGGCACACTGAATGGTGTGAATGTATGGGTTTGTATGGCACACTGTATAGTGTGAATGTATGGGTTTGTATGGCACACCGAATGGTGTGAATGTATGGTGTCGTATGGCATACTGAATGGTGTGAATGTATTTTGTTGTATGGCACACTTAATGGCGTGAATGTATGGTGTCGTATGGCACACTATATAGTGTTGTATGATGTTGTATGGCACACTGTATGGTGTGAATGTATGGTGCTGTCTGGCACACTGAATATTTCTCTTTCTGTCTTCTAAGTTGTCGTGCTTTTTGTCTCTCTGAACTGGATTTGGATACTTGGTCTGAGGGGGATAAAGCATGAGGAATTGTTTATTGGTTGCACACATGCAGGACCTTCTTAACTGTTGATGTCATTGGACCCCAGGATGGGTTGTTGCTGCATGATTGGCTGCTAATTGACACGCCACCTGTCCTGGATCCAATTAGTGATGCTTTAAGTATGTTGTACTTATTTTCAAGGTCTCATTTGAAAGACTGAAAGGACGAATGAATGGGACTTAGTTTAATTGTTTTGTTCATGTTCTTTTTCTTTTAGCTAACAGCCCTAACCACAATAATGGTAATGACAATAAAATACTAATAGCTTCATCCTGTTTGATGTTCATTCAGACGCAACCTGGTCCCAGTGTGTTTTGTCTTGCGAACTCTGGTCACTGTCACCTCATTTCAGTTTGGTACAGTTGTCAACAAGACGGCTCAAACAGACCTGGAACCAGGCTGCGTTCATACACCCCTTTTACTGCAAAGCCTATTTGTAGCCTGGGCGCCAGTTGGATAGTTGACTCAGTTACATGTGATTATTTTGCTAAACATACCTGTCTAAGCAGTGCAGCTGAAAACAGCACAAACAGCACAAGCGATGTATAAAACATGTTTTTTAATTATTTTTAGCAGACTGGCACTCAGGCTCCAGATAAAGATCCACAAAGCAATTTCTTCCCAGTTCCCTCCCTCTATATCTCACTGGCCTGTTCCTCTGCCCCCCCCAACAGCAAACCCTGGAGAACAACCTCACCAACCTGGTGAAGAGAAACAGTGAGCTGGAGAACCAGATGGCCAAGCTTATCCAGATCTGTCAGCAGGTTGAGGTGAGTCAGTCTGTGTCAGGTTCCCAGCAAGGATTTCTTCAACATCCCCTTTAACTTTCCCACAGAAAGGCTTTCATCAACATCCCCTTTAACTTTCCCACAGAAAGGGTTCCTTCTAGATTACCTAAAACGTTTCACAAGAAGGTATTGTGTAGCAATCCCTAAAACAATCTCTAGATGCCTTGCAGCTAAATTTTCACAAAACAGAACGTGAGTGTTCTGCCCTCGAATTCTGTCCTCGAATTATGCATATAAAGGATGAGGATATACGAATTACGTACAAAATTTAATGAGGAGAAAATACTGCAAATTGTATTTGTTCACCACATATGGTTCTCAAGAAATAGATAAATATGATGTTTATTATGATACTTTTGCGGTATTCAAGTGTAATAAGGTAATCTGGGTCTTGTTCATTTGGCTGGTCACTGCATAAAACGTGTTTACATGTGCTTTATACCAATTGGATCAAAATTGTATTGGTTTACAGACCAAATGTCATTTTTCTGCTATATTTCTTGTGTGTTTCCCTTTCATAGCCATAGAAACAGCCACTCACATTGTATATTGTTGGTTACAGTCAGAAACAGGCAAGTTTCTGCAGATGAAAATACAAAGGGTATCATAAAGATTCTGATTGGTCCAACCTGCGGAAACAACCTACAAACGGGGCCCACCCCCTCACTGCAAAATGTAGATACAACTAATAGAGGCTCAGACTATCAACTAGCAACGCTAGCAAACAAATAAAGATTATTATTTAATCAACACGGTCGTCTGTTAGTCCTCCTCATAACACGAGTCCTCAGACTGGGAATTTTTTTTTAAATCGCTGTATCTGCTGATATCTCTACTTAGTGTTCACGGTAGTGGTAGATCTGTGACTAACAGAAGCATAAAGGAGTTACTGGTGATGATAACATTATTGGTGTCCATGAAACACCACTGCATTTTACATTAGACAGAAGCTCAATTTGAAACCCTGCAACTCTACATCTCGGTAGTTCCTCTACTCTTGGTGAAGGGCTGGACGAAGCGCCGAGGATCGATCTGGTGCACATTGCGAGGTGTGTGTTGCTCAGTCTCTGAGGGCTTGTGCATCGACGTGTGTGCATGTGTGTGTGTGTGTGTGTGTGTGTGTGTGTGTTTGTGTGTGTGTGTGTGTGTGTGTGTGTTTGTGTGTGTTTTTGGCCCCGGCACTGAAGGAACTAAGCTATAAACTAAATCAATAGTTAGCTATTGGGTTGTTAATGACATCTGGAGAAGCCAAGCAGCCAGCTGCCCAATAATGACCTTTTAAATATGAGGTCTCTCTATTCCCTTCAAGTTCCTATATAGGGCACTTTTTTAACCAGGGCCTCAATGTAAAAGGACACACTTGGGGACGCGCCACTTAATCTAACTGTGGACTTTAACTTTGGAAAGCCTCTGTGTTCTGACTCCAAACGTGAGTCAAGATCGAAAAATAGGCTAATTTCCTGGTGAGATCATTGCTATACTTAACCTTTAAAGGAAGAGTTACACTGTATAGCGACACTGTAGAGTTCAGAGACCGCGGAGATTGCCACAGACCAGGTTCCGTGTGGTGAATTTCAACCCAGTGAACAGATAAAATGTTGGGCCAAAACTCCTGATTCCCTGCAGCTCAAATAGGCGCTTCGACACGTACTAAAACAATGTCATTGCTCTATGAACTTACATAAGCGTTAAATGCGTCAGACAAATGTTTATAAGAGTAAGAGTTCTAAGTGTTAGTTTCAAAGTTGTTTAGTTTCTAGTTTGAACTTTAAGCACACCTGGTTATACGGCGATGCTATTTCATCCTGTTCAGTCTCTTGAAAAGTTTTAGATCCCCAAAGTTTCCTCACCTGCCCGTTGAGTTACGTCCATTCCAGTCATTTTTGTTTGAGCCGTGATTTAAGGAAAAGGTGCCAGGGTCCGGCCGTATGGTGCTTTAGTGCTCCATATATTAAATCCTGTCGCCTAGGACACATCCCAAATTCAAACGGTGCCCTATTTCCTGTCATAGTTGTTTAGGTAACAAGTTTACAGGGTGCCATTTATGACTCACCCCTCCGCCATCTCTCAGCCCGTTGTGACAGTAACGGCCGACAGGGGGACTGGTGGTTTAATGCTGCCATTACTTTCAACCCTATTCCCTCGTTGTTATTAGCCTGTACATTTTTTGTGAGTACCAAATGGTACCCGATTTTCTATTTAGCGTCTTGCATTTGACCCGGGCCCTGGGTGCATTGTGTAAGGAACATGGTTCTATTTAGGACACAGACTTCCCTTCAGTACTGAGCGAGTACCCAAGAAGAACTATTCATTCAACCTATCAGATTAAACGATTTCTGGCTTATTTATTAAGTCCTGAGGTCAGGGAAGTGTCCCAAAAACGGTTTGTCTTCCTTCCTCTCCTCCATCCTTCTGTACCTGTCTACCGTCTCTTCATCTTCCTCAACCCCTCTCCTTCTTTCCTCTATACTTGTAACCTCCCTATTCCTCTATTCGTCTCCTCCCTTCTCCCCATTTTGTCTTTTTCTTCCTTCTCTTCCTCTCTCATCTTCCTCCTCTACCTGTCACTTTCCTCCTCTATTGCTCTCTTAATTTCCTCTTCTATCTGTCTCTGATCTGGCGTACTATCTCTGATCTGGTTTACTATCTCTGATCTGGTTTACTATCTCTGATCTGGTTTACTATCTCTGATTTGGATTACTATCTCTACTATCGATCTGGCAAACTACTAATACACTATGGCAGGAGCCAGGTCATACCGATGAACACTGATGTGTGTGAGTGTGTGTGTGAGTCTGAGTGCGTGTGTGAGTCTGAGTGTGTGTGTGAGTCTGAGTGTATGTGTGAGTCTAAGTGTGTGTGTGAGTCTGAATGTGTGTGTGAGTCTGAGTGTGTGTGTGAGTCTGAGTGTGTGTGTGAGTCTGAGTGCGTGTGTGAGTCTGAGTGCGTGTGTGAGTCTGAGTGCGTGTGTGAGTCTGAGTGTGTGTGTGAGCCTGAGTGTGTGTGTGAGTCTGAGTGTGTGTGTGAGTCTGAGTGTGTGTGGGAGTCTGAGTGTGTGTGTGAGTCTGAGTGTGTGTGTGAGTCTGAGTGTGTGTGTGAGTCTGAGTGTGTGTGGGAGTCTGAGTGTGTGGGAGTCTGAGTGTGTGCGTGTGTGAGTCTGAGTGTGTGTGTGAGTCTGAGTGTGTGTGGGAGTCTGAGTGTGTGTGAGTCTGAATGTGTGTGTGAGTCTTGAGTGCGTGTGTGCGTGCAGTTGCCCTCCTGTGTTCCGTGTGAGCCTGCGTACTTGCCTGACTTCCCAGAAGCCTCCCTGCTAGGGAGAGATAGGAGACCTCTTTATCTAGCTTCACTCTTCTGTACCGCATCATGCAGAGAAAGACGAGAGAGAAACGCTAGGAACTAATAATGCATCACAACAACAGACAGTAGGATGACAGACAGATTCTGGAAGTGGGTTACAAAACTGAGGCATAGCAACATCCTCTACAGCTATATATCCAAACTTTAGGATTTGAAAGAATCTTGAAGTTAATGATTATGTTTTTCTGTTCTTTTGTTTTGACAAATGTCGGATGAATCTTGATTTTGTGATAAATTTTGGGTTTGACTGAGCTTGTAATGCATGACGGTGTCTGGTAAATGTCCAATATAGCACACATAATGGGCTGTTCAACCTGCCAGTGTCATATTTAACCAGTGTAATTACAGTATACCAGCGTTTGACCCACAGTACACACCCACGGCCGTACTACACTGTGCGATATACCACAGCTTTTAGCCGGTGCCGAGCCCGGAACCATCCGGTTCATAATGTGTTGTATAATCCACTCGGATGTGTACCGTGTTTTGTAGCGCCTGGTTGACATGCCCCAGCCATCCATATTTTAACAGAACACATCGCTCTGTTTCCTGGGGGAGGACAGGACAGGACAGGTCCCCGGAGGAAGTGGGTGTGCACCTAGCCGCTCTCCGCTCTCCAATTCCTCTTTAATCTGTCAGCCTGTCACCGCTAATCACTGTTGTGACAAACGCCAGCAACTCATCACAGCTCCTCCTCGCCGCTCATCTGGCGTCAGAGATTAAATCTGCATAAGCGTAAGGTTCCACCGTTTGCCCCAGCATATTGGTTACTCTACGTGTTCCGTTGATTAAATCAAGGGCAGGAACATCCAGAACCTAAAACAATCCACGGAAAAAGGCGCCGCGCTGTTTGGTCGTGGGTTCAATTATTCGGAGGGCCGTCCAGGCGGAGGGACACGGTAGCACTCGAATATAACTGCCTTCTTTCACCCCAGACGGCTCGCAGCTTTACCAGGGTCGTTTGTAACGTGAGAAGAATGTGTCTGCAGCTCACGTCCAATTGGTCGGCAATCAGCGCCACCTCAATGGGTGTTTATATAACGGATTGAAATGATGATGTAGACACTAGACACGTCAGCGGTCGTTGGCCCCCCTCTCAATGTTTGATTGAAGATGGCCTAGTTTGCAGTGTACAGTGAAGGAAGACATTATTTGATCCTCTGCAGATTTCGTGCGTTAGCCCACTGACAAAGACATGATCAGTCTATAATTTTAATGGTCGGTTTATTTGAACAGTGAGAGACAGAAAAATAAATCCAGATGAACGTGTCAGTGGGCAAACATAGAAAATCAGCAGGGGATCAAATTATTTCTTCCTTCACTGTATGTAGAGTCCTAGACGCACATGGGCAGGCCTCTCTACTGTGTCACTTGTGCACATTTTCTAGTGGCTTTCTTAGAAAAGACGGAACCAATCGTGATTTCTTTTATCAAACAATTCACATTTGATTCTAGAAACTCAGCTACCTGGTCACAACGTTCAACAGGGACTCACCAATGATTCCTTACTGAACAACTCCCCGTTCAGTTCACCGGCTTGAAAAATGTGCTTGTTTATTTGGTGACCACAGTTTACGTGACCCGTGGAGTGATAATCGGTTAGTTTTAACCAGCACCGGAACTGTTACTGCCTACGGAGCAGCGTGAGATAGAAATAAACACACCATGCTCATCGTGCTGAAGTTATTGATAACCTGGCTTTTGTACAAGCCAGCTCAGTTGAACTTGAAACTGAGAACAAAGCGCTTGAGGTTGTTGCTTCAGTTCGAAAAAGACCTTGTTTTATTCACCCTAAATGTTATTATTATAATAATTATAATTATTCTCAACACCCCCCTGTCACAGCACTGACTGTTAAATGGAGGGGCCGTAATTAACACAGTGACGTGTGACCTCTTCCTACTCCATTTCAGCTTTCATATATTTTTATAAAACGAAGCTCCCAGCCCACTGTCGTCCACAGAAGGGTACCTGACGTTAGCCGGCCACCTCGTATGTCCTCCTGTTTGAGAGGAGCTGGCCTTGTTTTTTCCATGAGAGGTGTTGTTGCTGCCATTGTTGCCTTTTTAATGAGGGCGCCAAGATCATTAATAAAACATGCAACATTTTTGCCAGAAGCTGTACGCTCTTCTACCGCATAATTCATGGAAATTGGTGCTGGAGACCCGGTCAGGGTGTGTGCGCGGGCATGAACATGAATGCATGAGTGTGTGCGTGAAAACAAGACATAAGTGGATATAACTGCTGTAATGAGCTTTGTGGAGCGACGATCAGTTTAAAGTTGTTGTGTGATTCTCTGCAGTTTGATACCGATTCATAACCCTGTGTATTGACACAATGCAACACTTCAAATTCCTCATTCAACGATGCACAAATCTTTTTACGTTTACCGTGCAACGATTCGGTTAAAAATCCATGACGGTATGATATCAAAATGTATTACCAAAACGACTGATTTGGATTTAATCGCTAAATAACGAAACAGCGTCCGTCTTTTCTTCAAACCGCACGTGGGGTTTGATTAGATGCCGCGTCAACGCCCACGTCAACTGACCGACGACTGCCGTTCCGTCTGTCCTCAGGTGAACACGGCGATGCACGAAGCCAAGCTGGTGGAGGAGTGTGACGAGCTGGTGGAAATCATTCGCCAGAGGAAACAGGTCATCGCCGTCAAGATCAAAGAATCCAAGGTAAAGTTTCACTCAGACACACGCGCCATGGAGACGTACAAATACCAATGTTCACTACAAACAGGCACTTTATATTGCAGCCTTTTGTGTGTCTAGTATATACATTATAACCGCTATTAGTCAGTATTGTCAGATTTGAAATGTAATCCATGACCAGACAAAGCTACTTTTGTAGTTGTTTTAGTAGATTATCGACTTGACGATCAGGTTTCAGAGACGATCAGGTTTCAGAGACGATCAGGTTTCAGAGACGATCAGGTTTCAGAGACAGATCAGGTTTCAGAGACGGATCAGGTTTCAGAGACGATCAGGTTACAGAGACGATCAGGTTTCAGAGACGATCAGGTTTCAGAGACGATCAGGTTTCAGAGATGTTACGGTTGGAGCCACCCAGGTCGTCCCTCGTTGACATTCCCGCGATGAGACAGGTTGATTGCGCGTGACAGAAGTCAGTCGCGCTCGGAGAGACATGAAGGTGGCACTGAAGAATGTGCATTTAGAATGGGTCCCCGCGTCTGTCACAGTGAAAGACAGAAGAGAGGAGATAAAACGGGGGGGGAAGATGGAGTGAGAGAGAGAAAGAGAGTGAGAAGGGGACTTGTCAGGGCTGTCACAACACTCCGTGTGCGACATCAGAGTGTGGAATGATCTGATTATGAGTCGCCAGTTACATTTTTGTTTCCCTTCGCGCGCTCTTCTGCAGAAGTTCTGAATTGTTTGCAACCAAGTTCCCTTTATGGGCTGGAGTATCATTTGAGCGGATTAATGGTACATGTCTGCGGGGAGCTGAGGGAGAGGGGGAGAGGGGGAAGCGGCGAGAAAGAGAGGCGTTCTCACTTCACCAATGGCTGGGAGAGATTGGACTGTCTTGACTGGAACCGGACTGAGGTGACAGATGAAATACCACGGGAGAGAGGAGGTGGTGGAGGAGACTGGAGAGAAGAGGAGAGGGAAAGGTGAAGGAGGGGAGAAGATAGGAAGAGGCGGAGGGTAAAGAGGACACGGTGATGAGAGGATAGTTGAGGAGGATGGAGATGACTGACAGTGCAGCAGAACCAACCAGATTACCAGGGCAGAGCTGTGTAGGGACCAAGGAGCTCAGGCTGAGGCTGCATTCCAAATGGGAGCCTATTCCCTATTTAGTGAAGTGCTTTGAGTTTAGACCTGGTTTACATACAGGGGATTGGGAGGCATTTTGGAAGAAACCCGGCAGAACCCTGTTACTCTCTGTCTTTTCAGTTGTCGCCTCTCACTTTCTATCTCGGTCCACTTCTGTTCTCATTCTCTCTGTGTCCCTGTCAGTATGTTCTTCAGTATGTTCTTCCACTGTGATGTGTTTTCCTGGGGATCAGCATCACTGAATTGCCCCCCTCCCCTATCCCCCCTTGCTCCTCCACTCTGACCTGGCGCAGGTCCGCGCTTCCAGAAAGGACCACAGCGGGGCCCTGTGTATGCAAATCATTAATCAAACCGGATTCAGATGAATGTGCGCAGTGACCAAAAGTGATCCAGCTGGATCTGAGAAGTCAGCCTGGCAGAGCGGATTTAAAATGCTTTAACTGGCACCAAATAGAACCAGAACCATGTACATATTGCAGAGGGTTGATCAGGAAATAATAATCCGTTTGCAATAAGATAAGGATTCATGATAATAAGCCAGATTGTCAACTGGACAATCTGTAGAACAACATGGAGAAAAACATGCCTGATTTATTCATTTCAATAATACTGTCCGGAGAGTCAGCTCTTTTCATGTCCTGCTGTGGTAAAATGATTGGACCGCCTTTCCTCTACAGGGAGTCTGGTTTTCCTGTGTCTAACCTTCTACTGGTCAGGCTGTGCTCACTGAGCCTGTACCTTGTCATGATGCATCTATGTCTTTTAACCCAAAACCATGTTTGTTTGTCATGCACTTTGGTTACCAATGTGCAATGTGGATGTATTGCCAGATAGAGACCACTGTAGTTTATTCTGAATTATTTGATGTACTGGTTAGTAGAACAGGTTTTCAAGACCAATTGGACACTGAATGGAATGGAATTGTTTCTTAATTATTACATGAGAAAAACAAAACTTTGGATTGTATTGAAGGGATAGTTATCGTTCCTTAATTATTACAGGGGATGGAAAACCTGTTGTTTTGTTTTTATGTGAGGGGGAGGGTTATTCTGACAGCATTTAGCCAGTAGTCCAGTTCCCGGTTTAGTCTGTTTACTAGAGTTTTAATACCCTGTATGGCCACCTTAATACCCTGTATGGCCACCTTAATACCCTGTATGGCCACCTTAATACCCTGTATGGCCACCTTAATACCCTGTATGGCCACCTTTCTGACTGTATGGCTTAATTTATGGCCAGTAGTCCAGTTGGCCACCTTAATACCCTGTATGGCCACCTTAATTTAGTCAATACCCTGTATGGCCACCTTAATACCCTGTATGGCCACCTTAATGGCCACCTTAATACCCTGTATGGCCTACCTTAATACCCTGTATGGCCACCTTAATACCCTGTATGGCCACCTTAATACCCTGTATGGCCACCTTAATACCCTGTATGGCCACCTTAATACCCTGTATGGCCACCTTAATACCCTGTATGGCCACCTTAATACCCTGTATGGCCACCTTAATACCCTGTATGGCCACCTTAATACCCTGTATGGCCACCTTAATACCCTGTATGGCCACCTTAATACCCTGTATGGCCACCTTAATACCCTGTATGGCCACCTTAATACCCTGTATGGCCACCTTAATACCCTGTATGGCCACCTTAATACCCTGTATGGCCACCTTAATACCCTGTATGGCCACCTTAATACCCTGTATGGCCACCTTAATACCCTGTATGGCCACCTTAATACCCTGTATGGCCACCTTAATACCCTGTATGGCCACCTTAATACCCTGTATGGCCACCTTAATACCCTGTATGGCCACCTTAATACCCTGTATGGCCACCTTAATACCCTGTATGGCCACCTTAATACCCTGTATGGCCACCTTAATACCCTGTATGGCCACCTTAATACCCTGTATGGCCACCTTAATACCCTGTATGGCCACCTTAATACCCTGTATGGCCACCTTAATACCCTGTATGGCCACCTTAATACCCTGTATGGCCACCTTAATACCCTGTATGGCCACCTTAATACCCTGTATGGCCACCTTAATACCCTGTATGGCCACCTTAATACCCTGTATGGCCACCTTAATACCCTGTATGGCCACCTTAATACCCTGTATGGCCACCTTAATACCCTGTATGGCCACCTTAATACCCTGTATGGCCACCTTAATACCCTGTATGGCCACCTTAATACCCTGTATGGCCACCTTAATACCCTGTATGGCCACCTTAATACCCTGTATGGCCACCTTAATACCCTGTATGGCCACCTTAATACCCTGTATGGCCACCTTAATACCCTGTATGGCCACCTTAATACCCTGTATGGCCACCTTAATACCCTGTATGGCCACCTTAATACCCTGTATGGCCACCTTAATACCCTGTATGGCCACCTTAATACCCTGTATGGCCACCTTAATACCCTGTATGGCCACCTTAATACCCTGTATGGCCACCTTAATACCCTGTATGGCCACCTTAATACCCTGTATGGCCACCTTAATACCCTGTATGGCCACCTTAATACCCTGTATGGCCACCTTAATACCCCCTTAATACCCTGTATGGCCACCTTAATACCCTGTATGGCCACCTTAATACCCTGTATGGCCACCTTAATACCCTGTATGGCCACCTTAATACCCTGTATGGCCACCTTAATACCCTGTATGGCCACCTTAATACCCTGTATGGCCACCTTAATACCCTGTATGGCCACCTTAATACCCTGTATGGCCACCTTAATACCCTGTATGGCCACCTTAATACCCTGTATGGCCACCTTAATACCCTGTATGGCCACCTTAATACCCTGTATGGCCACCTTAATACCCTGTATGGCCACCTTAATACCCTGTATGGCCACCTTAATACCCTGTATGGCCACCTTAATACCCTGTATGGCCACCTTAATACCCTGTATGGCCACCTTAATACCCTGTATGGCCACCTTAATACCCTGTATGGCCACCTTAATACCCTGTATGGCCACCTTAATACCCTGTATGGCCACCTTAATACCCTGTATGGCCACCTTAATACCCTGTATGGCCTTAATACCCTGTTAATACCCTGTATGGCCTCCTTAATACCCTGTACCTTAATACCCTGTATGGCCACCTTAATACCCTGTATGGCCACCTTAATACCCTGTATGGCCACCTTAATACCCTGTATGGCCTCCTTAATACCCTGTATGGCCACCTTAATACCCTGTATGGCCACCTTAATACCCTGTATGGCCACCTTAATACCCTGTATGGCCACCTTAATACCCTGTATGGCCACCTTAATACCCTGTATGGCCACCTTAATACCCTGTATGGCCACCTTAATACCCTGTATGGCCACCTTAATACCCTGTATGGCCACCTAATAATACCTTAATACCCTGTATGGCCACCTTAATACCCTGTATGGCCACCTTAATACCCTGTATGGCCACCTTAATACCCTGTATGGCCACCTTAATACCCTGTATGGCCACCTTAATACCCTGTATGGCCACCTTAATACCCTGTATGGCCACCTTAATACCCTGTATGGCCACCTTAATACCCTGTATGGCCTCCTCGTTCTTTCAGGTGCCTCATTAGTGTCCATTTGAGCTTATTAAAACCTGAGTAATCCTAGTAGCAGCACTAATTAAAAAAAAACCTTGCTCTAATCCCTTGACATATGCACCATCTCTGGAAAATTATTATTTTGGTATTTTATTAGTTCACCGTGTGACCTGGTTCTGGTAGCGCTTTTATAGCCGGTCCAGCCTTTGCTGTAGGCCATGATATGGGGGTGACACCAGACAAATGGCCATCTGTGAAGAGCAGGCATTTAACCTATGAATTTTAGCTAACTACAGGGGCTGTGGATTTATCGAGAACAGTGGCCAATTAGTTAATGTAAATGTTATAGCGCATATTGCTGAAGTAACAACCCTTGCCAAGGCTTTTCTCCCATGGTTAGATAAATGTTATTTTCATGCTCATTTTGATGCTGCCTCTATTTGCATTTTATCACATGCTCTATCACATATCTATCACATGTGTAACACATGCATATTTAGAAAGTTTGGAACTCCTCTAGTTAATAATACCACAGAGAGAAACTAAATTATTTTAACATGCGATTGCGTCTCTGCAGACTCTTTTGAGTCCTGATGTTTTTTCACACTCTGATGGAGAGCGATGAGTTATGATTAGATTTGAAAGTGCTTTCCAATCTATTTGCTATGTCATAAATGTGCCATTGTTCTGCGTCTGCATCGATTTCAATTGTGTTTTGAAATAAGAGTTTCTTGTGCGCTGCCTTGTATCGCTCATTTGTCTTTTCACCAAAAACCTACACACGTGTTTGTGTTTATGGACTTCCATTAGCTTCAGACACTGCCTGCTGTAATTGTTTTTTTTTGTTGTGAGTGTAAATTAACTCTCGTTGACAGAGTTGTAAAGTCTTACAGTTGTTAGGGTGTAATTTATCATTGTTTGGGCTTCTGTGCTTTCGTGTTGACAAGTGTGTAACGTTTTTATTGTCAATTTTCACTAATTGCCAGATGATCTTCTCAATGTAACTTATCTTTTAGATGCTCTCTACAGTAAGTGTTGTTCATATCACCTATGTTTGTGTACATCTAACTGGGCTGGAAACATGTGCTTTATGATCTTTTGAGAAACAAGTTCATTGTCTTTGGTCTGAGAAGGGGTTATTTGCTTAAAGGTAAATGAGCTGATAGAGAAAGTGATCAACTCTTCTACTCCACTATAGCCAAGAGGTGAGCAATAGGTGTGTCTTCTCGAGTCAAAGGTGTGTGTGTGTGTGTGTGTGTGTGTGTGTGTGTGTGTGTGTGTGTGTGTGTGTGTGTGTGTGTGTGTGTGTGTGTGTGTGTGTGTGTGTGTGTGTGTGTGTGTGTGTGTGTGTGTGTGTGTGTGTGTGTGTGTGTGTGTGTGTGTGTGTGTGTGTGTGTGTCCGCTGAATGGACTGACAGGCTGAGTAATCTACAGCTTTGAGAGTGGGGATTAATGCTTTTTTGTTAATGCTTTGGGGAATATATATTTTGTATTAATCCCTGTTTGAGCCCAGTGAATATGCTTGTTGTCAGCCATCTGTCAACATGTGACTGAACCAGGCACCAACAAAAGATTATGGGCAAGAATCAATCCTGCCATGCAAGTGTCCTAAAACGCAACTAGTGCACGACATTGTCCATAGCTCTCTGGTCAAAGTAGCGCACAAAATAAGGAATAGTGTTCCGTTGGGGAGACATTCAAACATAAAAAGAAGCTATTTAAGATGAATGTTTAAATTAATGTCTGGTCATATTTGTATGTTCCAAATGTGACATTGGTTGGTTTGTGATATGTTATGACAAGTTATCCTGCAGATTGGAACAGAGGCATGCATCATGAAAGTGCTTTAATGAATGAACATGCTTTGGTTATTCAGAGAAACGCCTTTAGTCCTCAGTCTGACTGTTTTTATCGCGCCGAATGCTTTTGGTGTTTTTTTTGCATGGTCAGCGTGTGTATCTTGTTTTGCAGACACGGATTCAAATGTAATCCTACAGGTGACCTTTAAAGCATGTTTTTCATTTTATACCAGCAAGTGGGAATGCCTTCACATTACAGACGCAATGAATTTCCTCGGAAGTTCTCTCTCAAATATTTCTAATCGTGATACAAATTTGTTCTACTAAAAATCTGTTCTATTTAAATCTTTTTAAAGAGTTTGAATTTACAATATTAGAATGGTATTATTCCACTCATTACCCTTTGCACAATATTAACACAGTAGTAGACACTAGGTTTACAACAACAGTCACAGAAAGTCACAGAAAGTCACAGACACTCACAGGCGTTCACATACATTCACAGACACTCACAGACAGTCACAGACAGTCACAGACAGTCACAGACAGTCACAGACAGTCACATACAGTCACAGACACTCACAGACACTCACATACAGTCACAGACAGTCACATACAGTCACAGACACTCACAGACACTCACAGACACTCACATACAGTCACAGACACTCACATACAGACACTCACAGAGACTTACATACAGTCACATAAAGTCACAGACACTCACATACAGTCACAGACAGTCACATACAGTCACATACATTCACATACAGTCACAGACACTCACAGACACTCACAGACACTCACATACACTCACATACACTCACATAAAGACATATGGATGGACAGAGAGAGAAAGCAGCTCTGTCTGAATTGTTTTGCTTGAACATGACTGGGTGTTTTCATCTGTGACACTCTGGAACGCAGGATATTAGGACCTCTGTTTGGCCAGTCAGCTCAATAACAAACAAACATGACCAGATGTCAACCAGAGTGTTTACCAAACAAACACGTTGACCCTGACAACATTCCTGCCCATCTTGGTCCCTTTATATGATAATAGGAAACAACTGAATTGTGTTGATTTGCTATTGTGCAACATATCCACAATATCACGCTTTAGCCATTGTAAGATGCTCACATGCACTCTAAACATGTTGACATGAACTGTTCACCTCCTCTGTGTTTGTATGGCCTGTGTGTGTGTGTGCGCGTGTGTGTGTTTCCGGCCGATAGGTGATGAAGCTACGCAAGCTGGCCCAGCAGATCGCCAACTGCAGACAGTGTTTGGAGCGTTCCAGCGCCCTCATCACCCAGGCGGAGCACAGCCTGAAAGAGAACGACCACGCCCGCTTCCTCCAGACCGCCAGGAATGTGGCTGAGAGGTGCATTCCCATCGCATACCGGCATGTTAATCCGGTGCATACCCCAACACCCCCATTTGGTTGACCAATCACCGGCGACGTTGCATAGTGTTTGTAAATGCAGTGTTTGGCGACATTTGTATTTTTTATCTGGACCTGTGGCGTGGTGGGTTTCCTTATTTTCATATCCCATAATAGACATTCCCATCCTTACTCCCCTCCTACCGCCATCATTCCATTTGGAAAAGTGTTCCGCGGTTAAGAATTGTGTGTGTGTGTTTCAGTTTTGCCACGGTGAACACAAAGTGCCGGAACATTCTTGATTTTGTTCCCAGGCATGTCCGTGCCCATCCTGGCCCTCTTACCAGGCACGTGTCTGGGCTAGGATGGCCTGGAGTATTTCGAGAGGCTTTTTCAGGCGAACAGGAGGGGAGAGAAACGCAGAGCACATTCTGTAACTTTTTATTTTGGCCTGCCGCTGCTTTTTCCGCGGCTTGTTATTCACAGACTCTACCAGAGTCTGGAACAAAACTCTCATTCATGGCTTAAGGGTCTGGTCCATCTCTGTTTTAGGCATGAGTTCTCTCGGCTGTGGGAGACAGGTTGGATTGTTGGAGGTGTGAAGTTAAGGTTACACACAGTACAGCCTTGTCTGTCAGAGACACACACACACTCACACACATACTCACACTGATGTGTCCTGACAGAGGGCGTTTGGGTCATCCCAGTCCAGCTGTGATCTCTCTCTTTCCTTCCACCTACTTCTTCATATCATGTATGTCTCCCCCTTCTCTCTCTCTCACTCCCCCTCCCCCCTCTCCCTCTCTCTCTCTCTCTCTCTCTCTCTCCTAGGGTTGCCATGGCCACCGCCTCATCGCAGGTGCTGATTCCTGACGTGAACCTGAACGAAGCATTTGATAACTTTGCTCTGGACTTCTCCCGAGAGAAGAAGATTCTAGAAGGCCTGGACTACCTTACAGGTGAGACCAGAGAGGGAGGAATATTGGGGCGAGAGAAAGAGAGCGACAGAAAGGTGGGGAGAAGATGAACTAAAACGGATGAAAGAGATGAGAGGCCTGGAACAGAGGGTTTGTCCTAGAGTCGTTGGGGAAAAACACAAGTAATAAAAACACATGTATTTATCTATTGCACTTTAAAGGAGCAGCTGTCATTGATCAACAGTTTCATCTGGCCTTAATGATTTTCATAATGTCTGATTGGTTAAGAGAACTTATAGGAATCTAAGTGAAAGTGTGATGGATTGTCGAAGTACGAATATGGCACAATAGATGAAATACTAATTGGTCCCTTATATCTGAACACATCTTAACAGTGTGTGTATTGTGTCCATACCGCACGGCCCTCTGAACTCTAACTCTGAACATACAGGGCATAAGTGTGCCGATGCTTTAACTCCAGGTGAAACTCGTCCTGCACTAAACCTCGCCCGCGTTTGCTCCCACAGCTCCGAGTCCTCCCTCCATACGAGACGAGCTGTGCACTGCGTCCCACGACACCATCACCGTTCACTGGACGTCCGAGGACGAATTCAGCGTCACCTCCTACGAACTGCAATACACCATCTTCACCGGCCAGACCAACTTCATCAGTAAGTACCACGCACCACCAAAACGTTTAAAACCGGAAGATCAATAAGGGACAGGCTGGAGAGCGTTTATTGTCTGGAGTGGACGTAACTGTGTTTGCCATTCCATGTCCAGTTGCCCAAGTCAGGGTAATAAATATTTCAATTTATTTCATAAACACACACCCGTTTTTTGAATGGAAGGCTCAATGATCAATTATTTCGTTTAGTGAGAGTATAAGTGCTATGGCGAGGGAAAAGCTAAACCGTGCACGTTTTCTAGGCGCCAGTGCGAGGATTGGTAAACGCTGTCTGAGGATGTACAGTCACATGATGGTGGAGAAATATTGTAGAACCAAAATACAACTGTAACACCAGAGCTCCCAGGTGTGGTATATTTACAGGGAGATCAAGGAACAGGATGTGAGTCTTCACTTCAGGCCATATGAGGTTTAAATATCCATCAGGATGCGTACATCAGCGCTGAGCGGCACTATGTTCTCGTCCACTTTATATAAGACTGTATTTTAGCATTTTGCACTTTGGCCCGTTATGTAACAGAGTGTTTTAGTAACAGCTGAACATTTACCGTTGACTCCTGTCAGCAGTACACTTCCATATAGCAGTGTGCTGACATCAAGTTGTTGTGTCACGTCCAATCCCTCGAGAACAGTGGGAGTCTCTGGGACCTCCTGGCTTGGGCGCCCGTCTACCCCTCTCCCCCAGCCCAAAGTTCAACCCCCCCCTCGTCGCACAAATCAGTGGCCCCCAAAAAAGCTCTGATACCGACCCCCTTTCCCCCATGCACCAATGCGATTGTTCTTTTTTCAATCTCCATTTCTGCGGCGTGAAGCCTCTATCGAGAACATAAGTTGTCTCTCGACGCGGCTGAAGAGCAACGGGACAGCGCAGTAAATAGGAGAACCGCTGAGGTGCGGAGCGTCTGAGTAGATAATGGCCCGGAATAGACGAGGAGGAGTGCAGATAATGCCGGCATGTCGCTGCAGGGCACGGAGGTGTCGCCACCGAGCTGGTTGGCTGTGACAGATTATCTGGACGCCTGTACCTCCCGCAGATACCTCACAGAGAACCAGTTGCCTCCTCTTCCCCCGCCACCTCACCTCCATCTCTGCTCCTCTCTCGACCTGTTCTCCCCTCACCCCCACACTCCCACAACCCTCCTTATCTCCTTGACACCACACCCCCTCCTCCTCCTCTCGTCTCCTCTGTACCAACTGCTTCTGTGAAGTCGGGTTTATTCAGTCAAGGACGGACCGACGGACTGACACCATTAGTGCAGTTTTCAGTTCTCTTACGGTTTCGCTGTAGCCTGCCTGGAGGAACAACTGGGCGGGCGCCTGGTTCCGTTAAGACATTTCTATCGGTCCATTAAGCCATTCAAGCTAAATCAGGGACAGATGAAGTGTTTGGCTCTGAAATACTCTGTATAATCTGTTTCTGTATTCGGCTGGCCAGCCTTACTGATATGCTCTTACATCCCCAGGAGGATTTAAAAGGAGAGAGTGAGCGGGAGCTGACATTGAGAGAAATGCATTTTATTTCACACGGCTGAGTTTCTAGCATTGCAGGTTTTTTTGCGCTCAAATGTGGCCCGTCTGGAAGTCAACCTCTCTCCAGGGGAGAATTGTGACACAATCCACTCATATGGAAACTGGCCTGGCCGTAGGGCACCAGGCCTGAAAGAGAAGCTGAAGAAATTATGAAAATCCAAAGTGAAAACATGTAAAACTGGCCCTGTCAGCTAGTTGTTTCAAGGTGCACAGTGATGTGTGATAGGCTGAGCTGATGTGTGATAGGCTGAGCTGATGTGTGATTGGCTGAGCTGATGTGTGATAGGCTGAACTGATGTGTGATAGGCTGAACTGATGTGTGATAGGCTGAGCTGATGTGTGATAGGCTGAGCTGATGTGTGATTGGCTGAGCTGATGTGTGATTGGCTGAGCTGATGTGTGATAGGCTGAGCTGATGTGTGATGGGCTGAGCTGATGTGTGATAGGCTGAACTGATGTGTGATAGGCTGAACTGATGTGTGATAGGCTGAACTGATGTGTGATAGGCTGAACTGATGTGTGATAGGCTGAGCTGATGTGTGATGGGCTGAGCTGATGTGTGATAGACTGAGCTGATGTGTGATAGGCTGAGCTGATGTGTGATAGGCTGAGCTGATGTGTGATGGGCTGAGCTGATGTGTGATAGGCTGAGCTGATGTGTGATGGGCTGAACTGATGTGTGATTGGCTGAGCTGATGTGTGATTGGCTGAGCTGATGTGTGATTGGCTGAGCTGATGTTGAAGGTGATACCGATGTATTTCTGTTCATCTCCCACGGTCTCCGCATGCAAGCCTTTTGATTTGAGTCATCGCCTGCCTTTCCAGGTTGACCTGCGATTGTTAAAACATATTGATGGAAACAACCCGAACAACGTCTGCACATTCTTGCTCTAACCTCTATGTTGCTCTTTCTTGGTCTCATTCCACTCTCTTTTTCCCCTCCCTGTCTACTTCCGCTACGGTCTCTCTGTCTTCTCTCTCTACATCATCTCTTTCTGTCCGTCTCCTCCTCTCACTCCCTACATCATTATAAATAACTCCCTGAGCTATACACAAAAAAGGTTCTTAAATAAAACCAATCCGTTGCGTCAGCTTGTTGCACCAGTTCGCCTCAGGATGAAACGCGACTGTCATCATCCCGATCTATGGTTGCCGTCACGACTCCCGACAATGCCACAACGTCGTGTCCCAAATGGCGCCCTAATGCCCACTCGCCCCGATCGAAACAAGTGCACTAAATATGGAGCAGGGAGCACACTGCCGCGTGTTGTCATGGCTAGAGCGAATGTCTGTCCTTAGGACGCCCGCACCTTGATACATCAGAAAACACGTCTGGAACAGGTAACCGTGGACGTTAGGGTAATCAGGTATCAGAGAGTCCGTGTGCCCGCCGGCACTGAGTGGCGCCCCGTGCATAGCGACCGAGTAAACCAACTGTTGTAAAACAGTTTTCACAAAAAGCGTGCTTAAAAAATACATCTGTAGCTTCTCCGGCTAGCGTATGTGTCGCCCACCACACACACACACACACACACACACAAAACAACAACAGCGTATGTAGGGCAGCGTTCTTTGTTCTCCGTAGAGGCGGGATGATTTGTTTGAACAGATGTGCTACTGGGCTTCTCAGGGTTTCGTGTTTAGGAGTGTGTCTATATCACCCGCTAATCAACGGATAACCGGGCAGTAGTGTCATCAATGCAGTCAGTCAGGGTCAACATGACGTCGGACACATAAACCCATTGGCTGGTTCACATAGTGACCCTGATTATTTATAAGTCACATAGTGACCCTGATTATTTATAAGTCACATAGTGCCCCTGATTATTTATAAAACACATAGTGACCCTGATTATTTATAAGTCACATAGTGACCCTGATTATTTATAAGTCACATAGTGACCCTGATTATTTATAAGTCACATAGTGACCCTGATTATTTATAAGTCACATAGTGACCCTGATTATTTATAAGTCACATAGTGACCCTGATTATTTATAAGTCACATAGTGACCCTGATTATTTATAAGTCACATAGTGACCCTGATTATTTATAAGTCACATAGTGCCCCTGATTATTTATAAAACACATAGTGACCCTGATTATTTATAAGTCACATAGTGCCCCTGATTATTTATAAAACACATAGTGACCCTGATTATTTATAAGTCACATAGTGACCCTGATTATTTATAAGACACATAGTGACCCTGATTATTTATAAGACACATAGTGACCCTGATTATTTATAAGTCACATAGTGACCCTTTTTTTAGTTTTACTCCCTTACTCTTTCCCATTTTTGCATTTAATCACCACAACCCCTCTCCACCACCAATTCAATTCAAATCGGCTTTCCTGGCATTGGAAGCGTGTGTTTACATTTCCAAAGCCAAGTGAAAAATAGAACGTGAATAAACTAAGGAATGATAAAACAATCGGAAATTAAATCAGATATTCTGAGTAAACATCATGTACACAAAAAAAAGGTTGAAAGGCATAAAGACATTTGGGTTGTTACACTATTACCGATTTCACCCCGGTTACCCTCCAGGACACGGCAGACCACGTTAATAAAACACGAGTGCTGCGTAACCGGAGAACAGCGTAATCCAGTGTGACTTCTTCTACCCGCAGGTCTGTACAACAGCGTGGACAGCTGGATGATTGTCCCGAACATCAAACAGAACCACTACACCGTCCACGGCCTGCAGAGTGGAACACGCTACATCTTCTTCGTCAAGGCCATCAACCAGGCTGGCAGCCGCAACAGCGAGCCGGCCCGGCTCAAAACAAACAGTAAGTCCCCCCCTCATGACGCTACATCGAGTGACTGTCGTGGGAAACGAGCGGTTAGAAGGTAGATGCCTATTGCAGCAGATGACCGGTTCCTATCAGCTGATGAAGAAGTTTTCGGCTTGTATTGCCCAACGCTGGAAAATTACGGAACAAAATCAGTGCAAATGCAAAGACTCCCGTTTCAGTTGACAGTGTCCAGAACTCAACCCGGTTGAGAGGAGATGGATCAGGCTGTTTCCGGCGTTAATGTCTGGATGAGACCATGGAAACAAACACAACGGCCAATGGAATCCATGGCCTTATGAATTTAGGACGTTCTGGAGGGAATTAGTCACTTGACGGTGAGCGTTTTTAGCCACCGTGACAACCGATTACACGCAGGAAACCAACAGCCACACCTCCAGGCTACCCTCTGACCCTTACTTCACAACAGCTTACCACAGCCTGGGGCCCGGCTTTCTGGGGTGAACCCGCTGGCCCCAGGCCATTGATTTAGAAGGTACAGGACAGCCACCGGCTGAATAGATGAGAGAGAAGTGTTTATTGGTATGCATGCGGTGAGTGGGGATGGGGCCATCCGAGTGGCGATAACAACCCCATTAAACTTGTCCTTCACCCCCCCACCCCCACCACCCCCCATTTCCCGACACCGTGATAAGTTGGCGAACACCGGGAACTTTCCCTCGTCAAGTACGACGTCACCGCACCTCCACAGCCCAGGCCTGTCTCCCTCGCTCACTGTCAGGGCTGCAATTACTTCCCCGAAACGCCCCCGTTCCGGCCGGATCGGCGCTGACAGCATTAAAATGGATTATTGCATCAGAGAGGCTTCGGAGTCACCCAGGGGGGAGGTTTGGAGGTGAAACACGGGGTATCGGGAGCTAGCAGACAGTTAGCCTGTCCTCCGTCTCTCTATCATCCCTCCATCGCTCCTCTCCTCTCGCCTCTAGTCGGCAGGGCCGTAGGCTGTCACCGGGAGCCCGGCGGGGACCAAGTCTTACCCTGCAGACTTCTTCTCTCCCATCCTCCCCTCACTTTTACTCTCCGCCTTTAGTACCAACTAAGTCACTCTCGGCTCCCCGTGTCCCTCAAACCCCGTCGACGTCCTTTCTTCTTTTCTTCTCTCCCCCTGGCGCAGCTTTGGCATAAGACCGTGATACGAGCGTCTGGAAGCAGACACGCGGACGGTTTTTACATTTGCATTTCTGTCCTTTAGCGAACGCACTTATCCAAAGCGACTTACAGACGTGGATAGACAGAGGGGGAAGACGTGGCGTGAAAGAGGGAGAGAAGGGAGAGAGAGAGGAGTCGAGGGAGGGTGAGAATGAAGCTGTTCAACAGCATGTCCACCCACTCCGGCTCTCATGTTTGGTGCGGATAACTCCATCTATTCTATGCTAGACAGGCACCTGGCATTCTTCATTACCGGAGGCAGTCAGCTAGCACAAAACCCTAACATCTAGATGCTGTTTTATGACAGTCACCGTTGGGTAGTGTCCCCTATCTCGCTCTGTAATTAATATACACAGGAAATGCCCGTCACTCACTTCACCGTACAGGTGACAAGAAAATGGGTCACCACCGCGACAACGTCATTTGATTGGGGTGAACGGTTGGTCCATCTCTCTTGGTATACGGCCTGAATCCCAAGAGCGCCAAAGCCCCTGAGTTCTGCCGGACATGTTTTAGCATACGCCTGAAGCCTCCGGAGCGACGCGGGAGGGTTCTTTCATGTTGTCACACTTTTCGGCGAGCTGGGCTTGAGGAGAAGCAGCTTGGATATTTTAGCTTTAGCTTGTCTTGGGAAATACGTTACGCTTAATGGCGAGGACATGCATCGTTGAGGCTGTAAATCCATATGACGGAAATACCACAGTGAGAAACTGGTTAGAATGTGATGTTCTTCTAGGTCTCATACATGCTTGTGTACACTTCTAGTCCCATCATCATCATTTTCAGAAGGTATATAGTATAGTTTATAGTATATATATATATAATTTCATCAACCCACCCAAATGATACGCATCGGCTTAGGTAAAGTTAGACTTATGTTGGGGTCGAAACAAGATTAAGTTCAGGCTTCGGATAAAAGTTTGAGCGTGTGTTAGTTAATCGTACGCTGCCATTTTAGCGGTAGAGCAGCTACAGCAGGTGGACAATCTGTATAAAGCCCTAACAGGATTGGTCAGTGAATCCTGGTCGACTGCAGAGGCGGAGGTGGGGTCTGAGGGTGGGGTTCTATCAGCTGGCTGCTACGGGTATTGAAGAGGAATCCCAGGTGCCTGTACTACAAGACACAGGGCATAATCTGTACCCAACATGAGAGATGGAGTGGGTGGACATACATGAGAGATGGAGTGGGTGGACATACATGAGAGATGGAGTGGGTGGACATACATGAGAGATGGAGTGGGTGGACATACATGAGAGATGGAGGGGTGGACATACATGAGAGATGGAGTGTGTGGACATACATGAGAGATGGAGTGGGTGGACATACATGAGAGATGGAGTGGGTGGACATACATGAGAGATGGAGTGTGTGGACATACATGAGAGATGGAGTGGGTGGACATACATGAGAGATGGAGTGGTGGACATACATGAGAGATGGAGTGGGTGGACATACATGAGAGATGGAGTGGGTGGACATACATGAGAGATGGAGTGGGTGGACATACATGAGAGATGGAGTGGGTGGACATACATGAGAGATGGAGTGGGTGGACATACATGAGAGATGGAGTGTGTGGACATACATGAGAGATGGAGTGTGTGGACATACATGAGAGATGGAGTGGTGGACATACATGAGAGATGGAGTGGGTGGACATACATGAGAGATGGAGTGGGTGGACATATATGAGAGATGGAGTGGGTGGACATATATGAGAGATGGAGTGGGTGGACATACATGAGAGATGGAGTGGGTGGACATACATGAGAGATGGAGTGGGGGTGGACAGTGGGTACATGAGAGATGGAGTGGGTGGACATACATGAGAGATGGAGTGGGTGGACATACATGAGAGATGGAGTGGGTGGACATACATGAGAGATGGAGGGGTGGACATACATGAGAGATGGAGGGGTGGACATACATGAGAGATGGAGTGTGTGGACATACATGAGAGATGGAGTGGGTGGACATACATGAGAGATGGAGTGAGTGGACATATATGAGAGATGGAGGGGTGGACATACATGAGAGATGGAGTGTGTGGACATACATGAGAGATGGAGTGGGTGGAAATACATGAGAGATGGAGTGGGTGGACATACATGAGAGATGGAGTGGGTGGACATATATGAGAGATGGAGTGGGTGGACATACATGAGAGATGGAGGGGTGGACATACATGAGAGATGGAGTGGGTGGACATACATGAGAGATGGAGGGGTGGACATACATGAGAGATGGAGTGGGTGGACATACATGAGAGATGGAGTGGGTGGACATACATGAGAGATGGAGGGGTGGACATACATGAGAGATGGAGTGGGTGGACATACATGAGAGATGGAGGGGTGGACATACATGAGAGATGGAGTGTGTGGACATACATGAGAGATGGAGTGGGTGGACATACATGAGAGATGGAGTGTGTGGACATACATGAGAGATGGAGTGGGTGGACATACATGAGAGATGGAGTGGGTGGACATACATGAGAGATGGAGTGGGTGGACATACATGAGAGATGGAGGGGTGGACATACATGAGAGATGGAGTGTGTGGACATACATGAGAGATGGAGTGGGTGGACATACATGAGAGATGGAGTGGGTGGACATACATGAGAGATGGAGTGTGTGGACATACATGAGAGATGGAGTGGGTGGAAATACATGAGAGATGGAGTGGGTGGACATACATGAGAGATGGAGTGGGTGGACATACATGAGAGATGGAGTGGGTGGACATACATGAGAGATGGAGTGGGTGGACATACATGAGAGATGGAGTGGGTGGACATAAATGAGAGATGGAGTGGGTGGACATACATGAGAGATGGAGTGGGTGGACATACATGAGAGATGGAGGGGTGGACATACATGAGAGATGGAGTGTGTGGACATACATGAGAGATGGAGTGTGTGGACATACATGAGAGATGGAGTGTGTGGACATACATGAGAGATGGAGTGTGTGGACATACATGAGAGATGGAGTGGGTGGACATACATGAGAGATGGAGTGGGTGGACATGCCTTCACAGCAATGTTCTTCCTCCCTGCCTTTGTCTCTTTCTCCTGATCAAGCTGTCTAGAAGAGAAATATAGTGGCTAGGGCCGGACCTTATATCGTATTAAACCACATATCGTATTAAATCTTATATCGTATTAAAACTTATATTGTATTAAACCTCATATCGTATTAAATCTTATATTGTATTAAATCTTATATCGTATTACCTTATATAGTATTAAACCTTATATCGTATTTTAACTGAACATTCCGGCGACAGTACTTTGGGTTGTGATATGCATCTCCAGTGCGTGAAACATCCTCTTCTACAATGACTCTATTCACTGTCCCTTTCCTGCGTTCCTCTACCCAGAATCCATCTCACTGCCTGCGTTTTGTTCGTCACTCCAGTGTAATAAAACGATGGTTAGTACAGTGTTTTCCCACTTATTTAATTCAAAAACTCCACATACTTTTCGTATCTTAGCGCATCCTTGGCACAGGGCAAATTACCAAAGTGCAGTGAGTTGGTTGTGATTATGGTGAGTCTTTTTTACCAAGTTACCACAACTGTTGTGGTCGGAATGGACTGAACAGCTCAAAACAATCAGAATGTGAACATCGCCACCCAGGGGTCATTCATTATTTAGAAGACACTTTTAGAAATAACATGCACGTACACACAATAAATATCCCGTTGAGGAAGTAAAGGCAATTTTCATGTATTATGACTTGTGTCCTTGTTTCCAAACCTGAGTAGCTGAGATGCTGGGGGGATCCTATCTCTCCTCCTAAAGGCATGTCAGCGTGTGTGCACGTGCGCGTGCACGTTTTTCAAAAGGCATTTACATAAATTCCTCTACTCCGACTTCCATTCAGAACAGGTACGCAGCTGACCCAGAAACACACTCTCTCATCTATCGCACCCTTTTCCCTGCAAAGTGACCACTCTTTGGCTGGAGCGCAACTGCGTCGCCCCGGTGTTGAGAAAATAGACGCGGTCACTTAAGTGGTAGGACAGAATATGACGTTGTGAGTGGTAATGGGGTAGGTCTGTGTCTCACCGCACTCTCTCTGGAACGTAGAGGACATGTTATGGTGTGGCGACCACTCTACTGGGAGCACACATACATTAATCATGCTTCTGAAAGGGCTGATGAGGGACAGAGAGAGAGGAGGAGAGAGATGAAGAGGGAGAGAGTGAGAGAGAGTGAGAGAGAAAGAGAGAGAGAGAGGGAGAGAGATGAAATGAAGAGAGAGTGAGAGAGATAGGGAGAGGGAGAGAGAGAGGGAGAGAGAGAGAGAGGGGGAGAAGAGGGAGAGAGATAGGGAGAGGGAGAGAGAGGGAGAGAGAGAGAGAGGGGGAGAGAGAGGGAGAGAGATGAAATGAAGAGATAGGGAGAGGGAGAGAGATAGTTTGAGAGGGAGCTTTGTGTGTGACCTTCCTGCCATTGTCACCCATGCCTTTTAATTTAACACCAACACAACCGTGAGAAGCTGTGTGTGTGCGTGTGCGCGTGATGTAAGAGAGAAAAATGTCTGTTTAATTCCAGCCTAGTGTAACCTCGGGTTACGTCTAATATAAGAATTTGTTTTCCCACATGGAGAGGTAGAGCTTAATGTCTCGAACAGTGAAGTCATAATGTGTTTAGACTGTCTAGTGGTCTACTGGGGAAATGTGTTGTATCTAGAGTGATGTATTTAGAGTGATGTATCTAAAGTGATTTATCTAGAGCGATGTATCTGGAGTGATGTATCTAGAGTGATGTATCTGGAGTGATGTATCTGGAGTGATGTATCTGGAGTGATGTATTAAGAGTGATGTATCTGGAGTGATGTATCTAGAGCGATGTATCTAGAGCGATGTATCTGGAGTGATGTATCTGGAGTGATGTATTAAGAGTGATGTATCTGGAGTGATGTATCTAGAGCGATGTATCTAGAGCGATGTATCTGGAGTGATGTATCTGGAGTGATGTATCTGGAGTGATGTATTAAGAGTGATGTATCTGGAGTGATGTATCTAGAGCGATTTATCTAGAGTGATGTATCTAGAGTGATGTATCTAGAGTGATGTATCTAGAGCGATTTATCTGGAGCGATGTATCTAGAGCGATTTATCTAGAGTGATTTATCTAGAGCGATTTATCTAGAGCGATGTATCTGGAGTGATGTATCTGGAGCGATGTATCTGGAGCGATGTATCTAAAGTGATGTATCTGGAGTGATGTATCTAGAGTGATGTATCTGGAGTGATGTATCTAGAGTGATGTATCTGGAGTGATGTATCTAGAGTGATGTATCTAGAGTGATGTTTCTAGTGTTGGAGGAGATGCTGTCCATTTCTAACATGACCAGCTATTTATTTATTTGAGCAAACTGCCCGAGAATCAGTTGTCACTGATAATGACAACCTGGACAAAGGCATAACATTCGCATGATCAAGTAGTCACTCAGCCAACTTGTTTTTTAAGAGTCTGGTGTGATAAAGACTGTCAAGTCTTTTGTTTGTGTTTATATGTAAAATATGAATATATAGTTAGTAAGTAAACACTAACCTGATAAATGGCTTTAGTTCAACTTATGTGCTTTACTGTATGCAGACAATGCGGTCCGCTTAAAGGGGCATGCACATTGGCATTGTGTTGATACGTAAGACATTTTAGGGCTGAGCAAGTTGGTGGGGTGCATCTAGCTTTAGAATGAGAACACCAATGGTGAATGCCGGCGGTTTAGACAGCCGGCCCTCTGGTTGGAAGTTGTGTTTTATACCGGCCAAAGCTTTCTGAGAACCTCAGACTGCTATGTCAGTTGATTTAGACTGTGAGAGAGAGTGAGTTGATTAATGGAATCAAAGGTTTTGCGAGGTCAATAAAAAAACAGCTGCACAGTATGGTTTACCAATCCGAAACCTCTATAAACAAGGAGTTTGTACAGAAGAATGATGGCCACAGCTTTGAAATCTCAGGTAATTTCAGAGTTTTGAAGTGAGAGATTGAACAGCTAAATGATGAGGACTCCAATTATAGCTGTAGAAAACCCCAGAAATGGGATCCAGCCAATGTTGCACGGGTTCTGATTTTAGAGATCTTTCCAAACCTCCAATACCTGAACTGAACCAAAGCCAAAAAAAACTGCATGGGACAGGAGCAGAGGTGCCGGCAGAGGGATTAAGCGTGACAGTTTTGAATTTGTGGCCAGCCAGAGGTAATTGAAGCTTTCAATAACTCTGTCTTTGTCAGGTTTTACAGTGTTTGCAACTTTTTGTGCTGTAGGCAGCTGGGAGGAGACATTTTATTTTCCATTGACTTGACAGAGGCCCAGAACTCGTTCGGGATAGAGCCCCTGGCAGCACATTTCTGTTTGTAGAAACCTGCCATAGCTTTCTGAATTGACTGAGGGCACTGGTCCCTAGTTTGCCTAAAGAGGTGCCCAGTCAGGGGCTTTGTGTAGGCTGTAGCAACACGCCCGATTCTGTTTGCTATGAATCAACTCAGCTCATTTGGTGGTGAACCAGCAACTGTAGAGAACTGATTCATTCATCACATTTTGCTTGAGCATGTTCATTAAGGACAGTGTAAAAAGTGTTTTTAAACTACGTACCGGCGGCATCGTCAGAGAAAGAAAATATACAGATCTACAACATGATCTCTAACATGATCCGGAAGATCTCTAACAAGATCAGGTAAATCTCAATATTGATTCAGTAGATCTCTAACAGGATCCGGTAGGTCTCTAACATGATCCAGTAGGTCTCTAACAGGATCCGGTAGGTCTCTAACACGATCCAGTAGGTCTCTAACATGATCCGGTAGGTCTCTAACATGATCCGGTAGGTCTCTAACATGATCCAGTAGGTCTCTAACATGATCCGGTAGGTCTCTAACATGATCTGGTAGGTCTCTAACATGATCCGGTAGGTCTCTAACATGATCCGGTAGGTCTCTAACATGATCCAGTAGGTCTTTAAACATGATCCGGTAGGTCTCTAACATGATCCGGTAGGTCTCTAACACGATCCAGTAGGTCTCTAACATGATCCGGTAGGTCTCTAACATGATCCGGTAGGTCTCTAACAGGATCCGGTAGGTCTATAACACGATCCGGTAGGTCTCTAACATGATCCGGTAGGTCTCTAACATGATCCAGTAGGACTCTAACATGATCCAGTAGGTCTCTAACATGATCCGGTAGGTCTCTAACAGGATCCGGTAGGTCTCTAACAGAATCTGGTATATTTTTTACATGCCCGTGTGTCTGGGTTGATTAGGCCTCCCAGACCTGCCATGTGACTTGGAAACTAACACAGTCTTGTTCTCCTGCTTCAAAGCTCCTTGTCGGCAGCCAGGCCAGCGCATCAACTCCCTGACAGTACGGGTAATCAGGTCAGAAGGGAATAAAGGCAGCTTGTCGGAATGCATTGATCAATCTCTACGGGTATAGATTTGGAGTGATCGAAGACGTGCCTGCTTCCTTTTGTCTATTGGGTCTGGTTGTTTTGTCAATGCAGCTGCGGACATATTGTGTAGCACAATCAGGCTACGTGTTGATGTCTTCTGAATAAAGCTGCAGTTTAATTAAGCCTTGTATAGAGTCAGGCCCCGCCATGCATTTAGTTACACCCAGGCCGGGCTGAAAATATCACATGACAGCCCTCCCAAGGGCATTGCTGTTTACTTCCCGGGAAAGGACGCAGGATAATATTTACACTGCTAGAACACCGGTGACACGCCTCAACACACACACACACACACATGGATATACGCACACAGACACACACGCTAAACATGCTGTATACACAGACACTAAAACACTGAAGCACGGCGAAGACATTCGCAAAGCGCGGCGGTGACATTCGCGAAGCACGGTGATGACATTCGCGAAACCCCCCGCGGTTTGGCGTAGAGGAGCTAGCCCAAGTGTTTAAAATGCTGCTAGACATACTCGCTCTATCTGTATCTGGTGTGTGATTTTTATGTGTGTGTCTCTCAAACTCTCTAGATCTTTTCCTCTTCCTTGACATTGTCCTTCTCCCTCGCCTCCAAGGCCAGAAGGTGCCATATAGAAAGCCCGTCACGTGGGTCGTGGGGGTCACGGGGGTCAGCGGCCATCTCTAAGAGCATCGGAGTGGAGGGTGGATTTGGTCATGTCTACTGGATGATTAAATGTACCTATGACCTTCGTTGATCACATACCTGATATGTAAACGCTCGAGAGTCCTTATGTGCCATTTCTACGATGCTAACATGAGGAATGGTTTTCAGATTATCATACCCTGACTAATTTGACAACTTCCCTTCGACCTATGTATGTAGATCTAGGAAGAGAGCATGTTAACAAGTATTTGAAATGACTGTCAACTAAGGCTTCACTGCTATGGTACACAGTTGAGTCAAATGTACTTGGCTAAACAGGATATCCTGTAGGCTGCGTGTTGTGAAGCAAATTGGCTATCGTTGTCACAGCAAAAGTTTACCATCATTTGGATTCTGAAGGGTGTGTTGTAGAGTGACGAAAGTTGTCACGTTCCTTCGGGCCCCGCTAACTGAGGCGGATAATTGTGTTTGTACCTCCAACTGTTTGCTCGGTTTCATGACGAGACAACTTCGCTACGAAGAAGTGGGTGTCAGACTGAATATCCCAAAGCAGCGCGCAGTCTGTGAAACCAAAGACACAATCTGTTCCCTAGACTCCCAACTCTCAGAATGTGGAACTTGCTGAAACACGACAGCCGATGATTCTCTTACTATTTCCTGAGCCTCTTTGATATTACACAGCATTTTCCGAGCCCTGTTCTACTCAACCACAAATGGGTTGTGCCGACGGTTTCGGAAGAGCCCAACGATCCGTCTGTATCTGAGCTAACTAGTCGACTCTTGGGGGGATGTTTGTGTCACGTTTCCATGAATGTATGCAAAACCCGCATAGCTGACAGACGTATAGGTACGCCATTAGAACTCTACCGCTGGATGTCTTGATACGTGCCTGTTTTGCCATGAGATCTGCAGTTTGTGAAATTACGTTAGTGTGAATGAGTTGTGCCAAGCAGGCGTGAAGATATAAGTCCGGGAATGGCACCTTACACCATATATAGTGAACTACAGAGCTCTTGTCAAAAGTGGAACACTACCTTGAGCAGAGCGGACCGTTCCTGTTGCTTCTATCAAACTGAAACACAGAGGAGATCTCCGGACGGTTTGTCAAATGAATCATCTGGACCGTCTTCTCCGCGCTGCCATGTAACAAGAGAATCCCGACTGTTGGCATGCTTTTATTACTGCTCAGTGCTTCAACAATACACAGCGGCCTGTGTCACTGTTTCGTTGGTGCCATACTCAGCTAAGCAAATGTTTGGTTGAAATGCTTGTACTTCGGCCCCTAAGTCGTTCAATCACATAAGTAATGTGATTGTTAAATTCAAAAAGATCAGCCTGGATCATCTTAGCTTTGTAAAAATACAGTGAGAACAATAAGATGAAAACAAGTATACACATAGTTAACATGATGTACAGTTCATTCATGTTCTAGGTGTTTGAACCGGTGCAGTTCATAGTTAATGGCAACAGTAAAACCTGGGTGGTTCCTGGGGGCCCGGCTCAGCTCCAAACCCCCCAGCATCCGGATCCGCTTTGAGGGCATGATGGCGTTAAGGCCAAGTCGTAGTATAGAAAAGGCTTGGGTTGGGATTGATCCATCGCTTCAGTTGGTTTCTTAGGCATAGTCCAGACTTCCAAGGATGAAGGAGGTGATGTGGTTATTCAGCGGCCTCTAGAAGCGCATTGTGATGACAGAAATTGCAACTGTCCACGCTTCTGGGTTTTGCGCTGATGTTGCCAATGATCCAGACTTTTTGATTTGCATTAATTTTTTAAAGTCTGTAGTCGCTGGGTCCTCAAACAAGGTTATAGATTCTGTCAAATCATTGATTTTCCATTTCCATTTTAGTCATTCAGCAAACTTTCTTATCTAGTCTGACTTGTGTTTTGTCCCTAAACATTTCCCAGTATACCTGGTTGAAACAGTGCTAATGCATTGGATACAGTCTACTCCAGGCAGCAATGTACAATCTTTAATCCCCGCTGACTCATGCTTTAGTTTTTTGGTTCCTACGTTGAGCCAAATGTAGTCACGTTCTGATTCACTGAAAGGGGAAGGACCAACACAAGATCTGAATATACATTAAACAGAATGTCTGACTATACGAGCCAGGTATAAGGGTGTAAACTTGGATTCCAGGCCAGGACAGCAACATGTTTTCAGTAGTTCTACACTTTCATGATCACTCCATTAGGAATTTGCCATGAAATATATGCCCACTCTGCCTTTAAAGACATACTTTTTGGGTTCTATCAGCACGATAGACAGAGAATCCAGGCTTGACTGGGGATTATTCAGAGGGTTAGCCAAGATGCTGTAAATCGAATAACATTCAAGCCATATGGCGTAAGCAGCTGCGATAAAGTATATGTCAAATTGAATGCTTAAGGCTGTTCTCATTGCTGTTATGACTGGTTAGAACAGTAACATTTAGTTTCATACTGTTCCGTTGATATACTTCACATTGGACTGGTTCTAGGCATAAATGACATAACCAGTTGCTTAGGGCCTTTCACTGCTAGGAAGCCACCAGCCACTAAATGGAGTGGTCAGGAGGGAGGGGGTTTGCACGGGGCCCCGAAAAGGCTAGAGTCGGCCCAGACTACACCACAGCTTTAAGGATTAAAGACTTCCATATAAATGGATCTCCCTCAGAGGAGATCCAGACTTTGTGACCATCCATTTTATTGTTTAGAGATGAACATTGGTGCGGAATGGGCTTTGTAGCTGTTGCCTATGCAGCCTGCTTCTGAGGCTGATTCGGACTGGCCTCCCCCTCTCCTTCATCTCCCTCCTCTTCATCCCTCAATCCCAAGCTCGTTATCCCTCCTCTGCTAATAGAGCTGTGTTCTCACAATGTCGAGAAATCACAAATGTATGACAACTGTATTACTGCCCAAAAGGTAACGTCCAAGTTTCGAGAAAATGTAATCTGTACCTCACATTGTTCTATAATTCATTCTCTGAGAGAAGGACATAATCAATTGGTTGACACTTTCAAAAGGCAATCGGTTAGCTGTCGCCTTCACAAAGCCTTTCTTAATTGGCTGCCATTGTCATAAGGCCGCCGCCTATTGGCCAATGCCTCTATCCTTTTCGACACCACTCAGAACTGTAAATAACTAGGGTGCAGTAGCTTTGACCAGGGCTTATTGAATTCAGATCAAATTTAGTGGACTCTGTTGGGAATATGCAACCACCTGGCGTCTATGGCAATGAGACAGAACCCTGCGATGGGTGGAACCCTAAGTGACACATTTCCAACATCTCGTAGAGAAGACACCGGCTTCGTGCATTTTGGGCGACAGTGTACACCAACTCTGTTGGGTGCTAGTTTCAGATGGCAGCTCCGGTTCGTCGAGCACCGCGTGCGCGTTTGTCCTTTGTAGACGCCACGTGCCGTGGATCAGCGTGCTCGCCGGAGCGGTCCCCGAGGAAACGTGTCACAGCGCCAGAGGGCGCGTTCGCAAACGGCTGCGCTCGCAGCGATAAGACGTTCAAAGCAGAGAGCCTATTCATGTAATTTGCTTCTAGCAGCCCGCTGCCAGAGTGTCTCATATCCACGCACGGTGACACACACATGCTCTAAAAGAAGATTACTGGCCAGGCTGGGGGAAGAGGGGGAAAGGACGGGGGGCTGGAAGGAGCTCCATTGTTGCTCATTAAGCCTCGGAAGGAGAGTAGAACGAGGGATGAAGAAAAGGGAGATTGCAGGTGTCAGTTAAATGTCAGGTCCGCCAGGGACAAGTTAACCACTGTTTCCTACGCACACAATATGCTACCTCCAAGGCCTGTACAGGGCCGACCCGTTATTTAAATGAGGGAAAGGCATTATGTTCACTAAAACCCTCAGGGCCCTGACGTGACTCTCAGCATGCCTGTCTGTTTTTCTCCGCAGCGGCTCATTCCGGATGCTACATCTGAACACCACAACGCCGTTAAATGTCTTCTCTCTCTCACCTTGCCTTTCCCCTCTCCCACCCCATCAGGTCAGCCTTTCAAGCTCGACCCGAAGACGGCCCACAAGAAGCTGCGCTTGTCCAACGACTGCCTGACCATGGAGAAGGACGAGAGCTCTCTGAAGAAGAGCCACACCCCGGAACGGTTCAGCAGCACCGGGTCATACGGGGCGGCCGGGAACGTGTTCATAGACAGCGGCTGCCACTACTGGGAGGTGTTGCTCGGCGCCTCCACATGGTGAGTTGTCGTGTCGACCCGGTTAACACTGTCCAATACACTCCCAACTGCTGACACATTAAAGGCTCAACTGTGTTGTGGAACAACGGTTGATCACGTCCGAGCGTGAGGTAGAGGATGAATGACAGGACACTGGGTGAGAAAGAGAAAGCGTTTCTAATGACGTTTGTTACACGGTTCTTCACCTTTCACAATAAATGATTTAATAGGATTGCATATTTCCAGCTATAGAGAGCGTCAGAAATATAGCCTGAGAAGGCTATTATCCTACATCTGTCCGGAATTAATAATTATTGTGTAGTGTATTTTCTGTACACTTCAGCTTACTCCCAAGACATAATTTACAGTATATGTTACAGTTATAGTTTTCAGTGTAGAATTGTATCAGTGTAGTGGGAGATTTTAGAAGTCTGTCTATAGTTTAGAAACACGGGTCGGCAGTTAGAAAAAGACAACAGAAGAAAACGTTGTAACATTTGTAACACTTCCTACGAACGCTGTGTAAGCGATGCGTAACACTTCCTACGAACGCTGTCTAAGCGATGCGTAACACTTCCTACGAACGCTGTCTAAGCGATGCGTAACACTTCCTACAAACGCTGTCTAAGCGATGCGTAACACTTCCTACGAACGCTGTCTAAGCGATGCGTAACACTTCCTACGAACGCTGTCTAAGCGATGCGTAACACTTCCTACGAACGCTGTCTAAGCGATGCGTAACACTTCCTACGAACGCTGTCTAAGCGTTGCGTAACACTTCCTACGAACGCTGTCTAAGCGATGCGTAACACTTCCTACGAACGCTGTCTAAGCGATGCGTAACACTTCCTACGAACGCTGTCTAAGCGATGCGTAACACTTCCTTTGAACGCTGTCTAAGCGATGCGTAACACTTCCTACGAACGCTGTCTGACCGATGCGTAACACTTCCTACGAACGCTGTCTAAGCGATGCGTAACACTTCCTACGAACGCTGTCTAAGCGATGCGTAACACTTCCTACGAACGCTGTCTAAGCGTTGCGTAACACTTCCTACGAACGCTGTCTAAGCGATGCGTAACACTTCCTACGAACGCTGTCTAAGCGATGCGTAACACTTCCTACGAACGCTGTCTAAGCGATGCGTAACACTTCCTTTGAACGCTGTCTAAGCGATGCGTAACACTTCCTACGAACGCTGTCTGACCGATGCGTAACACTTCCTACGAACGCTGTCTAAGCGATGCATAATTCACTAGAAGGCGTGAAGTCCTTGCTCATCGTTATCCGCATTGTCGTTTTTACAGTTGTACCACATTGATTTGAATACCCAGACTTCTCACACAAAACCAACCGTTATGCTGAAAACATCTTATCTGTTATATACACTTTGCCTTCAGATGCCAAACAAATGTATCACATTAAATAACCCTATTGACCTCCTCACACAATGGTGAGAGGAATTAAAATTGCTGTTACTGGTAGTGATGTGTAGAGAGTATGCTGCAGTCATCAGAAAATACATAAATACTATAATTGTTTATTTCTATTGGGGGTTAGGCACTGTAATTCACCAATATTTTAAATTCAGCCCCAGACAACAGAGAGAAAGGGTATAGTTATAGTAATTTAGGGTTATAGTGAAAACAAAATAAAAAAAATTCAGCCTTGGCATCCTGTCCCTGACCTAGGCCAAAAACCTTTACATACTTCTCAGGCCATACATTTTGACAGTCTCTCTGCAGCTTGAACGGTGCCATTGTCTTGACATATTCTTCTTCGTGTTCTGGATTTCTCTGAATGTATAAGACTTTTTTAAGCCTATAACATTGTTCACAATGGGCCGTTTACACATGTTCTACCAACATGAGTGCTTATATTGCAATGATTCTAGGTGCAATTTTGAATAACGGTGGTTTTGCAAAAAAATCTTAATCTTACTTCTGGTACATTGCAAATTGATTTTGTGTACATTGTTAACAATATAATATAACCAGCCGGCCCTTACCTAACCCCATATTCCCCTCCCACCAATCAGGTATGCTGTGGGCGTGGCCTACAAGTCGGCCCCTAAGAACGAGTGGAGCGGTAAGAACTCCTCCTCCTGGGTGTTCTCCCGCTGCAACAACAACTTCATGGTGCGTCACAATGGCAAGGAGATGCTGGTGGAGGCCAGTCACCAGCTGAGGCGTCTGGGGGTCCTCCTGGACTACGACAACAACTCGCTGTCCTTCTACGACGCCATGAACTCCCAGCACCTTCACACCTTCGAGGTCAGCTTCCTGTTGCCCGTGGCGCCCACCTTTATGATCTGGAACAAGTCTGTGATGATCCTGTCGGGGCTTCCGGTGCCGGACTTTGTGGACTGTCTGGAGGAGCAGCAGGACGGGATGACGACGCTGTGTCGCCAACAGGACTCTCCCTATGTGCCCGGAATGAAAGGCTGCCACTGAGACCTCAACTGGATGTGGGCCGAGACTGTGCTCACTGAGTCTGTGGGTTTTGGGAGGATTGCTGATATGGCGTGGCTGGACTTACTCTGTAGGTTTATGTGTGCACCAATGGGGAACTCACTTCCTCATTTGTGGGCCAATGGGGTTGAATTGTCCTCCTTTTGATCTTCTTTCAAGTTTTACCTCCACCCACCCCAACTGTTCTCTTCTTCTCCAGGATAGGTTTCAGTAACATTGCCTGATGAGTTCTGAGTGTGAGTTTTTTTATTTCTTCTTGATGATATGTACAAACCATTACAGAAGTTCGACTTGCATAATGTGACTACTAGTCTTGTATTATAAGAACTTTATTGATCATAATTAAAAATGTGGGGAAACATTATTTATGAATAATGAGTTGGTTTGCTTCTTTTCTTTTCTCGTCAATCTAAACGTATTCCTAATGCACTTTTTCGATTTATCTTTATTTTCCCAAGTGTTTTAAAAAAAGAAAAGAATGAACGTTCCATCGCTAGGTAGCATATTGTGAAATTTCTCGTGTGTAGACAAGAAACATGATTATGACGTTTATGTGATTTTTATCACAGTGAAAATGACAAAACTTAAGAAAAAATACAAAGTTAAATATTCAGGGAGGGAAGACTGTTATAACCTTGGATTTACCATCATATTTTAAGGCTGGTGTTAAACAAAGCAACTTTTATTCAACTTTGGTTGGTGGCAACAAAGACGCCGTTTTTTTTATCATCATGTAACACCTAGACATATGATGACCATATGAACAAATGTTTTATGAAAACATGATGTATTACAACAATTGACTTTAAATTAACTTATCATTCTTGACCTATGGAATGATATGACTAAAGCTGCTCGATTTGTTCGGCTGGTGGCATGAAATTCCAGTTGTCCATAAGTTGCAGTGTGTTTCAGCAAAATTGTTTGAAACTTAAACCAAAACTGTGTGAAAGTTGCCCTGTGTCGCGCCAGTACGTCAGAGCATGATATTTTCTGGAATTGATTCACATATTCATGTTTTTTCATAAAGTGCCCTACATTATAGGATACCACAGGCTTACCACTTCACAACACTTCACATCAACAACATTCACAACTTGTAGTCCAGATCGACTAGCGCTCTGGGCCGCATACACACGGCCAATTGGAATCCCATAAGCTGAAAGGGTGAAAACTCTGTTAATGTTCCCTTTACCAAGGCTCCTAACTCTAATCTCAAATGTGTGTGGGTTCGCCGATTATACCGGCTGTACCTGGCGTCACAACACTCTCAGAGGGTGGGATGTCTAAGAGTATTTGACGTAATTGCACACATGCTAATTTGAAACATGCTCACGATGCAACGCTCAACTGTGTGAAATAGGCCATGTAGTGTTTAAGCAGTCACCAAATAGTATTACTGAGCACTTTGTGCATCCGTATACCTAGATAGTCACTCGCAGTCACTCCCCTCTGAATTCCAAGCACTTCTCACGTCCAATCACAATTTGAGGTTTACCTTCTGTTCCAAAGTGCTGTGTCACGATTGGCCATGACTGGGCCAAAATAATCGAATAGTACCTCTTTTTTCCGCTGTTCACATTCATTTGGTATTCGACAGAGAAAAATTGTGTCTTTGCCAATCCAATAACATAATAATTTAATAAAAAGCAAGGCATTGGCTAGCCAGATATTTATTTGGGCTTGCCTTTATGGTGGTCTAGATTATGAACCAGCTTTTCCTCTGATTAATATTCAGGGATTTAACTAGTAGTAGGTCCTACCAAGACAATCAATAGTGTGTTATTATGCAGGAAGAGAAGCAACCTATAGGAAGTGTGTAGCAGGCTGAAGCTGAACTAGCATGACGTGATACTTGAGATATACACTTGTGAGAATCAAATGGATGCTTTATTTTTTACATTAAGCTAAACGTGGTAGATGTACAGACTCACTCAAACTACTGATCACGCCATCATCCTAAGTAGCAGGTGGTGGTACTTATCTTCGACAAATAATCTGTGAGTTTTAGGGTGCATCCCCAAAGTCACTGTGTCCCCTATATCGAGCTCTATTTCTGACCTTCAAAATTGTGCACGATGTAGGGAAAAGGGACGTTTTGGACGCGTACTTTGTTTTCCACGCTGAATGTCTTATTTCTTTTTTTTCAAACGTATGTGCAGTTCCTGATTTTAATATAAAAGCACAAACTCCATCACCAAGCAGGTTTGACCTTGGCAAAACAGGAGAGACCGAGAGACAAACATAAGAATGCATCAGAAACCGGTCCATACTCTAGCTTCCTTAAAGACACAAAAGCTATTTAAAAAAAGCTAAAGGATGCTAGCGTGAGGTAACACTATAGACACCAACGGCTGTAGTGTCTTCCATTTGCATGGTCTTTCATTTATTGAGCATGTGGAAACTCTCCTTGTTCGTTCTCTGTTTGACTGACACTGCATTGGTTATAACAGGTGTCACAAGGTGTTTACAGCATTTGTAACGCGTCAACAACAGCTACTGGTCGTTATAACATCAGACATGTTAGTTTTGTCTGGATAAGACAATGGAAGCATGCTGAGGAGTTATCTCTGCATTCTTATGTTTGACTATTTTTTGTTTTTGTCTAGTTGCTGGTTTTCAAATGTAACGTTGAATGGTTTCTCTGAAAGCTGATCATGGCGAAGGCTAATTTAAAGGTGGACACTGGATGGCTGTTCATCTCAGAGCTGAATTGACAAGCTTGTCTCTTTTGTACAAGTGTGTCTGACTGGGCCATAAACCACATGCATGACAATGTGGCTCAGATCTTTTAAGCTTTTAAACTCTGTATCATGATGGGTATTCTTTTTTAAACAGATGCATTGCAACATCTCAATTTGAAAAAGTGAACTTGGCTGAGATACGTGTTCACGAATATAATGTTGTTTGCTGTGCTTATTTTTGTGCTTCTAAAGGTCAATTAACATAATGAGAACCATTTACTCTCTTTGTAATGCACTCAGAACCTTCCAGACATGAAATAATAGATTACCGTTTTGCATTTGTGTTGTATTTCTCCAGGAGTTATTTTTTACAACTTTTAGAAATAGATGGTTTGCTCATCTCCTTTGATATTTGGATCAAAGCAACAGCTGTGTGTTCAGTACATAATCAACAACAATAACAACAAATTGCCTATGTTTTAATAAATATCTGAATTTTAGCAGGAAAATACTGTAAATTATAGGGGGAAAATATATATTATATAAAAATGTATAATATACAAAAATATATGAACTAATGTTATTTATGTGAACTTAAAAGTCTGATTAAAAGTCTGATCCCGAAACGAGTTATCGCATTCCATTACTGATGTATTGTTTTCTTCATACTGACAGTCACCACATTGCAAGCACAAAGTGCTTTAACAAACACCCAGCCTGAAACCAGCCATAGCACACATCTACAAGATTATACACAGTAGCTAGAAGAAACTCCCTGAAATTCTATACGAAACCTAGAGAGGAACCAGGCTCTGAGGGTGCCCAGTCCTTTCTGGCTGTGCTGGGGGAACTTTTAATAGTTCAATTTTTATTAAATGACATTTTTTATGCAAAGAATCTTGTAAAAACAGTCCAGATCTAATGAATGACGAGGGACAATCAGGAGAGGTGAGGGTTGGGCTGATTGGAAGAAAGAACCGTCAGCGGTTGTCAGCTAATTGGCTGGGAACACAACCAGAAGGGCCTTAGGAAAGGTCAGCTACACACCCTTAGGGCTTGGTAGGTCTCACAGTGTGATCAATGGGCACATGTCCTCTATAGTGTAAACAGAAACTCACACAAGAAAAAAGTTAGACACCCGAAGTCCCTGGCACAAAATGAGGCAGCATAAGATTCTGAGACAGGGGGTCCAGTGAAACTGTGACTCTGAACAGGGTAAACCCGGGACAGGGCCCAACAAGCCAGAAATAAATCCACTCACTTTACCAAGCATCAACCAAGGGACACCAATGAATCACAACCACTCTGGGAAGGTCTAGTGTCACTCACAGAGTTTACTCGCAATGACATGGATGGCAATGGAAAACAACAGCAAGCCAGCAACTCCACCCCCGCTTAATAATTGGAGATAAGACGAGGAGGGGAGAGCTCGCAAAGACAGCAGGGCGGAATGTGAAGTCTAAGCTGTCTCTCTATCCGGTTGCTATCTCAAATCAAACTCGAACATCTCTATCTCAAGTTGATATTTAGGGGACAATATCAGAGAATATGGTAGTTGTAACCTTGTTGAAGGACAGAGTCCTGGCATGCCGTTATTTAATTTGGCGTGCGTTTTTCAGGTCCCGTGGCTTGCGGGCATGGGTAGAGGTATGATTGAGGACTGCTGGGCTGGGATGTACAGCGCTCAAAGGTAGATGGAGAAGCATCGCCCCGTATCCCTCCGCTGTTGGCGCTGGCACTCAATTAACGGTCCTCAATTACTATAGCTGGACTTGTGACAAGCACAATGAAGTTGTTCTGGCTTGGAAATTGCCTGAGGAAGAAAAAAAGACCACTGAGAGAAATCCACTTTTCTTTCCCAGTTTTCCATTGTCGTCACCGTTTAAACATTAAAAACACGGAGTGGACTGAACGTGTTGTGTCCCGCCTTTCTGCTCTGAATGTACAGTAATGTTGTTTTCTTCTACCAATGGAATGTCTCTGTTTGTTCCAGTTTGTTAATCTGTGCTATGTAGTTTCATGTATTTCATCTCTGTAAACTTGTAATGGCATTTGGGGAAAATAAATCCTAGTGGCTACTTCAAAAATGAAACTTGCAGATACGATCAGGGGCAACGAAATAAAGTACATCAGGATATGCAGCCGCCATGTTTTTGTATTGTATTTTTATGTTTAATGTTTATTTGACTTTTTATAGTGATATACAGCAACCAACAGACAACATGATCACTGGAACATAACGGCATCCTGTTTATCGGACATTGCCAGTCACTGTGCTTAAATGCGTCTGTATGTATCCACAAAAAGTTGGTCTGATGTTGAAGACATGGTTAGACAATTCTCACCTTGATTAACCAGTCAAATGACCAGTTCTGCTTTGATGAGTCCATGAAACAGGGGGCCACGTGTCTCCATCTAGAAGGAAGGAGATGCCTTTTGCTCAGTATCACACCAGAAACAAGACTTTGGGAACAACTCAGCAATTGTTTGTTTAATAAGATCCGGAAGTGATTGTTTAGCGCTAGATCACTGCAGTTTGCCAAAAGCTTTAAAATGTAACCATGCCAATTGATCTAAACAGGGAAGTACATTGGACTGAGTTGTAGGTCCAAATCAAGATGTGAAATAAATGTTCAGACAACAAGACGTGTGTCATCAAAATGATGGATCCTTCCAATTGCAAGGCGATCTCAGCACTCTTTCTGTTCCTCCACCTCAGCGCCACTACTGTCATCTGCTTTAAACCAATTATGCCTGTGAACTCATCAGTGTGTATGTGTGTGTGTGTGTGCGTGTGCGCGTGCGCGCGATCTAGACCATCTACCATCCACTACACTTTAAAGACCCTGCCCACCAATATGTCAGTTCTATTTCCAGGGAGACTATTTCTACATTGATCTCTTTAAAATGACCGACCATAGCCCTCTCTCTCATGTAGTGCCATAAAGGTCTGGAGCTCTCGGTCCATCTTCACTCTCTGTTAGTTTCCTCTCTCTGTCCGCCTCCTCTCTGTTCGTCTCCTCCCTCTCTCTGTTCGTCTCCTCCCTCTCTCTGTCCGTCTCCTCTCTGTCATCTCCTCTCTCTCTCTCTCTCTCTCCCTCTCTCTGTTTGTCTCTTTTCCTTCTCTCTGTCCGTCTCCTCACTGTTCGTCTCCTCACTGTTCGTCTCCTCCCTCTCTCTGTTTGTCGCTCCACTCTCTCTGTGTTCGTCTCCTCTCTCTGTTTTTCTTTTCTCCTTCTCTCTGTTCGTCTCCTCCCTCTCTCTGTTCGTCTCCTCCCTCTCTCTGTTCGTCTCCTCCCTCTCTCTGTCCGCCTCCTCTCTGTCCGCCTCCTCTCTGTTCGTCTCCTCTCTCTCTCTCTCTCTCTCTCCCTCTCTCTGTTTGTCTCTTTTCCTTCTCTCTGTTCGTCTCCTCTCTCTCTCTCTCTCTCTCTCCCTCTCTCTGTTTGTCTCTTTTCCTTCTCTCTGTTCGTCTCCTCCCTCTCTCTGTTTGTCACTTCACTCTCTCTGTGTTCGTCTCCTCTCTCTGTTTTTCTTTTCTCCTTCTCTCTGTTCGTCTCCTCCCTCTCTCTGTTCGTCTCCTCCCTCTCTCTGTTCGTCTCCTCCCTCTCTCTGTTTGTCTCTTCTTCTCTCTGTCCTCCTCTCTGTCCGCCTCCTCTCTAATCGTCTCCTCCCTCTCTCTGTCCGCCTCCTCTCTGTCCGCCTCCTCTCTGTTCGTCTCCTCCCTCTCTCTGTCCGCCTCTCTCTGTCCGCCTCCTCTCTGTCCGCCTCCTCTCTGTTCGTCTCCTCCCTCTCTCTGTCCGCCTCCTCTCTGTCTGCCTCCTCTCTGTTCGTCTGCTCTCTCTCTCTCTATGTCCGTCTCTCTCTGTCGTCTCCTCTCTCCCCAATGGGTCTCGGTGGCTGGTTTGATGGATTCCACCCTCAAGAGATGAATCTAGATAGAGTCGTGCGGGGCAATGATGTACTGCCTGTTTAGATCCTAATTTCTTGGGACCCGTAGCCCCTCTCCATCAGGTACCACACACACACACACACACACACACACACAGAGATGCACACACAGACCTCTGATGGCAGGCAGCCAAGTCCTTCCCCTCAGCCTAAGTTGTTCTCATTCACGAGAAGGTAAAGCCCTTTTACTTTCATCACGCTGTATCGCTCATCAATAACTATAACAAACGACGACTCACGGAGACAGATTATCCTGTTAGTGGATTCATAATATTTTGCTGCGTGTTCATTTTGAATGTCAAAAACTGTCAAGCGCTACTCTGTCTGCTAAAGGGTAGATGTTTGATTAAGATGAATCAGCAGCGTTTCCTCGGTAGCAGATGGTTATGAAATGAGGTTATTTGGTTGGGTGATTTATTCAGGTTTAGGTGAGTTAGAACAGCCGTGGTAGATGCCGTGTCCAACCCATAAGATCCCTATTGATTTGGTTTTCTGCTCATTTGATTCCTGAAGGCTTTATCCCTGATCAAATGTCACTCTCTGAGATTCATATGCTCTCTAAATCAGCAAGCAGTGTTTCGGGTGGACACACACACACACACACACACACACACACAGTCATAACACCCTTTCAACACCCTGTCAGTGGGGCCTTCTAATGGTACTCTGACCATTCTGTGTTGATAATGAGCCATCAGTAAGAGGTTCACCCCAGAACCAGCCTCCTCTTCTGTCTCCATTATCACTGTGTATTTTCAGCCTGTATTTAATAAAGCGTTGTTTTACACCACATTACGGGCCGGGTGGCAAACGATCTAATGAGCTATTCAAAGGCGTTCTGTAATTGTTTCAGCAATTAAACTTGTAATTATTAGGTTATTCTACTGTTCCCGGATGAGTGTGCATTTGTCAGCCCTTGTATTAAAATATTGGTGAATTGAAAAAACTCAAAAGTAACACAAGGAAATAGAAGGGGAAAAATATGAAGTTATAATTCCACCTGCTGGGAAATGTTTGATGGTCCTCATTAAGAAAATGTAATTTGCAGTATTGGTTAAGTTTAGAATAAAACACATGTCTTTGGTTGGGCGTAATGGTCTAAAATAGCCTATAATTAGGGATTGAAGAGAGAGTTAGGGTTAAAATAAGGGTTCTGGGGTATCGGTAAGGGTTTAAAAATGTAAGGTTAATGGTTAAGAAACGGTAGTAAAAACTCAAAATGTCACCATTTACAACAATCTCACCTGCTCAGCAAACATTTTTATTAATCAGCTTTACAAGCGTAACGGCAAAATATTTTGGACACAAGAACTGTAGAGTTTTTCTGAGAAACGGATCGGCTTTCTTTCACCCGTGTCTGAATCAGCTTTACCACTATCTGACATTAAAGAGATAAAGACATTATAAGGGCCAATCTATGTCATTCTCGGTGCTTGCACAACGACAAAGAAAAAAGACACATCGTGCAACTTGTGTCGCAGTAAAATAATTAATAAACTTTGTATCCTCGTTGGGTTAATGAGACCAGTGTCTAGAAACAGGAGACTGTGCTGTTGTCTTTATGTCAGACACTCACACATACTTAAGACCCAGACTGAAGACACAGACAACGCATTTGGAACAGTGGGGTGTCACTAGCTGGCTAGCTGAGAAAAGAGAAGATGTTGTTTTCCTTAAGCTTCCATTATACTGTCTCAAATCAATCCCTCTTCCCTCCAAAGAGAACTAACTTTGATCAGATGGCTCTGGTGCAGTATATAGTAAATAGGTTGCCATTTTGGATGCATTTACTTCATCAGATTTGATCAAAGCCTGTACCGCATTCTTTGATATGCAAACTATGAACAAGCGTTGTACTAGCATGATGAACCCATACCCGAAGAGTTGGAAAACCAGAACTTACCATTACAGTTAATGTTTTTTGATGTCTGCACTTTTCAGCTGGTAGCAAAGCAGTGTGATGTTTGTCCGTGGAGAAACATATCAAGGCAAAGACTCGCAGCTTTTCAGCAGAGAGGGCAGCAGCTGTACATTACAGTGGATGGGGTCTGACATGAATACCTAAGACAGCAGAACTACTACATTAGTACTACAGCATTACTACATCAGTACCACTGCATCAGTACTACAGTACTACTACATCAGTACCACTGCATCAGTACTATAGTAGTTCAACCTTAGTACTACTACATCAGTAACCATTCATTGTACTACAATATCAACACCACTTCATAAAAAAGTACAGTATCACAATTTAAAATGTTCCTTACTACACTAGTGTTATGAATTGCATTTTTGTCACAATCTGAATTCTATATTTCTAGAGCATGTTCTTGGTACTTCCCCAGATGCTAAAAACCTATACAGTTTACTCAATGTGCCTTTGTGTTAACACATGTACTAGACAGTCTGATCACTTGATTTTTCTATATGTTAATTTTAAGAATATATAAAAGTATTTCTGAAAATTATCCTTTTGACACTGTTCAAATCTGGTGGATTAAACCACATTTTTCAAAGAAGGCTTTTTACAGTTTTGAGCGGAAAATACGATTGAAGCACCTTCTTTATCTTTATTTTTTCACTTGGGGGACAAATCCCACGTGTAATTCATTTAAATTACATCAACCGCTTAACATGACTGAGGGGACTTTCTCTCAACCAAGTAAACAGTTCAAATGTCACCCACTAAGCTAAATAATTTAAAAGACGTCTTCGACATCCTTTGCTCAGTGGGTAGTCTCTCCTTCCCAGTTAGGCAACAGAAGCTCACCTTAGGGTTAATTGGTTCTGCTGATGTTGTTTGGTGCCTTGTACCCTAACGCATTAGTCAAAATATAAGTACTGCACTGGAGTTTTTGTCATTCAGCTGACCAACGCATGTCACATAACTGCCCATCTACTCAACCAGCACCGGAAATGGAGGCTATACTCAGATAGCGGTTAGATAAAGCCAAGTGCCTCAATGTACAATAAGTCATGTGTGTGTGAAAATCTGTAGATACACACAATAATGGGTCTGACTGACTGTACATGAAGTAATGAGTCTGAACATGGGTCTGTGTGGGTCTGTTTGATTCTGTTAACCATCCTGTTCTTATCAGCCGACTCAATAGCCTGGGCTTCTCTCAAGACTGCCTCGTCTGGTTCTCTAACTACCTCTCTGACAGGGTCCAGCGTGTTAAATCAGAGGGCCTGCTGTTGGGACCTATGGCTGACTCCATGGGGTGCCACAGGGTTCGATTCTCTGGCCTCTCTACAGCAACAATGTGGTTCTCGCTGTTGGAGACTCTCAGATTCATCTCTATGCAGATGATAACATCCTGTATACTTTAGGCCCTTCGTTAGATACTGTACGTGCTCTCAAATCTCCAGGAGAGTTTTAATGCCATTCAGCATTCCTTCTGAAATCTACAGTTACTACTAAACTCTGGTAAAACTAAGTGCATGCTGTTTAACCGATCACTGCCAGCACTAACTAGCATCGCCACGTTAGATGGGTCTGAACTAGAATAGGTGGATACATACAAATACCAAGGTTAGACAGCTCTCCCTCTTTCCAGCCCCACATAAACAAACTCAGTTCTAAAATGAAGTCCAGAATTGGTGTTCTATTCCACAACAGTGCCTCCTTCACTCATGCTGCCAAATATGCCCTGGTGAAAATTACTATTATACTAATGTTTGACTTTGGTGATGTCATTTATAGAACTGCCTCAAACTCTCTCCTGTAAAAATTAAGTGTGATTTACCACAGTGTTATACTGTACATTTTGTTACCAGTGCCCCATACAACCCCCACCACTGCAACCTTTACACATTAGTCGGCTGGCTGTCATTAATCACTCAGCGTTTAACCATTGGTACCAACTTATTTACAAGTCTCTGTTAGGCAAAGTCCTGTTGTAACTAATCTCTCTAGTCACCATAGCTCTACCCACCCACAGTCTACACAAAAGTAGGTACATTGCCTTAGTCACTGCGAAAGCCTGCACAACTTTTGGCCGACAATCCTTTATTTCAACCACCAATGACTAAATTACAAAAAAAACCTTAAAGCCCTTATTACACCCATTGCCTTCAACCTACTCCACTTTTGTCCGATCACTGTCTGGTTTACTGTCGTCTGGATTTTCATCCACATGTCCTCACTTTTCCATGTCCATTTTGCACAGTGGATCATTTTCACCTGTACTGCTGTCATACCTGTTTGCATTCTCAAATTATTCTATTTGCTCAGAAAGGCTCAAATGTTCATCCTCTTAAAATTATTGTCATATAATTTGTGCACTCTAATGACCTACCTGCTAGATACACTTGAACCATTTTGCATGTAGACTCTTTTTTGTATTTAAATAGTTTTAATCGCCATATCAATGCTGCTCAACTGACCTACTTATACCTCATCCTCTATTGTCTGTAAATTAAACCCATACATTATTCTGTATTGCTGTGTAAATGTATGTTGGTGGGGGTCTGGGGTACACCCCCCACCCTCCCTTTGCCCAGCTTTGAGTTGGCCCGTTTGGTAGCTGTGCCATTGATTGGGGTACTGTCTATGTATTTCCTGGTTTTTCATACCTCCATGAACGCAATTCCTGCTACATGTCATGTCCATCGAGGTGACTGTTATCTTTGTCTGTTTCAAGAGCTGTTGTTTCGTCATTTGTAAGTTGCAAGTAAGCACCTTTTTATTTAAGTTGTGTGTTTTGCCGTTTGTTATTTGACTCTGTTTTATTTTGATTAAAACCCAACGAACGTGAATTTAATTGTGACAGCATGCATGTCAAACAAATTATGACTGAGTTGAAATTTGTACGAACTAAATGTTTTGCTATTACTCTGTTCAATGTCTACTCAGTGGGTGAGTTTTGAGAAAATTCATAAAAAATGTAGAATGTTAGGGAATAGTTTACATTTGTTATGTTACGTTTTTACATTATATAAACTGTCAATTTGTAAACCAATGCTATTCTATATAATGGTAACTGTATATTGAACATCCCAGGCGGTTAGCTGAGATGCTAGAACCAACACATCTGGCACCAACAAACATACCCCTGTTAGTCACCAGTTTTCTTTAATCAAACATTTGGTTGAACAATTCAATCTTGATCACGTTTACATGTTTTACATATTCAATTGTAGCCACATAATTCGCTGTGTTAACTAGTAACTACCTAATTAAGGGAAAATTACCTGAATGATTGAACTGGAGAGAAACATACTATTTTGGCCAGACACATATGAACCAGATTAACCCAGAATGGAGCTGTTGGTCTCACTCTGATGTTTTAAGATTGACACATTTTTGCATGTCTTCATCAAATCTATATTCAAATATTTGATTTCACCCCACCTATAGGGTGGGCTAGAAAGCTTTTAACACAAATTATTATTACAGTCTTTGTTGCTCAAAATGTACTGTTTGTTTTTGTGATGGTGGGGCAATATGGGTGCAGTAATTATTACAAAAGTACCAACATGTGCGCCAGGAGGGGGCGCTGGTGTAGCTGAAGACGTGACAGAACAAGTCCTCTTCTGATATTTGTACACATTTCCATCAGGTTTAGTCATTATTAGCCAGACTGACCATAGTTGTTACAGCTGTAGCTGATTACACATGTAAGCAGTTTGTATTGATTTATAAAATACAAGTTCAGTATATTTATTTTCCTTTGAGCTGACAGATAACCCCAACCCACTAAATGTGCCAGTGTTCATGCTAATGTGATATCAGACTCACATATGACACACACTATATGTATCGATTGCTTTAGCTAGGCAGGATCTCCTGTCGAACTGTTCGTGTTGTGTGTTTTTTTGCTCTATTTGCGCTGTTCATGAATGTTTTAAAATGTTCATTGCGCAATTTAATTTAAAACAAGTATAGTCATTTTTGCCGTTCTCGGTTTGTTTTATGTTCGTTGTAAATAAACCTGTTTTTGGAACAGAATATACACGCGCCTGGCTTCCTCTGTACTACACCTTGGTTTTGTGACAAGATGTGACTGTGTAGCCTGCCGTCCTCCTTTTCTGCAGCTTTCTCTGGGACTATGTGTTGCGTCCCACTGTGTAAACACACCTTGCTCAATTAGCTACAATTTTTTTGCAGAAAAGCAATTTCTGGGTAACTACTTACTATGCATGCTGTGTATTTGAGTACAGAGTTATGTCAATAAAAAATGTGCACAAATTGGACAGTGTTATCTAGATCGGCATCAGCTTTGTCCACAATGTTGTTCATACATCAAATTACAGATCTTTGTACTCTTGACAAAGTCCTATCAGTTCCTCTGCAGTTACAGTAACAAAAGGCAGCGCTAGATAGTTGAAGCAAATTCATACAAGGGTTGGTTTACGATTGGTTTCTTTGGAGCTCAGGCTAATTAATTTAATCAGATTATCTTTCCCAGTCCTTTTGCGAGACTCAAACAGGCCACTGTCTTTTTCACCCTTTCTCACACAAGTTTGTCTATGTATATTTGTGAGGTCCTACCACTTAACCCTTACCCAGATATGTGTCTTTCCAGGCTAGCACTGAACTCCTTTAACAATAACCTCAGTAACCTAACTATAATGCTTAAATGTAACCTAGCCAATACGTTCCAAGAGGGGACCTGCCTTCTGGTGATTGATTTTTTCAGTTTCACTTATGTGCATAGGAGTAAATGATACACATACACACATTTCAGTATGTACCACAGAAACTGCATAGGTTAAACTGTCTTCGAAGTTTGTGTTGAAACCACAATCATCAACATGACAAAAGATGAAATCACATTGCCGTTGTGGGCTCAGTATGTGTCAACTCCAAATTGTTAGTGTTATTTCTTTCGAAACCCCATCACTTGCAGTCACCTCATTCTCACATGTTTTATGCAAGAAACTAACCAGTGATTTTAGCAGAGCGCCTATCTTATTTCTCTATGGAATTGATGTGTGCAGAGACGACAGCTTCAAAGGTTATTTGTTAAAAGTGTTCGTTGTTACCTGTTCCCTGCAGTTATAATTATCAACAAAAGTTCACACACACACACACACACACACACTGTAGACAGTAAGCACTGGAGGTTTAGCACAGGTTCATCCTGAGTTCTGTCACTGAGTTGGCTTTTTGTGAAAAAATATTTGTATATATTTTGATATCAAGATATGAATTACATATGCTAATAAATATGTTGAAGTACTACGATGCCCTAGCCAGATGTATTTTATGGTGGTGGATTCAGATACAACAGGTTCATCTAAAGGGAAGTCAGTCTCAAGGGATATGACTGTGCAATAATTTCTCATGCCCTATCTATTTTGAGGTGGGTGTTCAAATTCCTAAAAGATGGAAATACGGAGTGAATTCTCTATTTGAAGATTGCATACTGTTTCTATGGTAACTTAAAAGAATATCAGTCAGGTCTACCCATCTCTGAATAGTTCCACCATCGTAAAATCTCTGTTACAAGCGCCAATGTAAATGTATGATGAAATATTATCAGCGTGAACCACTGTGCAAAAAAATGTGCATACTCTTTTTTTAAACCTCTGTTCCCTATTATCAACTATTTGCCTTTCCTGGAGAGCTTCAAATCCAAGAAACCTTCAACCCGAGAAACTAGACAGTATGTTCCTATATCTTCTTTGCCAATCTCAGACAGAGTTTATACTGCACCTGGGAGAGAAGGCACTGCTTAGATTAGGTCCACATGCCCAATGGAACCCTATTCCCTATGTAGTGCACTACTTTTCTCCAGGGCTTATAGGGGTTCTGGTTAAAGCGACTGTGTGTCACAGTAGGGCAGAGTGTGTCATATGGGATATGGGCCAAACATCATGGGGATTCCCAATCAGGAAAGCAACTGTTTTCTAAAGGGTGAGTGGATGAGGTGAGGGAAAAATCAAAAACACTTTTAAGTGGCGTTAACTCTTGGGAGGTCTCCAGTGGGGATTTGGGAGGAAAGGGCGGAGGTGGTTGCAACTTCAGCGATGGGCCTGGTGATTTCCTTCACTAAGCCATCTTCTCTGTTCGCCATCTTCCAGCCTTCTCTTGTACCTTATTGTTTGTTTGTTTTTAGACCCCGCCCAGTGCTGGCCCTAAAAAACGCTCGATGGGAATTATGGGAGAGGAGGAAGGGAAGGGTGCTGAGGATGGGAAAAGCCGGATAACAGTTCAACACCAAATCGGGACAAGATCCGGGTCCAACGGATCAGGATCCTCTCATTGAGTGTCGTTCTCCCTCCGGGTTTTCTGATTCACTGTGTCGACGGACTATTCTGCCTGAACTCGATCGAGAAGACTGGTCGCTTGAGTTGAACGATGATGTGAAATGGGTAACATGAAAGGTGTATGCATCCGGGTGTAGATGTGGCTTCTCAGGGCCGTAGACGTGCTTCACAACACAACAGCTTTTAAATGTCAGCCAGGACTCTTCTTTGTACTGCAGTCTTCACAGCGCATTTGGAGTCAAGTTAAAAAGGTTACTTAGAAATACCAACATAATGTCTCACGGAACCCTGGACTAGAGTACAGCCAAAATAGGATTACCGGAGCTTGAATGACTCGGATGTACAGCTTTTCCTGGAATGTTAAATCCCCATCTCCTGCGCACTTCACAGGAGGCAGTCCTTTTACGTTGAAATAACATTGTAGACAGTTATGCTTGCAAATGCATCTCTACAGGAAGCTTCAAAACCATGTAGATATTATGGAATACAATACTTTGAGACGTATCTTTTACGTAAAAGTGAATGCACCGTTAAATAACGAGGTCCACATGTCATATAAAATATAATATATAATGTAATATAATTATTTAATATTTCTTCTTCAGATTAAAAGGGTTTTGGCCCAAAACTATTAGTTTTTTCTCACATTATCCCTTTACGACTTCGTGTACCTGCTTAAACTTAAATGTATGGTTATATACAGTGAAACAGCGTTCCCTAAACGAATCCAATCCCTCCATTGTCCAAACAAAGTCCACGGCAGAGGATCGTAATGTAATGGACGTCCTAACCACTCCTCTACCTTCACAGGGAAAGTACTACGACTCGGGTGAAAGGTCATGGATATGACAAGAAAACAACGCGATTCAATTGGCCTGGGTCTAGGCCGCAGCCTAGCGACGCCCACATACCACTGCTGCGTGGGTCTGATTTCAGCTGGCGCGCTTTGCAACACACTCTCCTCTATCTTCCTCACTTTCACTGTGACTTAATTAAGCATTAAAATGTGTTAAGGAAAGCAATGCCATACAGGACATTGAGTGTGTGAAAGACAAATAAAAGGTTTTATCTGAGGTTGAAATAAACATAATAGCAAATGAGTTATTTAAGGTGCAAATATAGTTGTCAAATGCATACAACTTGATGCAGTAAATCACTTGTGCTACTAAACAAAGCTTATGTTTCAGTCTGAAGTTGGGGTGAAGTGCACCGTTCCGGAATTTAGTTTTGACATCGGTCCGATACTGGCCTAAAATAAAAACCTACAAAAAAATAGAATAATCCCACACAATCCATTAGCCTGTGGTGTAAATGCATTGAGCGACATGCCATAAAGAGAGGTGTGTCATGAGACAAGCAAGACATGTTAGGTGAACACTGCTAGCTAGAACGTGACATTAGATGTGTTAGGTTATGCAAATAATGTATAATTTACATCTTAGTTGTTAAAAAGAGGTAAAAACCTGGTATCGGATTAGTATCGATATCAGCAGGTACTCAAGTGTGCAGTATCTTTATCGGTATTGAACATAAAAAAGTGGTATTGAGCCATCCGTCGTCTAAAGCGTAGAAAAACATCTACCTCCATGAACTTGCCTTAGAGATTGAACTTGCCATAGAGATACTGCCAGCAGAAGATGTGCATTTCAAAGAAACCTTGAGGTGCCCCTGTTGAGAAAAACAACCGAATACGTCATACAGGATGACAATGTAATTAGAGCCACAGAGAGTGATTACAACATGAGGATGGAGATTGCTTTTGCACAAACACCTCTTGCCTCCCAGCCTTGTCGTGCTATATGCAGCTCTCCAGACTCTAGAGTAAACACTGGAGACAAACTGCTGGGACACACACATCCCAGCTCGCACTGAGCTACTGCCACTGCCAGCTTTCACTTCCAAGGGCATCTGGAATCGATCAGGTGTGGAACAACAACAGTAATCGCCCTCGCATCCTATCCTAACGCATGTACACGCACACACACGCGCACGTCTGCACATGCATCTCTTCTGGTTGTAAGTAGATACAGCTAATCGGAGTGCCCACGCCTCAAACCCTTCAAGGTCTCTTTCATGAGTGAGGCAACCGGGGAAATAAATGGGAAATTGTGATAGATGGCACCTCATAATACTCTGTAATTACATTTTGTACCTGTGCACTTGACCTGCAGGCAATGTTTTAGAAATCGACAGGTCACTTTATGGACTGAGAATAAGGGGTTAACGATGTTTTCTTCCTTGACATTAGCTGACCAGGTGTGTGATGGCCTCGTTACAAGGCACCTTAAAATACTGCGTAATTACATTTTGAACTTGTGCACTTGACCTGCAGGCAATGTTTTAGAAATCGACAGGTCACTTTATTGACTGAGAATAAGGGGTTAACGGTGTTTTCTTCCTTGACATTAGCTGACCAGGTAGGTGATGACCTCATAACAAAGACAAGAAGCTCCTCACCCACCGTAATTGTGAAGTCTGACTTTCATTCATTTCGACCTTAGCTTTTTCACTTAGACAACATGATTGCTTTAAGTTTGATGAGTTACTAAGAACTCGGCTAAGAACCCTTACAGAACCCTTACTGTTGAAATAGTCAATATGAGTTTACAGCAGATGCAGTCTTCTGACGTGTACCAAGGATTCTTGAGGTGGGAGAGTGAATGTTTATTGTGTGTGAGAAAAGAAAGGTGTCTACTGACCTGTGCTGTCCCCAGGGAGGCAAACGGAACGGGTTAAAGTGCAATCTTCTGTCTCCAGCTTCCATTTTCTTCTTGCCTCACTCTGCTAATACACACACACATGCACACACACACGTGCTTTCCGAAACTAGCTTTCATCTCAAGGAGAGGCCACGCCGGACGATCCCACATTAATATTTCAGATATCTACCACCTAGCACAAAAAGTAGAAAAGCCATTTTTGTTCCACTGCTTATAGTTGTTACACAATGTTAGTGTATGTGAGCAACCAGGTCAGGAAACATATTGTGTAAATAGTATAAGAGCTTACAAATTAGCTTTACATTATTGTTATCATTATTATTCATTTTTAAGCCAATGATATCCAATCATTAAATGTATTACTGAATATGTTTCATGTATCTTGCCTATAAGCTTTGGTCTTCACAGGCACCACCTAGCCAAACATAAATTGCAAGGGAGAAAAGAGGCAAAGGTGTTGTCCCAGTGTGTAAAAGTGTCAATCAGGAGTTAATTACTGCCAATCTGAATAAGAATGTTTAGTCTCAAAAACAGACTGATGTTCCAATCAATCGGGTTAGGGCTTCTGAATAGGCCCAGTGTTTTAATCTTGTTCTTGTCGGGAAATATGTGGGTGGAGATTATTGACCGATTCCATTCAGCAGCGAACTCATGTCTGGATTCAATTACCCTGGATAATTAACGTCTTTAGTGAGCATGGCATTCAGTTAACATTCCACTCTGAATTCTCTTTCGCAGCAATCGGTTTAAAATGTAGGTTGAAATTTACAGTCTTATCGGTTGCATTGTGTGGGTGGTCTCTTGATTAACCTCTCAAATGATTGTACCTAAGAACATCCATAAACAGCAGTGATTGGTGAGTCTGTTCGCATATCGAAAACAAATATGAATGTTGGAGAAGGTATATTATTATGCTGAGGAAATGAGGAGGCATATTATTATACTGAAGAGATGAGGAGGCATATTATTATACTGAGGAGATGAGGAGGCATATTATTATGCTGAGGAAATGAGGAGGCATATTATTATACTGAGGAGGTGAGGAGGCATATTATTATGCTGAGGAAATGAGGAGGCATATTATTATACTGAGGAGGTGAGGAGGCATATTATTATGCTGAGGAAATGAGGAGGCATATCATTATACTGAGGAGGTGAGGAGGCATATTATTATGCTGAGGAGATGAGGAGGCATATTATTATGCTGAGGAGATGAGGAGGCATATTATTATACTGAGGAGATGAGGAGGCATATTATTATACTGAGGAGATGAGGAGGCATATTATTATGCTGAGGAGGTGAGGAGGCATATTATTATGCTGAGGAAATGAGGAGGCATATTATTATACTGAGGAGGTGAGGAGAAATATTATTATGCTGAGAAAATGAGGAGGCATATTATTATACTGAGGAGATGAGGAGGCATATTATTATGCTGAGGAGATGAGGAAGCATATTATTATGCTGAGGAGATGAGGAGGCATATTATTATACTGAGGAGATGAGGAGGCATATTATTAAGCTGAGGAAATGAGGAGGCATATTATTATACTGAGGAGGTGAGGAGGCATATTATTATGCTGAGGAAATGAGGAGGCATATCATTATACTGAGGAGGTGAGGAGGCATATTATTATGCTGAGGAGATGAGGAAGCATATTATTATGCTGAGGAGATGAGGAGGCATATTATTATGTTGAGGAGATGAGGAGGCATATTATTATACTGAGGAGATGAGGAGGCATATTATTATACTGAGGAGGTGAGGAGGCATATTATTATGCTGAGGAGATGAGGAGGCATATTATTATGTTGAGGAGATGAGGAGGCATATTATTATACTGAAGAGATGAGAAGATGAGGAGGCATATTATTATACTGAGGAGATGAGGAGGCATATTATAATACTGAGGAGATGAGGAGGCATATTATTATACTGAGGAGATGAGGAGGCATATTATTATACTGAGGAGACGAGGAGGCAATTTTTTATACTGAGGAGATGAGGAGGCATATTATTATAATGAGGAGACGAGGAGGCATATTATTATACTGAGGAGACGAGGAGGCATATTATTATACTGAGGAGGTGAGGAGGCATATTATTATACTGAGGAGGTGAGGAGGCATATTATTATACTGAGGAGGTGAGGAGGCATATTATTATACTGAGGAGGTAAGGAGATGAGGAGGCATATTATTATACTGAGGAGATGAGGAGGCATATTATTATACTGAGGAGATGAGGAGGCATATTATTATACTGAGGAGATGAGGAGGCATATTATTATACTGAAAAGATGAGGAGATGAGGAGGCATATTATTATACTGAGGAGATGAGGAGGCATATTATTATACTGAGGAGGTGAGGAGGCATATTATTATACTGAGGAGGTGAGGAGGCATATTTTTATACTGAGGAGATGAGGAGGCATATTATTATACTGAGGAGATGAGGAGGCATATTATTATACTGAGGAGATGAGGAGGCATATTATTATACTGAGGAAATGAGGAGGCATATTATTATGCTGAGGAGATGAGGAAGCATATTATTATACTGAGTAGGTGAGGAGGCATATTATTATACTGAGGAAATGAGGAGGCATATTATTATACTGAAGAGGTGAGGAGGCATATTATTATTTTGAGGAAATGAGGAGGCATATTATTATACTGAGGAGGTGAGGAGGCATATTATTATACTGAGGAGATGAGGAGGCATATTATTATACTGAGGAGATGAGGAGGCATATTATTATACTCAGGAGACGAGGAGGCATATTATTATACTGAGGAGACGACGAGGCATATTATTATACTGAGGAGGTGAGGAGGCATATTATTATACTGAGGAGGTGAGGAGGCATATTATTATACTGAGGAAATGAGGAGGCATATTATTATACTGAGGAGACGAGGAGGCAATTTTTTATACTGAGGAGATGAGGAGGCATATTATTATACTGAGGAGACGAGGAGGCATATTATTATACTGAGGAGGTGAGGAGGCATATTATTATACTGAGGAGGTGAGGAGGCATATTATTATACTGAGGAGGTGAGGAGGCATATTATTATACTGAGGAAATGAGGAGGCATATTATTATACTGAGGAGGTGAGGAGGCATATTATTATACTGAGGAGATGAGGAGGCATATTATTATACTGAGGAGATGAGGAGGCATATTATTATACTGAAGAGGTGAGGAGGCATATTATTATACTGAGGAAATGAGGAGGCATATTATTATACTGAGGAGGTGAGGAGGCATATTATTATACTGAGGAGATGAGGAGGCATATTATTATACTGAGGAGATGAGGAGGCATATTATTATACTCAGGAGACGAGGAGGCATATTATTATACTGAGGAGACGACGAGGCATATTATTATACTGAGGAGGTGAGGAGGCATATTATTATACTGAGGAGGTGAGGAGGCATATTATTATACTGAGGAAATGAGGAGGCATATTACTATACTGAAGAGATGAGGAGGCATACTATTATACTGAGGAGGTGAGGAGGCATATTATTATACTGAGGAGGTGAGGAGGCATATTATTATACTGAGGAGGTGAGGAAGCATATTATTATGCTGAGGAGGTGAGGAGATATATTATTATGCTGAGGAGGTGAGGAGGCATATTATTATACTGAGGAGATGAGGAGGCATATTATTATACTGAGGAGATGAGGAGGCATATTATTATACTGAGGAGGTGAGGAGGCATATTATTATGCTGAGGAGATGAGGAGATGAGGAGGCATATTATTATACTGAGGAGACGAGGAGGCATATTATTATACTGAGGAGGTGAGGAGGCATATTATTATACTGAGGAGACGAGGAGTCATATTATTATACTGAGGAGACGAGGAGGCATATTATTATACTGAGGAGGTGAGGAGATATATTATTATACTGAGGAGGTGAGGAGGCATATTATTATACTGAGGAGGTGAGGAGGCATATTATTATACTGAGGAGGTGAGGAGGCATATTATTATGCTGAGGAGATGAGGAGATGAGGAGGCATATTATTATACTGAGGAGACGAGGAGGCATATTATTATACTGAGGAGGTGAGGAGGCATATTATTATACTGAGGAGACGAGGAGGCATATTATTATACTGAGGAGACGAGGAGGCATATTATTATACTGAGGAGGTGAGGAGATATATTATTATACTGAGGAGGTGAGGAGGCATATTATTATACTGAGGAGGTGAGGAGGCATATTATTATACTGAGGAGGTGAGGAGGCATATTATTATACTAAGGAGGTGAGGAGATGAGGAGGCATATTATTATACTGAGGAGATGAGGAGGCATATTATTATACTGAGGAGGTGAGGAGGCATATTATTATACTAAGGAGGTGAGGAGATGAGGAGGCATATTATTATACTGAGGAGATGAGGAGGCATATTATTATACTGAGGAGGTGAGGAGGCATATTATTATACTAAGGAGGTGAGGAGATGAGGAGGCATATTATTATACTGAGGAGATGAGGAGGCATATTATTATACTGAGGAGGTGAGGAGGCATATTATTATACTGAGGAGGTGAGGAGGCATATAATCAATGACATGCTCCATTTGTATTTATCCCTGCTGAAAGTAAAAGAGCAATTTGGGTCCAAAATGGTACCCCTGTTCCATATGCAGATCTATGGGTCTTGTTCAGAAGTAGTGCACTACATTGGAAAAAAAAATTCCATTTGGGCCACATGCTTTGAACAGGAAACAACTGTATAGTTTAGGAGTGTGAACCGATCATGCAGAGATTGGTCAATAAACAACCCAAGAGTTTAACACATCGCCTCAGGGGGTGTCTCTAGAGTCCTTTAGAAGAAACAAGAGCCAATGTCTCTGAGTCATTAGATGACAATGGATAGACAATAGAACAGAAGAAACATGGACCAGATCTTAGCTAAGTGTCGTAGCGCAAAAATAAAATGCAGGTGAGTGATCTCTTCTGGCTGGTTATTCTTGTCCACTGCATTGAGCATAACCTGGGCTTTTCTAAAATACACACCAGAAACAAGTAAATAAACACACATAAGAACAAAGACACACATTTCTGCATACGCACCGACACATACACGCACAACACAATACCTCCATCAGACTTCGCAGGTATTTTAAAAAAAAGTATGGTTGTTCGATCAACTCATTGTCCTATCAACTCATTTTCCAATCAACTTATTGTCGGATCAACTCATCTGCCATGAGAGCATAACCTAAATTGTGTTTCTATGCATAAACGTTCATGACAAAAGTTTTTTTTTTCCTCTGCCATGATGATCCACGTTTACCGGAGTTCATGTGAGGTACAATTTCTTTATTTGCTCATTCAAACTTCTATATATGTTTTGCAGACACTCCACTGATTTGGAATTCAGCAAAGCAGCTTACCTAGCAATCACTAGGGGCTTTTAGCGACAATTTTGGCTCTCTTGGGAACTTTTATTTAAAGAAATTGATTGAGACCAAAGCAGGTGTATCCCTCTGGGGACTTTTTAGCAGTTAGATTTGTGTTTTTGCACACAAAAAAGACCAAAACAAAATGCAACTTGAGGCCCATGGAACAGGTCATTTTCATTGTGGCTAACAAGATTACTTTTTCAAACATGCATGACAATACATAAGATGGACACAGCAGTACCATTTGAGGGTAGCAAATATTTTAGGAGAAAAGCAACGATGGCCTCTAGTGTTTAAAAACACAGGGTGTCTGGCAAAAGTTTGTGTTGCTGTTGCCAAGGTCATCTGTTCACTGCTCAAGTGTTTTAGTCATGTCGCGTGCATCGCAAACGGAGGGCCCTGCAGTGGCGAAAGTCATTATGTGTCCCAAACGACACACTATTCCCCAGTGTTCTGCTCTTGACTAAATCCCAATGGGCCCTGGTTCCAAAATAGGGCACTACAGGGAATTCTGTGCTTTCTGAGATGCAATACGTAATGAAGGCTTGAGCCCTGCAGCGGTGCAAGGACACAACAAAACAGACTACCTGGTGTGAAACCTGTAGTGGAACACTGATCTCCACTATGTTAATAGGTATAGAAGCAAAATCTTGCAGAAACCTACTTTTATATGCAGTTCAAACATTTGGCTGTCTCATATTTTGCAGCTTTTTCCCTGGACAATGTCTAATCTTGCAGTGCACTCACATGTTGTGTGTTGGGAGCACATGTCTAAAATGAAATAGAGAATGTCATAATAGCATATTTTATTTAAAAAGCTGGGGAGGCTGAGGTTTCTATTGAAACAATGTACTGTTCTATTACATAAATTATGTTTTACTAATTTACATTCGGGTTTTTTAGAAGCGTGATACTGTGCATGAGCCTGACAAGAAACAATTAAACACTGCATGTATAAAGATATATATAATACACAATAGTATATATATTGTTGCTATGGACTGACATCTACTGAGCATTAATACCTCCTTGAAGTAGCTTTGCTGCCATCTACTGCTTATGTCTGGAACTCAAGCACATCAAAACAGGCAACAACAAAAAACGATGTACACCTTCTGCAAATCCAACAGGAGGTTCCCTGTGACTGTCTCATGAAGCTGGTTGAGAGAATGCAAAAAGTGTGCAAAGCAGTCAACCAGTCATACTGTGTCTACTGTGAAGAATCTTCAATACGAAATGTATTTTGATCTGTTTAACAATGTTTTGGTTGATACATGATTCCATTTATGTTATTTCATAGTTATGTTTCAGTCTTTTCTTGTGGTGTCTACTCCTGTTCTGCCCCCTCCTGACCCTAGTGTGTAATGTTCCTTATTGTCCATTCTAGTAGTCTCCATTATGTTATTAGTTGTCATTTCTTTCACCTGTGTACTCTGTTTTCAGTCATTAGCACTTGCATTTAGTCGGTTCTGTTTCTATGTCCTTGATTCAAGCCTATATTAATGGAAAATCCTAAGTTTCGATAACTTTTACGTATGTGTTCTACCTTCTTGGAGCAAAATCATAACAATAGTGCTGATGTCTTTACTATTATTGTACACTTGTAAGTAATAAAACTAAAGAAAATCCAATGAGGCGGTGCAGTTATTGGGAAACCCTCTCATCCACGTTTAGTGGTGCTTAAAATTGTGTGAGCCCCAATTATAAATATGTTTAGTGTTCGCAACAAAATCTTATTCCAAATATTGGTTTAGAGGAATGCATTTATGTAGCAGAAAAACTACATTAAATGCAGGGGGGAATAATTGAACCTGTGGAGGACTGTCTGAGGGAAGTGCTGGACCAACAAATCAGTGTATGTGTAGATGATAGAGGATAATCAGGTATTTGGAACTGCTCACATTCTCAAATCACATTGGCAAGCTACACTGTTAAAGCTTGTCTTCTAGCTCGACTTTCTCTACCCTTATAATTCATCCTTTACCCAATCTGATAAAATCACCCTGCTTCAGATGACAACTCATGCTAGATTGTGGACAGTGGACACACATTTAGAGGCATTGATAATGGAGCTTGTGAGTGGCTAGACATTTCTCATCCACATTTGTCATTAATGCGAATTTCAGGATTCATCACTTCACTCTGTACACAAACTAGCCATCACTATATAGCCAAATCCATGTGTTAATGCTTTTTTACCACGCCATCTCGGGCCTCACTTCCCTGTGTCTGAGATGTCTACTACCCCCCTCCTCCACCTTCAGCACTACCTCTGCTAGCCACATCCCAATACATATTGGCAAAGAACACATCTGGTTTTCCCTCCCTTCAGTTCGACACACATACGATTCTCCAAATCCAAAAAAGTACACGTATTCATCATTTTTAGTGTCTCTACAAAGACATTCATTAAATGCATCCCGGATCAACGTTTCTATGAAAAAAGACAAATAATCATGAGCAATATAGTGTTTGCATTGTGTTGTAGATTCCAGTGTCTATCTAACCCTAACCCTTATTTTAGTAATGCCTTGTTGTCCTGTTGTCTGTGTCTACATGTTTCAAATAAGTTTGTGTCCCATCGTATTGGTTTAATAAAGTTTGCTGCCGAGACTGTTCTTCTCATGTATGCAGTTTTCCTTTCTTTATCTGCTTTTTTAATTTGTAGTTCAGAGTTGTCTTTCTGTGTTTGATTTTATTGTATTATTGTTAATACTGTGCTGTTGCCATGTTTCTACTGTCTGTGACTTCTATTTTATCCCTATGCCCATTCCATATGGGAGGTCTTTTTGAATCCTGACAGACAAATGTGTAAAAATAAGAATGTGTTGTTAATTGACGTACCTGATCAAATAAAAACACTTTGCACTTTCATTAAACAAGATAATCATGTGAATTTGATTGAATTTCTTATATTCGCACAGGTCTGTACACTTCTTGACCCTACATTCTGAAGTGCAATATTCCTGGGAAGTAGCTTAAAAAGACACCATGGTGGTTCAGCTGAATACAAGCATTACGTGGCATTAATCACATTTTCAAAGCATTCCCTGTCTAGTCCATGCGGTTTTACCAGCGGCATTGAACTTTGGAAGTAACGTCGCGTTGGAATCGTATCAAATGTCAAACAAGACATCAGCTGGGTCACACACAGGTTATATATTGACATCTGTCACCTAGGCCAGCCACGAGCCAATCTCCAGTTTAGGTAGCAATAGTTATTTGTACTTTTATATATATATATATATATAAATATATATATATATATATACAGAACTCGTGTCTGACTATGATTTTATTCTTATTGCAATTTTTCATAAAAAAAAACGTGTCCATGATTCGTTATTTGAATATGTCATTTCTATATTTCATCATAATTCTGAAGCATCGGGACTGACCCAGGGCCAGGCGGGACTTATATGTGACGCGTTACGCAGCTAAATGAGGCAACATTGCGCCATCCACACATGGATACATCCGCGTGTCAGCACATTAGTGTGCCGGGTTGAAAGGGGATCAGGTTATACTGCCAAACGCCGGTGCACCAAACACAACCAGCAAATTGTTTTCGTTTATTATTAAGAAATGACACACACTTGCGTTATCTTTCCTCCAGAATGATTGAGACCTCACTGGGTCGGTATGTAAGAAGTAATGTGTTGGCAGGGAAATTCCATGCCAACACATTACCAACACCCGGAAAACTATTACAATCGCAAATTAACATTTATGAGATGCCAATGTTAACTCCTCCCCTAAAATCATCCGAATGGTTAGTAACTCCTACATGCACACTGTCACCACTTATTTATACACGAGCACTCGCAAAAAAATCACAATCATCTGACATTTGACCAACTTACTAATGAACAGCAACATAACTAGTTTTATGTAGCTTGAAATTGTATGTTTAAACTCTTTTGAACTTCAAGCATGGACAGCAAAGGTAAGATTAAAATACTATACGCGTCAGATGCTGTACTTGTGAACTGTTGAAATGTGTTTACATTGTCTTGATCATGCTGACTAAGGCTTTTTGGTACAACATGCGTATTTGAGTTATCTGTTAATTGAATCAATGACAATATTATTGATTTTAGGCTAGAAGTCTATGAATCAATATGTTGTATATGCACCAGTCATACATATTTTATGTTGTTACATAGCTCTTATAACCACTATATGACAAATTGTTTCAGATTGTTCAATAATGAAGAAAGATCATGTAGACTTCCTGAACAAGAGACATATTTAACAAAAATCTGTCTGACATACAAAGCCAAAAAAGTCATTATGGTCAAGTTTTTTTTTTTTAATCGCTATGACCACACCTGTATGACTAACTCTATAATTATTTATAATTATAATATCCAATGGCAGCTGTTAAACGTACAAAATAAGTAATTATGGTCAATTCTTATTGCAAATCACTGTGACTTCACCATTATGTGTTTAAGTGTTTAATTATTACCTCCAATAGCAGTTGCCTTCTTGGTCGATAAAAACTAATAGCAGTATCAGAGATTTTTTTAAATGTTAATATCTTTTTTTCTTCCTGTGTTGGTGGTGTTTTTACTGGTCGTCGCCATTTGTGTGCCCTAGACTGGTCTAGTGGACACCCTAATTTCAGGAAAAGGTTTGGCAAAGAAAACATTCAGTTTAACCGAGGGTTAGAAATTCCACAACCATGTGACAGATGGCAAATTTATGTTGTTTTTAATTATTTAAAATGTGTTATTGACTTGCGCTATCTTACTATGACGTCTGATTATAAATGACCAATACATTTGCTACAGCTCCATGAAAATTAGGGCCTCTCAGCACATGCCCTGTGTCTCTGGTACGTCATCCAGTCTTTAAGTTTTGAATTTTTTAGATTTGGTATATCGATGGGTTTTAATTTAAGTAAAACAAACATCGATCGATAAACACATAAACTGTCTGAAATTAAAGTGTGCTTACAATAGCAAAACACTGAAGCCAACCTGATGTGAATGATTATGAACGACGTGACACAAGACAGGTACAAAGTCCGAGATTAGTTCATGAATGAAACAGAATGTCCGAAATGCAGGGTGATGACGAAACCGACATCACCCCACCGCTACAATATGAGAAATATCCTATTTCAAATATATGAAACTGAAAAGATTAATATGTAGTTTGAATTTGCTCCTGGCATATTATAGTACTCTCTATTGAGACCCCAACAGGTCTCTTTGTTTTAAAAAAAAAACACGACTAAGAATCATCTCACAGAGATTGATTAAGTACTGCAACGTCATGAATTTCACAGGAACATGGCTTAACAGTAGCAAACCAGACAATGCTAGCCTTGAGGGGCTCCATGACTTCCGTGCCAATTGAACGTCATTAGACTCAGATCAAGAGAGGTGGTTTGTGCATTTATGTGAATGAAACGTGGTGTACAAACTCTAGCCTCATCGGGAGTCTCTGCTCAAACAATCTGGAATATATTATTGTTAGCTGCATACCCTTTTACCTGCCCCGGGAGATGCTACAGCTAAGCTAGCGAAGCAATAACTGCAGGCTGCCATTAGCAAACAACAAAGGGCATATCCTGAAACCACTATGATTGTTGCAGTGGATTTCAACCACTCCTGCCTGAAAACTATTTTGCGTAATGTTACCTGCCCCACAAGAGGACACAATAAACTAGAACATGTGTACACATACATTCCGGAGGCTTACAAATCCACCCCCCCTACCCCACCTGGGTCAGTCTGATCACCTTTCACTGCTCAAGCCACTGAAGTACCTACTAGGGATGTAAACGGTTAATCGACTATCGATTAATTGTCGATAAGAATTTACTCGATTAAATTAAATGCCTCTCAAGACACTCTAGGAGAAGTGGGAGGGGCTGGTCCGGGCACTCACACAGAGGGGGGAGGGGCTGGTACGGGCACTCACACAGAGGGGGGAGGGGCTGGTACGGGCACTCACGCCATGGTTGTAGGAGCCGCTAAGGGCACTTTAGTAAAAGTGGGAGGGGCTGGTACAAACACTCACGCCGTGGTGGGAGGAGCCGCTCAGGGCACTTTAGGAAAAGTGGAAGGGGCTCATCCTGGCACTCATGCAGAGGGGGGAGGAGCCTCTCAAGACACTCTAGGAGAAGTGGGAGGGGCTGGTCCGGACACTCACGCCGTGGTGGGAGGAGCCGCTCAGGGCGCTTTAATCGAAGTGGGAAGGGCTCATCCTGGCACTCATGCTGTGGGAGGATCGGGTCTAGCTCCTCTTCAGGGGAGACCAGCTCTGTGGTGTTATAATAGTCCGGTCCTGGCCCTGACAGCTCAAGCCAAATCCCCCACCATCTCCTAGCCACCTCTGGAGGCTGGTACTCCAGGCCTTTAGGTGGTCTTTGGGTCCTGGAGGTTGGTGGCTGGAATGGGTCATAGCCCTGTTGGAGCTGGGGGTGTGGCTGTGGCTCCAGAGCTCTTGCTGGCTCTGGCTGCAGCCCCGGAGCAGTGGGTGGTTGCTGTGGCAGCACCAGGGTCGTGGGTGTTCTCTCCGCGGACCTCCTTGAACACCCCGTTAGCTCCCCCCCCAGAAATTACTTTGGGGCACCTCCGGGATGTCCTCTTGCCTTCATAGAAGGCCCGCGGACCCATTGTCACTGACCCTAAATGCTGCATAGGTGGTTCATATACAGCATACGGCCGGAGACGTAGCCACCGCTCCTGTGGTGTCTCCGGCCGATTCCACTCCAACCGCTCCGTGGGGCGACGGTGAGTTTCATCCGACGGGGCGCTATAGCTTGCCCCCCGTGGAATCCACTCATCGTCTGGCTCCGCTGGCGTTCTCTTTGGCTTCGCATTCTTTCACGACTTGCTGTAGGTGTAGTGTGGGAAGCCATACGCAGAGCCACGGTAATCCGTTCAACAGGTTAATTTAAACATACAAAAGTAAAACAAACCGTGAACGGCTACGCCCCCACACCATCGTGACAACGTAGGCGTAATTGAACGTGTCACGAGATTCTCGCGGGCGGCGAGAGACCCGACACTAACTTGAGGCGTCAAAAAAGAAAAAAGCTACAACATGAGCGCCCATGACCGCAATTCAAACGTGACAGAACGAGCTTCCATAAGTAAGGAGAAAGCGGACAGTTGGTAAGAGAGGAAATACTAATTCATTGGTATGGAAGTGGTTCGGCTTTCTGAGATCTGATAAACTTCAGGTTTCAGCGTGCTGCTAAATGTTCCGGAGAGTGGAGCCGACTAGCAGCGTGTTATGTTAAAGCTGCAGTACCTTTTTAGTAAAAAATTAGCAAAATGTATATAATGAGCCAGTACATCATGAATCCAATATCCAAACCGTGTTTTGTTTTATCCTGAATCACTATGGTACACTTATAATAAGTGTTTATATTCGGACTATTTTAAACTACTTCGGCTCCGCTGCGGCGTAGCCCAGTAAATGTGTGATTCGTCATAGACATAAACGGAGAGAAGAAGTTCCGGCTACAATGATCTTCCGCAAGATGCATGCAGAGCGCCAAAAGTTACATTTAAAGTTAAATATATTAATAAGGTCAGTCTGAGAGTCTTATGTTTATTTGACTTTTCTTGTTTGTATAAAGGTTAAATACAAATAAAAAGTGAACGTTAATTTATTTCTACCGTTTCATTTCTAAAATATTATGTAGTTATATAGGAGGAGGTTTCATGGACTTGGCAAATTCGTTTTTCAGAAGATTGTAGGTACAGACATCTGTTGTGGGTGTTCTTGGCATTTTTTTGTTCATATCGATATCGGAATTATATCGTATCGACCGAAAAAAACGCCGCTTATCAGTTAATCGTTAATCGATCGATAAAGTCAATCAACTAATGATTAATGAATTAATCGATAATTTGCATCCCTAGTACCTACTAGGGATGTTAACCGGTGACCGTTTGACCGGTGGTTGACTGTTTCGACGTTAACAGGTCAAAGTTATTGTTAGTCGTTTAAAAAAAAGTGATCTCTAAATTAGGCAATTATAAATATTGGAATAAACGCTACTACAGTTAGCCATCTTATTCCAATATGTTTTTTCTGTAAAGTGAAATAATCCCTCACGCAAAACATTTTGCGCGCCGTCACACCGTTTGGGTTCGCGCGCTCACGTGGTTTGCAAAAAGTAAATGCTACAGTCTAAAACACTCGTCATCTTTCTTTATTATTGTTAGCAGTAGCACTACACTCAAACTAAAGCGGCGTCTCTTCGGAGATGTCATTTTCTCAAATGAGCCGCGGCAATGTTTCTAATGAGCTTCTAACGCTAGACAAATGACTTTATTTTAAACGCGATCACCTGGCTTGCCTTGTACCCAAACTATTTCAAAACTAAGGAGCAATGTGTCCTCCGATTACATACAAGCTCCTCTGCGCCGCATTTGCGGGACTTGTTTCGCGCTGTAGGGGATTTAAAAAAGGTGACGTGAGTGGAAGGGCGGTGCTGGGGCAGTGTGTGTGTGTGTGTCTGTGTGTGTGTGTGTGTGTGTGTGCGCGCATAGAGATGAGACAGAGTAGAGAAATTGCAGCCGCGGCTCGAAATGGCTGTTATTTCAAATAGCGTAGCATATTTTAAACTAAACGGTTAACCGGTTTCAACCGGTTAATGAGGCTTGGTGTCTGGTCAAGAACATTTTTAGTTTTCGCCATCCCTGGTACCTACCCTTATCAAGCGTGTGAAACCTACAGTGAGGACAGTCAATCTCTGGCCTGACGGGTCAAACTCATTACTAGAGCTCCAGTTTCAACACAGTTTTAACACTGGAGTCAGTTTGCCACTTATGCTGCCACTACTGAGGATGCCATCTCCACTACTGTCCACTCTGCCCTGACCCACCTGGACAAAACCAACACATGTGAGGATGCTGTTCATAGACTTTAGCTCAGAATTCATCACAGCCATCCTCTCTAGGCTGGTTACCAAACTTCATGACCTTGGGATCAGCCCCTCTTACTGCAACTGGACTCTAGACATCTTAACCAACAGACATCAGTCTGTCAGTTTAGACAACCTCACCTCCACCCTGACCCTGAAAACCGGTGTCCCACAGGGCTGTGTTCTTTGCCCACTCTTGTACTCCCTCTTCACCCATGATTGCATCCCTGTACACTCCCCTGTATGCTCCAATATCATCATCATTAATTTCGCAAATGACGCCACTGTGGTTGGTTGGATCAGATACAACAGTGAGGCAGCCTTCAGAGGAGGTCAAGCACCTAGTGGTTTGGTGTGCGGATAACAATCCATGCCCCAGTTCTCATTGATGAGACCACAGTGCAACATTTGGCCAGCTACAAATTCTTGGGTTTCCACATCTCCAACAACCTATCCTGGTCCTTCAATACCACAACCCTGGTGAAAAAGGTGCAACAGCACCAGTACTTATTAAAGAAGTTAAATAAGGCCTACCTCTCTACCAACATCCTGGTAAAGAAAATCAGCTGTACGGTTAAGAGCATTCTGAGAAACTGTGCCTTAGTTTGGTACAACTGCCGTGTGGCATTATCAGGGACCCCTCACACCTGAGCCATAAACTGTTTGCCCCCCTGCCATCAGGCAAGTGGTACAGATCTCTATACTGCACACGCACCAGCTGGCTTGGGTACAGTTTTTCCAGCTGCCATTACCTTGCTGAACTGAAACCATTCGGTAACCTTGCCATGCTCACTGCTACTGTACTCCTCATTGCTACCTCTTGCCCTACACATGGCTATGTTATTCACATTGGGCCATATTCTTCAACCGTTCTTAAGAAGAAATTCGTTCTTAAAACCCACTTACGCAGTTTCCACGAAGGTTCTGACATTCACCAATGTTTACTTATCTGGAATTTGTTCTTAGGAAAGAACAGAATCTACCCACAGTGAAAAGCACTCTTACCTAGATTTGCACTCTGACATTTTCGTGACAAATCATTAGTCTCTGCGTTTTCATCAATTGTACATTGCTTTAAATATTATGAAGAATAACATTATGAATAATATTCAATTATTTCAAATATTTGCATATATTTAACGCTTTTCTGTGGATGGCACCCCCGAGATTGTAGTAATTCCGATTAGAGCTGTAATCGGGCATAAAAAGTGAGACCCGCCCCGACAGAATTCGGCCCGAGCCGGACCTGAGCCGGACAGTTTTTATAAAGCCCGAAGGCCGAACCCGGTCATTTTGCTTTTCATATTTCAATTTTTTGCATTCGGCATAACCGGATCGTTTTTTTAATTAAAAGTGAGATTTTAATCTTTTGGCCGGTGCAACCAAATGTATGGGCCACAGTCCTGCCTGCGTTTTCACCTCTTCAGCATCCATTCGCTAAATGAAACGCGTACCTGACCACTCATTCATCGCGCAATCCGGAGCGCAAGAGACCGAGCCCGAACCCGACCCGAGTGTAATGATAGACATTAAGACCGAACCCGACACGACCCGGGGGTCGGGTTCGGGCAAAGATCTGCAGCTCTAATTCCGATTATGTCCCCGATGCCCCGGTCCAGCTCAGTAAGGACAGTGCAAGCCTTTCACCCTCCTGTGGTCAGCATCTCTCGTTTGTGTTTGGCAATACTTTTTTCCCCCTCAAACTTCATGTCAAACCATTTCTTTTTTATGTCATTTTTATGTGGTTCGTCCTTCCCCTGACACAGCGTTCACAGAACGAATGATTAAATCCCATGCATTGTATTGGATTTTGCAACCACTAGGCCTACTGACGCTGCTAAATATTACATAAGCCTGTTCACTTATTGCAGAAGTATTTCCACTTCTGAACTACAGAAGTAATTTGTTCTTTTGCCGTCTGATCCTCTATACTGTCTATACATGTTGGTTTAGGCATTTTTGCATTCTCCACATTTTTACAATGAGTTCTCACTCCACCCTGCAGTTTAATGCCCTTTTATGGGAAATACCGGGGCGTTTACCTATGCTAATTAGGAACAACGGAGACGCGCTTTCAATTTACGAAGACGTGGTGTTCATCATTATAGGAACGTAGGTACGAACAATTACACCATATAAGAAGACGTTCGTGAATTTGAGTAAGACTTTTTTTAGGACCTTTCTTAGGAACGAATTTAAGAAATAACTTAAGAAAACATTGAAGAATATGGCCCAATATTTGCCATTTGCACGATGCATACTGTTTGTACTCTCCATTTGCCAGATGTTTTCCGCTTGTACTGCCCTCCGCATTTTTGCAATTTGTTACATGCTCATTTGTGAACTGCAAATTTACTTATACATGTCAATTGCACATCCTTACATTGTCTTTCATCTCAATTGACTGATTCATTGGCACATTGACACACTGCCCTGAATACTTTTTAGCACTGGTCTTTTTAATCTTCTGGTTGGATGCAAACTGCATTTTGTACTGTATTTGTACACTTTTATACAAAAAGTGATTAATTGAAGCGAACAGTTGACTTTAGTTCTTCTCTGTGAAATTTCAACTTTGAGTAGAACGGAATTCAATGACAGAGTTCTGGAAGGAACACAGCCGCCAGGCCACCGTTGAGGAAATGATGTTAGACTCCCACGCCAAAGAGCTGAGCCAGCTTGAGCGGCCCGAGATCCTCTCCCTGTTGCCCAGTCTGCACGACCGGAGTATTCTGGAGCTGGGGGCCGGCATCGGGTCAGTTTTTAAATGTATCGGTAGAACTAATAATCAATAATCATTAACAACATAACATTTATGTAGACCCAAGACTTATATACATACATAGTTGCGTAGCAACGGCTATAAATAGGGTATGTATACTGTACAGTTTGATGTGTCACTGACCTTTTGACCTTTGTGTTGGTTTCTTGTTTTGTGGTCTTCCAGGAGGTTTACCAGCCATCTGTTGGCGCAGGCCAGTCACGTGACGGCAGTGGACTTCATGGAGAGCTTTTTGGAGAAGAACCGCCAGGAAAACGGCCACCATAGCAACGCAGCATTCATCCAGGCCGATGTCACCAAACTGGACTTTCCTAAAAACAGGTCCACTGTTTTATTGCTATATGATTACTAGTATATGATATTCTAGTGTTTGATAATATTCTAAAGCAGGTCAGCTGTTTTGTATAGTATGACTACAATACTGTACTGTTTATGAAAAGAGTGTTTCTTTACGTGTAGTATAAGTATAGCAAAATTATACTTGTCTTAATGATATTAAAACAATGTTGCATTCCTTTGCATGTTGCATGTTTTATTCTAATTAGCAATACATATATATTATTAAATGTGGCTGCTGTTTATATAATGCATGCTATATTTAATATAGGGTGATTTTTATGATAAAAGATCCCATTATAGTCATATTATTGTTTTAATAAAGCTTTTGACATTGAAAGTTTAGAATGATGAGGTGTAATATATTCAAATCAAATATTACATTTTGATTAATTTGTCTGTTGATCTTCGCCTTTACCCTCAGTCATTCAGTTGGCATGGTTAGTAGTATATCACTATTTCAACATAAGGTCAGGGGCAGGTATGTTTTGGGAAAAGAAACTCAATTATGTAATTCTCGTCTTGGAATGTTTTTAATAACAGTTTAGACACAGCTTAAATATTAACACAGTTTCAACTCAGCTTAAATATAACTTTATTTTCTGTGTAGTGGGAGACAGACTTTGTCTTGGGTATTATACATGATCTAAGCTTGACCATATTTGAATCAAATGTTATTTTTCTTTTATTAACAACAGGTGTACATTATCAGTAAAATGCTTTCAATTGCTTGTTTTGCAGAATTCAGATGATAAAAATGAATATGACAGAAAAAAGTAGCACAACAAATATACAGTTGTTCCGGACTTTCAGGGTGTAATGTAAAGGGATTATTTATAATTAAAAAAAACATAGAAGAACAAATGGAAAAGATTAGACACTGTTCACAACACAGCTCACCCATACACGACACCATTACAATATAAAGACATGTACTTAGGGAATAATAATTTTAAAATAATTTCTGAACGTAGGTAAGGCTTTTGATTTGATGCTAATATGAAATACTCCAACAGTTTTGACATCATCTTCTCTAACTGGCTGATGATGTACCTAAGTGATGAGGAACTGAGTTCACTAACAGAGAGGATGCTAGAATGGCTCCGACCGGGAGGATACTTGTTCTTCAGAGAGTCCTGCAACCATCAATCAGGTATGAACTGCCTAGTCTCAGACTGAATTGTCACCTTCATATTGTGTAACACTATCAGAATCTGAAAGAGTTTTTTTGCCAAGTAAGTTTACAACAAACAAGGAATTTGGTATCAAGGCAAATTTGCTGCTCTCTTCAGCGTACTGGAGGTGTGTTGTTTGTACAGAGACTGCAATTTGCAGCTTATGACCAGCTTTGCAGAGCGGATAATGCGCTGCAGCTTCGTACCAGTCAGTGATGGATGAGGTCAGGATAGACTCAATGGTGGCAGTGTAAAAGTTCATCATCACAGTCTTTGGCAGGTTTAACTTTTTAAGATGCCGTAGGAAGCACATCCCTGGTTTTGCTTTCTTTGTGGGATAGGTGATGTTAAGCTCCCACTTGAGGTCCTGGGCGATGGTGTTGCCCAGGAAGCGATAGGACTCCACAGAGTTTACTGGGGAGCCACCCAGGGTGATGGGACAAAGGGCTGCTGGGCTTTAGTGCATAGATCACAGCTCCAAGTGGTTCAGACTGCACCAGACCAGATGATCAATTATCCCATGTAGCAGACTCTTCCCCATCAAAAATAAGACAGATTCAGGAGCTTGACAGAGTGGTGACTGTAGTACAGCTGCTGGTGTACAGGGAGAACGGAGAAGAGTAGGGGGAACAGGACGCAGCCTTCAGGAGAACGGGTGCTGATGGTCAGGGAGTTGGACAGGTGCTGCCCCAGCCGGATGCGCTGCCTCTTGTCGTAAAGTAATATTGCAACATGGATAGAATTATTTCAGCTATGCTGGTATTGTACCACCCTTCATCATTATTAAACAGAGAATGTAGAAGGGGAGTTACCACATGGGGCAGATATTCTTACACATACATATATTTTTGTTAAATTAACATTTACTGCCAGTGACTAAAAAAATTATTTATACATGTTTTGAATTTATTGTTAAAAGCTGTTTCTATAGAAGCTGTTTGTATATATGTTATGTCTTTGTCCCTCTATCTCTCCTTTGACGCACGGACACTTTTTTATTCTGTTATTTTCCTCACCTGTTTCCCTAATTACTGTCCTTATTTAAGATCCTCATTTCCCAGTGTGTCTTGTTGGTGTTAGCCAACATTACGTTTGCTGTAGTCTGGTCTTGTTTTGTGTGTTTTCCGTTATAGTTACATTTTGTTTAATAAATGTATTTTGTTTGCCCTGCGTTTGTGTCCAACACCTTATTCTTGACAGTTATGGTAAAAGAACAAACATAAAATCTGTCAAATGAAATGAAAGCTGTGCGTTTCTTGCTGTTCTGTCAATATGTTTTGGGTTCTTTAAACTCTGTCTCTTTCTACCCACCTTATCTCTCTCTCACAAATAATGACTGACCCGTTCTCTGTCCTCTTTTTCTCTCGCTCTTTCCCTCCCTTTTTCCCTGTCCCTCTCTGTGTAGGCGACTCTAAGAGGGACTTTAACCCAACACACTACAGAACAGCAGCACAGTACAGTCACCTGGTGACGACTACACTGTCGAAGGAGCCTGAGGGGGCGGAGAATCAAGTGTTCGGCTTTGATATCGTTCTCAACAAAACTGTGCAGACTTACATCAAGGTATTTTAATTCATTACTCTGTTTGTGTTATTATGTCAATTTATTATAATGTGTGCAAATTATTTTTTAGGCTATTGGGGTATTATGCAAAACTTTATATTACATATGATACTTCCATTTCAGAATAGAAATTACTTTCATAATGTACCTGCATACTCTGATTTTGACCAGTCGGAAGAGCCTCATATATACAGATGGGTGCTTGAATAAAGGATAATCCTGAATGCTGTGGGGTCATTATCCTGGCATGGCTTGGGTCCACTTATTTAACACTGTTTCAAAGATTCAAGATGCTACATTACTTTGTTGTGTAGACTTGCAGCTATTGATAGCTCAAGACACCACATTACAAAGTAGCGTGTGCCACATTTTTGATATAACAGCGTTTTGTAATATTTTTGCTATATCATTTTCCTACAATTGATGCGCAGAAAAACCTTACATTTTTAACCCCCCACGTCTCTCCAAGATGAAGAATAACCAGAACCAGGTGTGTTGGCTACTGGAGAAGGTTGGACGTAACGCAACCTGTCAGGGTGGTTTCAGGACCTTTCAGCAGTTCCTGGATAACCAGCAGTACACACGCAATGGCATCCTGCGTTATGAGAAGATGTTTGGGGCAGGATACGTCAGCACAGGAGGACCAAGTACCACCAAGGTGAACAAGCACACAATGCATGCACACACAAGACCTAAAGCAGAATATTTATTATCTTCTACCTATAGACCGGAAGTTGAATAAACATTGTCTGAAAAATGATATCCGGCGATTGTGTAGTTGCTATTTAGTAGTTATGGGTCGTTCGCGAACGAGTCGACTCAAATAGCCGGGTCTTGTTGGTGAACGTTGAGAGCCGGCTCGCAAATCAGAAGAGTTGGACTCGATTTTTATATCTTATTTAAAAATAAGATATGAACAATCAAAAGATTTAAGTGAATATAATTCACTGACTCAGAGAACGAAAAAATAAATAAAATAATATAGGCCTAAATGCTCAAGTGCACACACATTTGTTCTGACTGTCTACTCTGTATACTCAGACTAACAGTCTCACCAGTTAATCCTATCAGACACGCGGTGTCAACCAATTAACCAAAGGTGCGTGAGGGAGGGCCGAGCCAACTCACTCACAGCCATGCACTTTTTCATACACATTTTTATATGAAGCAAGTGCTCTTGGGTAGAGGTTTTAGAATTTATAGAAATAGTCAATTTCAAGCAGGAGTATGATTTCATTTTGTCACGATTCGCCTTAGTGGTAGAAACAGGATTCAGACCCAGACCTCCAAGTTTTATAGACTTAGTCATGTCCAGGAAGACGGGCAGGTAACAAAACAACACGCGGTGAAACAGGCCTATGGAATACGGAATACGGAAAAGGTTAACTAAAAGGAACTACAATGGTACAGATACTGACTGTCACGGACAGACCGGCGAAGTGTGGATGAGGCCATTCGCAGAGTCGTATGCACCGTTAAAGACAGGTTTATTTGTAAATCAAACAACACAAAACAAACCGTAAACGGCGAAAAAAGGCTATACTGTAGAAAATGAAAACAACTATGCGCATAAAGCGACTTACAACAAAATGTTAACAAACTACAGGAACTAGGACAAGGACAACCACTCACCTCTAACTATACGTGACTATAGAAATACAATGCTGAACAAGGAGTGACTTGTCCGCTCACCTTTTATAGCCCACTAATGATAACACAAAACAGCTGTGAAATGACAAAAGGCAAACAAGGAAGTGAATCACCGAATTACTGTGTAGCCACGCCCCCACACCACTCGTGACACTGACAAAAACAAAAGTCTCACATACATTCGTCCTTAATCATACAGGAAGACAATGCTCTTACAATCGGCGCTAAAAACAACTGACATATTTAAGGACACATAATATTGACACAGGTGAAACGAAACGGGACTAATTGGCAGGGATAATTACTAGAACTCTGTACTAACATGAACACAGGAGGATCAGAAGAAGGCAGTACAGGACACGATATTGACAGATCAAGACTGATACCTTACACATTTAATAATTTATAATTTCATTAGAATTAGTTTAACACCAATCAAAGTCAAAATCGCAAAATGTTTGAATGGAAACAATTCAAAACATATTTCTTTAGGAACTGTTTGGAATCTAAAAGTGCCTGCTTATTTTGGTGAGCTGAGCCAAATGAGTTGGTTCACCGGAAAGAGCCGGAATGCCCATCACTACTATTTAGTCATGCCAAAAGAAAGACAGCTCGTGTTCTTTGCTCTTTCCGCTTTCTCTATTTTAAAATAGTTGGGTATTACAAACAATACCCAACTATTACTGGCTTCAACTGTGTGTGCTGCTTCTCTTTTTTTTACTTTGCGTTTCAAGGAGTTTGTGGACATGCTAAACTTGAAGACGGGGATGAAGGTTCTGGATATTGGGTGTGGCATCGGCGGTGGAAACTTCTATATGGCAAAGGTAAGTCCCAGGCGCATCAGTACAAAGGAATTTTCTAGAAATTATCTTGCTACACTCATTGTTCACCACAGAAACAATTGGATGTGGTTTGGTGAAATATTTTAATGATGATTGTGACGCTTCGCAGACCTTTGGCGTGGAGGTCCTGGGCTTGGACCTGTCAGCCAACATGGTGGATATAGCTGTAGAAAGGGCCCGGAAGGAGAAGCTGCCATCAGTGAGTTTGATTTATCATCCACCGTTAGGTCATCAATGATGGAACAACTAAGGCTTCCTTACAGTTCATTACTTGTGTTTCACATACCAAGTCTACAACCAATGTGGATAATAAAGGGCCAGTAATCTAATCTCGCAATCACTTTAAGAATGTGTGGTCACCACCGGATCCGCTCTGTCTTTTTGCGTATCTTAGTAACCAGTAACATGCATTGATGAAGCTAAGGGTTGGCTAATTAAAGTTATTGCTACATAAGCTAGTAACGTTGCTTGCATTAACTACAAATGTAGCTAGCAATACAACCACGTACTACATTGGCTAGATAAAAATGTGTGTATGTCACAGCTTTGGGTAAAGATGAACACAGGCGCAGTGCTTCTTTTTGAATATCTTCTCATATTTATTTAAATAATTTTAATTTATTTTTTATTTAACCTTTATTTAACCAGGTAGGCCAATTGAGAACTAATTCTCATTTGCAACGGCGACCTGGCCAAGATAAGGGGAAAAAAATGTGCAGGACAAAATACGCTATACAACATAAACTATAAATACACAGAACACAAGAGTGAAAATAGCAATGGGACACAATAAGGCAATACAGGGTCAAGTAATACAGGATAAGGTATATGAAGTACAGTCGAGCAGCATAGATACAGCAATAACAAATATACATGTATATAAAAATACAATGAGTATCTACAATACAGGATGTACAAGGACTAGAGTGTGTCTAGCAGGTAGGTCATTTGAGTGCATGGCATTATATGTAATGAGGTTATAGGGGAAAGCATATCTAAGCATTGAGCATATCTAAGCATTGAGCATATCTAAGCAAAATTAGTGATTCAACAGTGTAGACAGGTATGACAGCAGTACAGGTGCAAATAGGGCATGGCAAAGTGAGAAGAGGTTAAAGACCGTTAACAGGTACAGAGATCAGACATGTTTTCAGACAGGAGTAGTTTGGTGGCTGGTGAGATGAGGGTTTCATGTTTTAGGGATTTTTGTAAATCGTTCGAGTCATTGCCTGCTGCAAACTGTAAGGATTGGCAGCCGAATGTTGGGCAGGCTTTCGGGTTGACTAATGCAACGTACCTACTTGAGCGTAGACTGCGGCTGGGTAGAGGGAGCTTAGGTACAGCGGGACTTAGCCAAGCAGAGACTTGGAAATACCGTAAGTTGGTACCAATGAGTTAAACGCTGAGAAGTTAATGACGGCCAGCCGACTAATGCATAAAGCTTGCAGATCACCTGGGGCTCAGAATGGCACTAGAGATTTCAGGACTAGGGTTGAGCTCAACATCTCCAGATGAGCAGAGAAGTAGAATAAGTGTGTGACACATGGCTTTAAGAAACTGGTCATTTGGAGCAGCGAGTAGCGTTATATAAGGGAATGGGCATCAGGTCATAGTACACTAAATGCAGTGCCGTATGGGCAGCCAGGGATATGACAGTATGGGTGTTTGGTGGATGTAGACCTAAATATAAAGTAATAAAGAAGGACCAAAACTAGAGACCAAAGAAACAAAACTACTGGAAGCAACACACAACATCAAACAATGATCCACAAAATCTCAGATACAGAGGAACTTAAATACAGTTACTAATGAGACTAAATGAGTAGCAGGTGAAATTGAAACAATAAGTGTAGTTAGAAACACTGAGTTTTGTGGTGCTAAACATAACTAACAACTATTGGATGACAGTAATGCCCTTCTAGCCCACTAGATGTCTCTAATGGGCTAGAGTTTACTGGTACAGCTTCTATCTGGGAAAAAGACTACTTATTGCACAGGGATTTATTGCCTTTGTTGTTGTTTTTCACAGTTGCTAAGTGTGATTGTTTGCGTGACATTGTGTTATTTATATTAATAAAGATAAACGGCACATCCGTGGCATCAGCTGAACTGTAATAAGATGTAATAGAGTAACAAATATCAGCATTTTGCTATAGTTATTCTGTGTTTAATGTTTGATACTGTGGATGGGGGGGTTGAGTAAAATAATTCTTAACTAATGTATCAGTTGGTTTACAGGCAGTTTATGTTCAAACTGTATATTTCTCTTCTATCAGTGTCTGTTGTTGCTGAGGTCTTTAAATTGTATATAGATTAAGTTGTAATTCAAACCACACTGCATTTCACTATTTATGCAGTAGCTCTATGCAGTGGTCCTGAATAGAAACGTTCAACTACTATCAGGGCAACCACACACACAAGTCTTAGGCGTTTGTGGGCATGGGATTAATATTGTAAACAAAGATATTGTGATAAGTTTGATCAATGAACATTGCTATGACAGGTTCAAATTCATCTCCGCCTGTCGTCATTTTGTTTTTACTGAATAAATCGGAAATAACAGTTAACAATGGAATGGACACTGCCTTTCCCTCCAGGTCCACTTTGAGGTAGCTGACGCCACCAAGAGAGAATTCCCACAGGATTCCTTTGATGTTGTCTACAGTCGAGACACTATTCTGCACATTGGCGACAAACTGGCCCTGTTCAAACGATTCCACGTGAGTACCTACGCACCTGTACATGCATCGACTAACTAGGCTGACACACTGTGTTCTAATCAGGACCTTCTATATGTCTGACTGCACACAGTCCTGGCTTAAACCCGGTGGTCAGGTACTGATAAGTGACTACTGCTGTGGAGAAAAGCCTTGGACCCCTCAGTTTCAGGATTACGTCAAACAGAGAGGCTACATTCTTTATACGCCACCACAATATGGAAAGGTATGTATGTTCCTAAACATTTGAATGCCTGTTTATTATAATCGGGACAACATAATGAGTCTTGTCTGTGCGTTTGTAGTTCCTTGAACAGGCAGGTTTCTCGACTGTACGTGCTGAGGACAGGACCACTCAATTCATGCAGATGATTGAGATGGAGCTGGCCAGAGCAGTACCCATTAAAGATGAGTTCATCAAGGTAAACTGTGGCCCTCTAAATTCAATTCAAAAGGCTTTATTGAAACAGGAAACATTTTAACAAGTCTATAGTAATAACAAGGCTATAGTAATATAATATATTCTAAAACAAAGTAAACCGTTTACATTGTTGTAACCATTGGCAAATCGATACAAATAACAATGACAAGAAAACAATTTACACAAAGCTCATTCTGGTGAGACTTTGTATTAATGAACTACAAATATTGAGACTATCAACGAACCATCACAGCAGCCTATCCTGATAGCGTGCTAATGCTTACTACTCGCTTGTTTTTTCACTCACCAGGGCAGATTGAATTTTTATTTGTGGTTATCCATTGAACAGCTTTATATTGTTATTGATTTAAAATGTTACTTATTTTGCCACTGTCATTTATGTTATTTATTTTCCAAAACACTTCAAGCCTGTCTCATTGTTATCGTGTACTCAATGCCCTACAGCTAAATGGATTGACTGGCATGAACGTGTAATACATTTCCTGTCCCATAAAGTTGTAATGTAGAATTGACTGTGTCATGGGTTATAGGAGTTCTCAGAGGAAGACTACCTGGCCATAGTCAATGGCTGGGGTGAGAAACTCCAGCGCTGCAACACTGGGGACCAACGCTGGGGTCTATTTCATGCATCAAAGAACTGAGAGCTCAGAGAAGGGAAACCCTCTAGAGTCTAGAGGAAACTACCAATCTGAGACTTCACACCTTGAGGCACTTATTTACACATGGATAATTAGTCTCCTAAGTCTAGTCTTAAAAATATATATTTATTGGTAAATTTGAGATGTTCTTATGCCTTGCATATTTGTAATGTATAAGTTGTATCAACATATGTGTATAAATAACTGATATATTAACAGATTTATTTAATGTGCAAAGTTAAAGATTTTAAATAAATTAAAATGTGCATCATTACCCAATCTGTATTGTGAGTACACTATGGCTTGATATGATTAACCCAAAAATATTAAAATTATTGAATTAGAATTTCAGTTTTTTCTTTTTCGTCTCCTTCAGCCTGTCTCGTTGTTTTGACTAGATGGCATCACTTTTCTACTGGGTTTTAGAAACACACATTGGCTTTCAGCTGTTAAGCTACAGTCATCAGTGTCAGGTATTCCAGTCGAACAGGTATTCAGGACAAACATTATTGGACACTTCTCTTATCACCCCTCTGCATATGTTCCAGCCCCATAATCAATCTGTTAATGTCTTCAGGTTAGGTTAATTTATGTACCTTTTTGGCAAATCTCATAAACGAACATTTTCACCTCCCCTACACTCTCAACTTCTGGTATCACCTGATGTTTCATTGGTCAGGTAAGACCTAAGGCCAGTCAATCTTTTTGAATAGCTTAGAAGAATTACATTTTGCCAACAGTTTGATTAAAAAATAATTCAGTCTGTGAAGAGAATACATTTTTTTCTGGATTTACTACAGATTTGATATAGTAAGTCATGAGATAGACAGTAATATGTTAAACGGAAACTATTCTTTAAATCTAGAGTACATGTATAGAGTGGAAATGACCATACCTTTCGACCTTTAAACTTGTGTTTCATGTTTATGAGGTAATTTGCATAAAGACAACAATGAGTGTCCAACCGGCAGAAGATTGCCCATGTCTTTTCCTGTGATCAGCCTTAATATGAAGTGGCTGTGTGAGGTGTTCCTACAGGTTATAGGCCTGCATCCTATTAAATAAACTTACTGATTTGGCTCATAAGTTCAATATATGTGGGATGTTAATGTATCCATGAATTTTCAAACCAAACAAAGGACACAAGTTCAGTCCAACAGATGAAGTTGTTCAGAATCAGAAGATCTGAGAATACATAAGGTAAGATTCAAATAATGTCCACTTAGTGTGAGGTAGTAGCCAAGCACAAGTATCCTGAGTAGCTGGGTTATTGCTAGGGCACTCTGCAAACTTAAGTTAACTGACATGCACTTAAAGTTTAAAGACATTCTGGTTCTGTGCAAAATTATTAGGGCAAAGTTAACATTACAACCTGCTGCGTTTCTCCCTAATTGTCTCAATGACTGTATGTGCTGGGCTATACATTTGTAGCTAACGCAACCTATAGTGTGTGTCATTAACCAAATATTAGGTAGTAGGAGTTCATTAAGAATTTTCAACAAAAAAAAATTGGCACATCTTACCAACTTGTCCTATTACCTGTTGTTAGCTATAATGACATAGACATAACAAGTTGAATTGGTTTTACACAAGGAACGCTGACTGAATATATGACTGATACAGGCATAATACCCTAAAATGTGTTCCCAAATCTGAATGGTGGGGTGAAAAAATATATATTTTATCTTCTGCTGTCATTCTCTGTGTTTCCTGACTGCTCGGTATTCCTCGATTCTTTTACTCAGCTGCTGCTGTTGGGATTCGGGAGGGTTTTCCGCTCCAGCTCAGGCTCTTAGTGTGCACTACTGGTGTGCCATATAGGGTTATGACGTGTTATGTATGTCTGTGTTAAATGTGTTTTAAACTGTGCACTACTGGTGTGCCATATAGGGTTATGACGTGTTATGTATGTCTGTGTTAAATGTGTTTTAAACTGTGCACTACTGGTGTGCCATATAGGGTTATGACGTGTTATGTATGTCTGTGTTAAATGTGTTTTAAACTGTGCACTACTGGTGTGCCATATAGGGTTATGACGTGTTATGTATGTCTGTGTTAAATGTGTTTTAAACTGTGCACTACTGGTGTGCCATATAGGGTTATGACGTGTTATGTATGTCTGTGTTAAATGTGTTTTAAACTGTGCACTACTGGTGTTTCATATAGGGTTATGACGTGTTATGTATGTCTGTGTTAAATGTGTTTTAAACTGTGCACTACTGGTGTGCCATATAGGGTTATGTCGTGTTATGTATGTCTGTGTTAAATGTGTTTTAAACTGTGCACTACTGGTGTGCCATATAGGGTTATGTCGTGTTATGTATGTCTGTGTTAAATGTGTTTCAAACTGTGCACTACTGGTGTGCCATATAGGGTTATGTCGTGTTATGTATGTCTGTGTTAAATGTGTTTTAAACTGTGCACTACTGGTGTGCCATATAGGGTTATGTCGTGTTATGTATGTCTGTGTTAAATGTGTTTCAAACTGTGCACTACTGGTGTGCCATAGGGTTATGTCCTGTTAAATGTGTTTTAAAGTGTGCACTACATATGTATATTTTGAATCAGGGGAGAGTGGACAACAACAACACACACCTTTTCTTTTCTTTTCAATAAAAAAACAAAGCAAAAACAAATCTGACGTCAATAGTTCCCACAGAAAGTGTTGTAATATTATCAAACAAACATATTCTGAATTGAAGAAGGGTAGACAAAAATCCATAGCTTTTTTTATTAAACATTTCACAATTTATATAAAATATATACATTTTGAAATGTTTAATAAAAAAAAGCTATGGATTTTTGTCTACACTTCTTCGATTCAGAATATGTATGTTTGATAATATTACAACACTTTCTGTGGGAACTATATATATATATACCCTATGGCACACCAGTAGTATATATATAACCCTTAGTGCCTACAGATAGTGTGCCATTACTATGAAGTGCATATTCTGAATCGGGGAAAGGTAGACTACAATCTACGACTTTTAGTTCTGAAAAAAATGTCATTTCAAATTTTTATGAATTGAAAATCCAATAGGTTTCCACATCAAATCAAAATGGATGAGTTTGACCACAACGTTCCCAAAAAGACTGAGGAACTAGGGGGACGACTCATCCAATCCACATCACTTCTAACTATGCACTCCTTGTGTATGGAATCCCATAAAGGACTATCCAAATAATATTGCATTCCACACAGACAAGGTACGTGGAAAGGACACGAAGGACTGCAAGTCTTGGGAATGAACTGAACGACGATTAATCACTATACGTAGACACTTACAGCAGGTAAAACAAAGAACTAGAACTAGTTACACTCGACGCTTGGTTCAGTAATTGCTTACACGTATTACTTAAATATCTCACTTTGATACGTAGATCAGATCCTGGTGTGCTGATTAGAATCGGGAGCAGGTGTGTAGGAGAACAGGACAGGATGACATGACCTAGCACCAAGGCCCACCAGAGGGAGACAAACACCACCATAATACCACAACCTCCAGCCCACAAAGGGGTGTTCGTGAAAGTCTGAGGGGGGGTTAGGAAGTTGTGGAATGTTGCGGGTACTTTAGACAATTTTTTTTTTTAGACTTTTTTTTATTTTCATATTTTAAACATTAACTGTAGGCCTATATGTCTACTGGTTGCAGCCAGTACTTCTCTCAAAAATGCTGATGGGTAATATGCAACCTGGGATACACAGGAGTACTTTGCATGAAATGAACGGTGGGTAAACCTCCTTCTTAACTCTATTTGAAGCGTAGTCATGTTGGTCAAGTATACTTTAAGTACCAACAGTTGTTTGAGATTAAGAAAAGACGTTATTAAGGTAAACAAAAGTGAACACTTTTGGAAAATGTTCTTGTTACCAGTTATTTTCACTGGGGGCATATTTTCAAAAAAGAAAAAATCTTGGGATGTATGTTGTTAGTACATTACCCATTGGGAAAGCACTGGCCATATTATTTGGTTTCTATAAGCGCAGTTTACATTAATGTGGGCAACAAACATGATTACACCTAATAGTACCATGTAACATGTGGATGGGTACTATCACAAATACACTCAGGTACAATGTCATTATTAGTTATTACACAGGATTTATCATACCATCTGAATGTCCAAGGTCCAATGTTATATTGTCCACAGCAGTTAAAATCAAGGTATGGAAAAGAGCATCTCTGAACAGACTTAAAAGGGTAAATGAGCCATTAACTAGTGATAATTTGATATAACTTGCTGAGATAACAAAAACAGGTTTGAAATAACAACTGATTGTGGATTACAGGAAGACAAATATTTGTATACATGCCCCAGTTCTGATTGATGAGACCACAGTGAAACGTGTGGCCAGCTACAAATTCCTGGTTGTCCACATCTCCAACGACCAACCCTGGTCCCTCAACACCACAACCCTGGTCAAAAAGGTGCAACAGCGCCTGTGCTGAAGTCCCTTCAGCGGGAGGTGAAAACCACCCAGCGCATCATTGGTGCCCATCATTTGTACTCCTGCACCAGCAGGCTCAGGAACAGTTTATTCCCTACTTCAGTTGGCATATT
>CM055729.1:6798871-6972412 GCA_029465975.1 Dallia pectoralis | reverse complement strand
TCTCTGGATAACTGAAAGAAGTCTGAGTTCATATGTTTATTACAAAATACCATTTAATTCAACATATTGTAACTTTCAATGTTTCTTTTCTGTTTCCACAGGAAATAATTCTCTTCATCTAAAAAACAAAATGATTTAACACATTTCCCAACATAATTGTTTGAGTCATTTAAAACTGCTTCTGGTTTTTGTCTATTTTAGGACCACAAAAATGTTTTGCAAAATAAAATGTGTATCGTTTATTGTTAAACAAAATAATATGTGTCCGTATCATTCAGATGGTTTACCTTGACGATATATTTTGTGTTGATAATTTAAAACATGATATACATACACCTGACTCATATCCTCATCCCTTCACCTGACTCATTGTCACGACTGGTGTGGGGGCGTGGCTACACAGTATGATTTTGCTTTTTTCACACTATGCCGGTCTGTACATGACACTCATCCCCTCCTCGCTTTACCTCACTCATACCCTCATCCTCCTGACTCATACCCTCCTCCTGACTCATCCCATTCTCCTGACTCATCCCATTCTCCTCCTGACTCATCCCCACTCCCTTTAACTGACTCATACCCTCCTCCTCCTGACTCATCCCATTCTCCTCCTGACTCATACCCTCCTCCTCCTGACTCATCCCATTCTCCTCCTGACTCATACCCTCCTCCTGACTCATCCCATTCTCCTCCTGACTCATCTCATTCTCCTCCTGACTCATCCCCACTCCCTTTAACTGACTCATACCCTCCTCCTCCTGACTCATCCCATTCTCCTCCTGACTCATACCCTCCTCCTCCTGACTCATCCCATTCTTCTCATGACTCATCCCATTCTCCTCCTGACTCATCCCCTCCTCCTCCTGACTCATCCCCTTCTCCTCCTGACTCATCCCCTCCTCCTCCTGACTCATCCCATTCTCCTCCTGACTCATCCCCTCCTCCTCCTGACTCATCCCATTCTCCTCCTGACGCATACCCTCATCCTCCTCCTGGCACATACCATTCTCCTCCTGACTCATCCCATTCTCCTCTTGACTCATACCCTCCTGACTCATCCCAAACATTTTTCATTGGTGATAGCTACACATAGAATAATTATTAATCCCTGTTTTGAAACCAGCACAACTGGCCGACAGTTGAGATTAGCCGAATGAAAAGACAACTGACTATCTGGATACTCCAACCGTACACTAGCTTTTCAAAGAGAAGTGCGAAAATAATTGACACATTGGACACTTCAACGCAGTCATAGACAACATAACTCGCACAGTAGTTTTTAGGGCTGAGTGAGGTGTGTTTCGTGGAAAGGACGGAACCAGGCGCAGGAGCGAATAACGTGGGCAGTGCTTTTAATTAGTGCCACACACAGAGGCAACGCCTATAACAAAATCTACGGCGTTCAATTTATTGACACTCCATTAATTTCTACTTGGTCTGGTCCATTGTTGTGCATTCCCTGCAATGGTTGGAATCTAAACTGATCTTAGATCTGTATTTAACTTTCCTGACTCATCCCCTCCTCCTCTTGACTTATACCCTCTGTAACAGCCTGTCTGTTTGTCCTGGTCGTGCCGGCGAACTTGACTTACGCGTGCAGCAGTATAGGTCCAACAAGCACAAACGGTAAAAGTTATTGGCATATTTATAACACGATTTTCGTACATTACAAAAGTGTTCCCAGTGATCCTACCTGCAATCACGGTAAGAAAACTGTGTGCTCACCCGACACGCACACCTGGCTGAATTAGACCCATCTATAAATAGAGCTAGAGAGAGGGCACTGCCTCCTACTGGCGAGAAAGTGCATTGGCATGTCACAACATGATAAATGGCGTTTACACCCTCCTCCTCCGTCTCTGAACCTGTCCATAGCCCTTCGGAGTTCCTGTTCCCAAGCACGTCCTAGTCACTGTCTCCGATCCCGTCTGAGTCCCCGTCTCCGGTCTCCTTCCCTGTCTCTATCTCTACACATGTCTCTGCCCCTGCCTTCGTCCCTGCGCCCGTCCCTGTCCTTGTCTCTAATCCCGGTCCCGTCCTTGTCTCTGAGCCCAGTCCTGCTGTCGAGTCTGAGTCCGTCCCTGAGTCTGTCCCTGTCCCAAGTCCTGTCAAGGTCACTGACATTGTTCCGGTCCAGGATCTGGTTCCTGCTCTACCATGACCGGGTTGGCCACCTGATCCGCATCCGCCGGTCCGGGTCTCTGCTCTGCACCATCCAGTACGCCCTCCTGACCCGTCACCACCAGTACACCCTCCTGACCCGTCACCACCACTACGCCCTCCTGACCCGTCACCACCAGTATGCCCTCCTGACCCGTCACCACCGTTACGCCCTCCTGACCCGTCACAACCGGTCCAACCTCCTGACCCGTCGCCACCAGTACGCCCTCCTGACCCGTCACCACCGGTACGCCCTCCTGACCCGTCACCACCATTACGCCCTCCTGACCCGTCACCACCGGTACGACCCCCTGACTCGTCTCCGCCTTTGCGGTCTCCTGGGCCGTTCACGCCTGTCCATCCCGAACTCAGTATGCCTGACCTGCCCAAGGCTAGTCTCTCTGTTCTGCCCGAAACCAGTTTCCCTGTTCTGGCCGTGTCAGGTCCCTGTTTGGTCCATCCTCCCTGCCCTTTGGACCTTTTGGGCTCTTCAGGAGCAGCGGGGGGGAGATACTGTAAATCTATCCCTCTCTATGCCAGTGTAGGCACTCCCCCTGCCAGCGGAGAGGGAGAATAATCAAAGACAATCTGAAGCACCTGTGTTTCTCCCACACCTGTTTTCTGTTTCCTCATTCATTAGTCATGTATTTAGTTCCTGTCCTTTCTGTCTGTCAGTGTCGGGCGTTGTTGTAATTGACTGTACATGATGCAAGGAGGTTCGTGTTTTGTTTCCTGTTCTTCAGGTTCCGAGTGTTTTGGTTTTGTGATTTCTGTCATCCTAATTGTTAGGCGATAGATTCTGTTTTGCCTGCTCGGATTAAAACCATTGCCTATACCGATCTCTGCGCCTGTGTCCACTACTTGTTGCCTGCCTGAAGTCATTTCGTGACAGGTTCTAGGACACTTAGCAAAAGATGCGTTAAGGTAAGTTTTGGTATCTATAATTTTAGATATGTTTTTTACTAATGAGTATCAATTAGGTATGGATTATTATCAATGATAGTCCTGGATGATAGCTTTTTACAAATGAATATCCATTGGTGCTGGACTGTTGTCCTGTAAAATACGACAATATTGTTTTTACTACAGTTAGCTGTAACTTTCTAGCAGGGGTGCATCCAGACAAGAGTAAACCCAAACTATTGACAAACTAAGTTTATAGATATTTTACTATAAACATAATATAAAGGAGATAGTTGAACATATTTATCAGTCCCACTTTTGCATTTCTAATCGATGGCACCAATGATTTGGTTTTTTTGTCCCATCTTGATTTAGCCTGCTAGCTACCAATCCTTTTGGTTTCTACTTCCCTCTCACCATCTTCCTACATTTTTCTTGCCTTTTCAAAGTGTAATGTTTAAATGGCTAGACCGCTTGTGGTGACAAGTCATTAAAGTGAATTGCATATTATCATCTTACTATGAAATGACTAGCAATATCATGTCTGTATGAATGATAAAGCTTAGTAAATGAATCCAAACTAGTAAAGTATCAAAAATGCATCCAACGCATAACTTATTAAAATATTGTTGAAGCATTAAAGCATTGTTGTTGGTTTTCCTTTAAGAAAGATAATGCAGGGAAAAGGTTCCACAATAAAAAGAAATGCACAGGCTGCAATGCTGAAATTACCTGTGCCACAAAAATATGTGGCCAATGCCAGACGCAACAGCCTGCAAAGTTGCGTCTGTCCAAAAAGACAGCAGAATTTGAGAGGGAGGCATGGCTTACAGGTGTGAAGAGGAACTTGACAATCTTCCATGTGAAGGACGACGCTGTTATCTTGGTATGTGCCCAGACCCAATACACAACAAAATGTTTGAATAAAAATTTTCTGATGTACTAATATATATTTTCATACATAAAAACGTCAATACAATTAGATTTTAATTTAACATTTCTTTGCCCAGGCAAAATCGGCTTGGTTGTATCAAACACAAATAAAATCTACATTTCAGCATCTTTTTCGGTGGTTGACCCAGCACGTCAAAGCAACACACGCCTGACAATGCAAGTTCTGAAACTTAAACCAGCAAATGAGTCACATTAGTTTGCATTGCACTTTATTGGAATTAAAGGGTCTAGTCTAGTCTGGGCTTTACTTCATGCTACTTTTAATCATGCTATTTGCGCATAGAGGATGTGTACACGAGAACACTTAGCTGCCTCAAAGAGTCGCTAAAGAGCATAAGGAAAGACATATTCAATGACTAACCCCACCAAACTCACACAGTGCTGACCAATGTAATGGGAATCTATATATAATACTACCATCTAGTGCAGATCACATTAACACGATTGGATAGCCTGACATAGCACTGACACATTGATGTAGTGTGAGAGCTCTGTGGGACCTCTGGAGGAATCCTCAACTAGGATTAGAAACTTGCAATAAAGCAGTTAACTTTGATTGTGACCATTGCTACATTTGAATAGTTCTCACACCATACTAATGTGCCGGGGTGAGAAATGTGCTGTGGGTCTGACAAGTGACATGGTATACTACTGGCAGGCCCGCATTAATGCACGGGCTTACTGGGGCTGAAGCACCAGGGCCTATGAAGACAAGGGGCCTATCATAAGCCAATAAAAAATCACATTGTTTTGTAATTTGTCGAATTTTCTGTCAATCACTTGATATTCATGTTTTTGGTTGCTGATTGATCCAATTTACAAGTGACCCACGTGGGAAGCATGATATCATCAGAATGTAGAAAAACAGTTGCGTCATCTTCTCTAGTAGTCTATTCAAATGTATGCTAGTCACAGAGGCTGATATCAAAATGTTGAGAAAGAAAAAGTTTGCGAGTGGTGCTCATAAACGAAAAATATCGCGACAGAAAGAAAACAGTGAGAAGGAATTCTTAAAAAAGATTCCAAAGCTAACAGGATTTTTTTAAACCTGCAAATGAAGGTTAGTCGAGTTCATTAAGTGGAGCACCGATGAACAGTGGAGAGGACAAGCAAACGTCAACGAAAATTTTTCACAGACAACGAGACGATATCCCGAAGCGTGGAGCAGCCCTGCACATAGACAGACAGCGCGTGAGGACTGAATTGAGCTCTTTTTCGTGTCTGAATGGACAAATACACACAACATTATGTCTAAATGTCCGTTTTGGAGAGTATTCACGTAAACACAGTCGGTTATGTCTTTACAGAACGTACAGTTGTGAGAATATTGGATGTGCATCAGTACAATTGGATCTGCACACTCGGTCTTAAAGTGACAGTGCGAAATAAACCTAATGCCGTCTGTACACTTAATATAAATCAAACAAACATCATTATTCAAAGAAATACCACTGTGATTTGGAAGCGGACTTTGTGGAGGAAGCGGTGCAGTTCAGGGAGTTTGTACAGAATGACAAGTTGGGCAGCACGCCGGCAGTGGAGTTACAGAAAGTATTAAGAAGTAAACTCCCAACACAGATATAGCTCTACAGCTATTCCTGACCATGCCAGTGACCAACGTGCTTTCTGCTTTTGTTGTATATAGACAAACGTGATGATTAGACTTTTTTTATTGTGGGCCTACAAAACCTCTCAGCCCCAGGGCCTAACGGCAGGTTAATGCGGGCCTGACTACTGGCTGCATGTGTGGAAGTGCTTGGTAATGTTGTATACTATTAATTATATACTTTTTTACAGCTGGAAAAACTTCATTTACTTGGATTCAGGCCAATTCCTTTTCTTGGAAAAAGCAAAAAAACAAAAAGGTGGCTTTGTGAAACTATCACTCCAAGAGCAAACCTATCAGAGTCATCCCAAGCGTGCCTGGAAAAAATGCAAAGCATTTTTGAACTTGTGATGGAAGCTAACATTGCTTTTTATTATGGTACTGGGGAGGAACATTGTCAGGAGTGTCCTTACTTTTTATTTAGGCCTGTGCAGCAATACAGCTATTTAAAGATACATTTTGCAGAATAAATAGCCAACACTGTTTGGTAAACTTAGTAATTGAGACCACATTAAATTAGGTTACAAGACATGTAACCACACTTAATAATTAACATGCATTTCAAATATTTCGGTTATTATTTCTACATTTTGGATTTAAGTTTACGTTTTTCAAGATTGAGGACAAAGTGTATTCATTCAAATTTCATTGTATTCGAACGATATGATTACTCTTTCTGATCAATAGGATGTATACCATTTTACCCTGAGAACAACAACCTAGACGACAACACCCAAAACAACCCCCCACAAATCAGCACCACACCACAAGCCTAGACCACCCAAGCCTAGACCACAACCACCTAGACCAACCACCCACTAATCAGCACCACACAAATCGGCACCAGCCAAAGTAACACCACACCCCAAACCAACATCCATCTAACCACCACCCAAACTAACACCACCCAGAAGAACAAAAGCCCAGACATCACCCTTGTATGCCACCCTCTGGACAGCCTAGATGACACTATTACACTAACGACAGTGCCAGTTGAATCACTCTCCGTCCACATGAAGAAAGGAAGGAGTAGAAAAAAGGGTATGTTTAGGATCTTGTAGTAATTAGATAATTACCACGATTTGTTTTCAAAGTGCATGATATTAATACGTCATTTAGATGCAGTTTTTCGTTCAAATTTTACTGAATACATAAAATAACTTATTCAGTAAAACTAGGTCCGGTTTTGCTGATGCAGACTAAGTCTAGTCCTGGAGTAAAATATCAAGCTCAGTATAGATTTTTTAAAGGACTAGCTGTAAAGCCTACCTCTAAATCTGTAAAATATTTTAAGGGCAGTTTGGAAAGGAAACTCAAACGGTATTTCCCTTTCTGTCTCCCTGGTATCTACCTCCCCTACTCTTTGCTTTTTTATTTAATTACTTCGGTAAGTTAATGTGGTTGCTAAGGTCAAGTTTGTCTGTTTGTAGTTTAAAGTTGAACATAATCTTTCTGTATTTTGATATTGCAGTGTGCACAATGGATCACAATGGTGTATGGCCAGAGGAAGAGGAATTGCATAGTTTAGAATTTTTTCACGCACAGAAAATTACTGTAACATGCTATACCAATTATTAAAGATAATTTCATGTTTACAAGAAAGACATGCATATTTGATGTACACATACACTAAAATGCATTGTGTTTTTCTTGTTGCATAAAATATTTTATAATATTGGGATATGCCATTCAATTAAAAATTATAATATCGACAAATCAGATTGTGGCTTATTGTGCCTTGCCACAAATAATTAAATTGTTTTTCATAAAATACATAAACATAAAATATGTTTAATGTTTATTTAATGTGATGTTCTGAATGTAGGTGTGACATTTGTATATTGTGTTCCTAGGGCACATTTTTATAGAAGACTTAGGTCTCAATCTGTCCCCCCTTGTTAAGTAAATTAATTGATAATAAAAAAACGGTGGGATCTTCTTTCTTTAACAGAGCAAAAAAGAAGTATGTGATTCCTGGCAACCTTGTCACATTTGGTATATATTGAATAATTAGCCTATGCAAAACCAGATATGAGGAGTTAAATCAAAATGTACAATTATTGTGGCCATGCATTTTGTGCTGTCAGCTTTAGAAGCAAACCAGCAGTGGAATGATTGGCGCTATGCTGCTGATACCATAATGTTATGGCTGATTGTGATCGGTGTATATCAAAAGTATCAAACTGGTTCCAAGTATGCCTAATGTTTGCAGGTTTTGCTGGTACCTTTTACATGATTGATTAAATAGGTTTCAAATTGGTTAAGTTCTTTGTTATAGTTCCCATTCGCCTGTCTTGGAATAAAGACTTTGCTTCTACTACCTGCATTTGAGCCACATTCGTTACAGAATGACCCGGCCTAACAAGAAATTGCCGCAGCAGAGTTTAAAATGGGGAGCTATTGCCTTCCAAACCGGAGCCGGTTCTGTCTGATGCTCCGGAACTTCAGCTGCCAGATTGGTTTGTTAAGGGATTATCTAGTTAGTTATATCTTTGTTTCGTTCGTATTCCAAGTTCTTTGTTATAGTTCCCGTTTGCCTGTCTTGGAATAAAGACTTAGCTTTCTGTGAAAACTCTGCGCCTTTGTCTACTAACTGCATTTGAGCCAACTTCGTTACACGGGCAACCAGTATTGGCCTATTTCTTTTTTCTACATTAGTTTTCGAAACTGCAAAAAAGTACCTTACAACAATGACGTCACTGGTATTTTTTCTACCTAACCCTAGGACATGTCTGATCAATATCTTCACCAATATCATTCCAATTGACTTGTTAAATTGAGTGTATCTTCATTAACACATCATTAAAGATATATTTCCTAAGTACATGTCAGGTAAATGTTTTAATTTTTATTTATTTTTTGTTCTTAATATCCAAATTTTAAATGTGATTCAGACATTATTCAATGGTGATGTTCTAGTGAACCATTGTGTGCAGTTACATTATGGTATGTCCTTCTATGAGTGTTACTGAGCCCCCCTTTTGCAGTAAGGTTATGAGGTTCGGCAATTCTCTATAAATCATCTCAAAGATGTGTTGTGCCAAAGCACAAGTCTGGGCTACAAAGTATTAAAAAAATACATTTTTGATGGCATGGTGGCTAAACCATAAGTTGTCAAACCAATTCCAAAGGGGGCCTAGAGTATGCTGATTATTGGTTTTAACCAGTGGTGTAGTGGCGTATACCCACCTCTGAGGAGAGGGATTTACAGTATACCCACCTCCAAAAAGATGACTGACCGTATAGGCCTACCCAACTCTAATCAGACTCAGTAGCCATGAATCTAGTAGGAGCTAGGCAACAGCCAATTAAATTGGTAGTTACATTTGTAACTTCTTAAGCTGCCTTTTAAATGTAGATTCACTGTGTGTACTTGACTTTGATTTGACAATGATAGGAATTCGTACACATTTTAAGCGCGCTCTTTTCTGCTCTCTTTCTCTGCGGTATCTAACAGTTTGCATAATGGGTTGTATAATGCTGGCTAACTAGGTATAACATAGCTACCTAGTCCGTGGTTCTACGTAGCAATGAAGCGAACACAAACCACATTACTTAACTTCTTCTTAAAAAATCTCAGTATACCCACCTAACCAGACACCACTACAGCACTGTCAATTAGTGCCCAATTAAGAACTAGACTACCAGGTGAGGGTGGTTCCTAACCAATAGGTGACATATTCAATCAATCAACCTCCTCCTACAAGTATGAAACACTCATTACCGCCCCTAATGGTCGGATGACTAAAGTACAGTTACTATTTCAACACACAGACTAAAAAACCCTTATACTAATGAATGTAAAGTTAAACAGAAAATAAAGAATGTAAACTAAATGTAAACAACTAATGCTATAGAATACTAATGAGATAAACAGATAATAAAACAAATTAAGTAATATAAAATGTAAAAAAAACTGAAAATCTACCACATATGATTTCCAGTAGCTGTGTCTTACAACAAAAATGCCATATTTAGGGAGTCTTCTTCCTGTTTTTAAACAGAACCTTTAAAGGCAACCACATATTCAGCCGTAGCCAGACCATTAAACCAGAACATTCAACAGACTGAGATTACGTATCTATATTATGACAGCACCAAGTCTCATGGTACCTAGTGTTCCTATTGTCCAATGTTATTGAATGTAAGACCGTGCGAGGAAACGGATGAACAACCATCACAGCTTGTTGCTTTGTACCTGTTTTCAGAAGCTTTGTTGGGATACTTTTCTCCATGTACATTAAATAAATCATTGAACAATTAACTGTTCCCATGTACATTAACACATCATTTTATAATCAAATGTTACACTCAAGACTATGGGCTGTGATATACTGGAAGAACGAACCAACTATCACAGTGTCTAGATCTGAATTAGGCTACTGGTTAAAGCTGATTCTACGAAAATAGGTATAATTATATGATGTTGTCTTATTATTTGAGACCAAGCCATTGTTGTAATCAAAGTAAGTTCCTGCACTAGGGGGCGAATTCCCAGACCCTGGTTGAGACTAATCTTAAGACTGAATTGTAGGGGTGGGACGATACAGTTCTCACACAATTCGATACGATATTCAATACAAGGTTCACGGTTCGATATTTTTCGATTCGATATCAAAAATCGAAAAACTCTTTATTTTTATATAATTGTTTCAAATTATGTAGGCCTACATCGTAAATGTCTCTTTAGGAATATTTCTAATATAAAATAACAAGTTCACTCAGAAGGCAAACGTAAAATAAATCTAGCAAATGCCTTGTGTAACAAAACATTATATTTATTTTTATAAACTTGTTGCAATTAAATAAGACTGTTAATGACTCTTCTAATATAAAATAAAAAGTTCACGCAGAATGCACAAGACTAGAAGAAATCTGACAAATTCCTCATGTAACAAAACGTATATGTCCCCTCAAAAGGGACATATTATTTGTAAGAAAAATTAAGTAGTCAACATTATGTGGGGAGAGAACGGATCTGTGAGAAGTAACAATATCTCCCGCAGTGGAGAAGATCCGTTCGCTGCTTAACTGCCCTGCAAAGCTTACAAATAGTATTGTTCCTGTCCACTACTCGCTTATCATTCTCATACTTAAAACCAAAAAGCCAAAATGCTTCCATACTGGCGAACGCAGCGAACATATAGCATCATCAATTTCGAGTGTTTCGCTACCACCTGCAGCCATCTTTCATCTGGTCTGAGCGCGAGCAACGGCATTGGCACAAAAGACGAGGATTGCGCACCCTGCTGTATATTTTAAAATAATAATTGCATTTATTAAATGGTGATTTAGACATACGAATTGAATTAAATGTAAAAAAAAATCGATTTGTTGCAAATTTGCCCTCGATATGAATCGTAAAATACTCCTATAGCGAAAGAATCGAAATTCGATTATTTGTCCCACCCCTACTGAATTGGGAGATTTAAACTGGACTATCTAATATACAATTTCTCAGACATGGTTTAAAAGTCTCAGACTTTCCCTAGTCCTACAGTTTGATTATCGAGAAGTCTTATTAGAGCTAGTCTAGATCTAAGTGAAAGCTTAAACTAAACATAGCCAGAGGCAGGTTTAACTTCAGATTAATGGCCTCCAGATTGACCTTGGCAATAGAGGAAAATGGATTACCTGAGGATTGTAACCACTATCACTATCTGTCTGAATGTTATGATATTACATCGGACCCTCATGTAACCACTATCACTATCTGTCTGAATGTTATGATATTACATCAGACTCTCATGTAACCACTATCACTATCTGTCTGAATGTTATGATATTACATCAAACTCTCATGTAACCACTATCACTATCTGTCTGAATGTTATGATATTACATCAGACTCTCATGTAACCACTATCACTATCTGTCTGAATGTTATGATATTACATCAAACTCTCATGTAACCACTATCACTATCTGTCTGAATGTTATGATATTACATCAAACTCTCATGTAACCACTATCACTATCTGTCTGAATGTTATGATATTACATCAAACTCTCATGTAACCACTATCACTATCTGTCTGAATGTTATGATATTACATCAAACTCTCATGTAACCACTATCACTATCTGTCTGAATGTTATGATATTACATCGGACCCTCATGTAACCACTATCACTATCTGTCTGAATGTTATGATATTACATCAAACTCTCATGTAACCACTATCACTATCTGTCTGAATGTTATGATATTACATCAAACTCTCATGTAACCACTATCACTATCTGTCTGAATGTTATGATATTACATCAAACTCTCATGTAACCACTATCACTATCTGTCTGAATGTTATGATATTACATCGACCCTCATGTAACCACTATCACTATCTGTCTGAATGTTATGATATTACATCAAACTCTCATGTAACCACTATCACTATCTGTCTGAATGTTATGATATTACATCTCATGTAACCACTATCACTATCTGTCTGAATGTTATGATATTACATCAAACTCTCATGTAACCACTATCACTATCTGTCTGAATGTTATGATATTACATCAGACTCTCATGTAACCACTATCACTATCTGTCTGAATGTTATGATATTACATCGGACCCTCATGTAACCACTATCACTATCTGTCTGAATGTTATGATATTACATCAGACTCTCATGTAACCACTATCACTATCTGTCTGAATGTTATGATATTACATCGGACACTCATGTAACCAATATCACTATCTGTCTGAATGTTATGATATTACATCAGACTCTCATGTAACCACTATCACTATCTGTCTGAATGTTATGATATTACATCGGACACTCATGTAACCACTATCACTATCTGTCTGAATGTTATGATATTCCATCAGACCCTAATGTAACCACTATCACTATCTGTCTGAATGTTATGATATTACATCGGACCCTCATGTAACCACTATCACTATCTGTCTGAATGTTATGATATTACATCGGACCCTCATGTAACCACTATCACTATCTGTCTGAATGTTATGATATTATATTCGGACCCTCATGTAACCACTATCACTATCTGTCCAGAAATGAAAGCAAATGCACTTTGATAATAAATATCATTTTAACGTAAAAAACGTAAGGAAGTGAAACAAACGCAAACTGAAGTGACATTTGGTAAGTGTCAATGAGCCACATAGCTGTCCATAAATAGGGAGCTCAACCAAATGTGTCGGACTCAAAATCCTGGCGTGTCCTTTCATTGATGACGTGGTGGATGAGGGAGCGATAATTATACACATTTCAAAGACAACGTACTTTCAGGGACAGGTCAGACCCGTTGGCTTTTCGTGACAAGGAAAGCAAAATGGCCTATATGTTTAAATTCCTCATAGGTCTCGAGTAGCAAACGCTGCTCAGTCGCGGTGAACATCGGTGCTTTTTCTTTCCCCTTATTTGCCATATAGTGAATTGATAAATCCATGCTCCAGCACCCCGGGCTTTATGAGAAAAGCGTGCACACGCAGTTATCTAGACTATTTGAACCTGGCTTGAATTAGTGAGATCACATGATCTTCAACTTAACGTTATGGAACCGATTTAAGCGCGGCTGATTAGTTGGGTTCATTCAAGTCGACTTTGATCCCTGCTTTTCTAAGCACCCTTTATGGAACACCCCCCTGGACTATTTTATTGATGATAAAAGACAGGGGTGCAAACTCATCAGGGGTGAAAAAGGTGACAAAGACCGAACCCCCCTAGAGCATGCCCCCAGGAAGAAATAAATACCAGCTTGAAAATGTGGATTTACAATAGATTTTATCACGAGGATATAGGTAAAAACTCCTTTTGGAATTATCTCTTTTCATTCTGAAAATAAATTGAAGTGGGTGAGTGGCCAGGCTACATGGACTAGTCAAATGTAATGCGAACTTTAGCTACAGGCAGGGCAAGTTTTTGATTATTTGTATAGCACCAGGCCGGCTTTCATACACAATGGCAACTCGAGTGTTTTACAACACACTTAATCATAAAATATTCTGACCTTATTCAAAAAGTAAAAATGGCCTTTTTCTTAATATGTTGAAATGTATGAAAAGACAAAAAATGACCACTATAAAAGTGGACTACTTTATTAATTATTTAAACAGCATTGGACCAATTCTGTCCCGTTTAGTGAGTATCAATATTATATGGGCATAGTGAGTTCAATATTAGACTGACATTGGTCAGTAGCCAATCTGCGTGTTAGGGGCGTGGTTTTGCGAAGGGTCAATTGGTCGGAACCATTTCACACGTAAGTTTAAAATATTCTAACTGATCCCCCAGCAGTGGCGGGGGATCTTTTTTTGCATTTTTTTGTTTCTGTTACCATCGCAATACAATTTAAAAAAAAACTGCAGGACAGCAGTGCTCAGTGAAATAGTCAGTGAAAAAAAGTTGAGGCATTCTTACACAAAAACATTAACATCATATTGCACTAACACAAGCCTTTATATATATAAAGTTTATAGGAAATTACACTGTATAAAGGATGTATAATATAGTAATGGATATCAAGTGGCGGAACTCAAACCTTTGACTGGAAGAATAGCATACAGTATTTTATGATCAAACTAAATGTAACTAATTGTTAATGTGCTCCAGAACGGCAACAACAAAAGCCCCACAAAACTTTACACAATTGATCATTTTGGATAAAATGTGCCTGTTTTTAGCCTTCCTACCTGGTGTACCAGCTACTGGAGAAGCCGCGCATATACTGCTTCCCTATACAGCTTCAGGGACGAGCTTGGGGCGATAAAATAATCGGCCTTCTTGGATTCGATTTAAGAACGCTGATTGGCTAAATTTTATGTCAATCATTCATATCTTAAATGAGCAATTGGCTTAACTGCTACATAGACCTGCCTCCTTGGGGTGTTTCTCTATCGCTATCGCTATTTAGAACCTGTCACTAATTGTTATATTTGTCTGTGGTGGCACGAGCCTGTATCCAGCAGCACCGCAGTTTAGCGGAAAAGCGCGCGACTAGACAGACACGAAGATGTTCGCATCGTGTGATGACGCAGGGTGGCCCAACAGAGAAAAAAGTATTTCCACATGGTGAAAAATATACCCGCAATAGAAAATGTATTACGCATACTCGCAGTCGCAGATGACTTCGATGAGACGTAGACCCCCCCCCCAATATATTTTTATTGCGGATCTACACAAATCACGTGGATGACCTATTTTAAAGTAAAAACGGCAAATTTCGCCAAAGGTGACAAGTTTGCACCCCTGAAAAGAGCTCCAACTAGACCAGACAGAAGGTTCGCTATGGACAGGAGCAACCCACTGAATGATTTTGATGAAATCAACTTTCGTGACTGTTTTCACAATGATTAATTTACCGTAATTTTCAGACTATTGAACCCACCTGAATATAAGCCGCACCCACTGAATTTAAAAAGAAATATTATTTTGAACATAAATATGCCGCACTGGTCTATAAGCCGCAGGTGCCTACCAGTACATTGAAACAAATTAACTTTACACAGGCTTTAACAAAACATGGCTTGTAACAAAAATAAATTGGCTTTAACGAAACACGGGTTGTACTGTTCTCTCATTGTGTTTTACTCCTCTTGAGTATTAACATAAATAAACAGCCAAACACTTTTCAGCGAGCCAGGTGATGGAGCGCACTTGCTCCTTTAATTACTTTCACATACTAATAATCAACTTGACATCACTGAAACGGAGTGAAACTAAAATAGAGAATACACAATGGACTTAATGAATTACTATTAGCATCAAGCAAACGTGCAACTATCGTTATCTGCAGAGCTACAATACTTTAAACAATTAGGTTTTTGTACAAACCTAGAAATAGGCATAATGTGACTATAACGTAACGAAAATATATAAACGGAGCACCTACATTCATTACTTTCTGAAGGAAGCACATAACACGACTTTAAGAAACCAACAAGCTAGCATGTCGTCTTCCTGTTTCCTCCTTTCCACTGAACGTAATACCTAACGTAAACGTAGTACCGTAAAACTTAGAATAGAGGAACCAACTCAATTACCTTAACAATAAGAGCGTTATCAACAAATGATATTTAACAACGTCACAAAATGTCCTTTTTATTTTATTTATTCGCGGCGTTGTTTAAACCGCAAGGTTCAAAGCGTGAGAAAAAAGTTGCGGCAAGTAGATTTAACCTAGGGCTGATTTATTTTTTCAACCGTCCTTTTGAGTTTAATGTTTATTAAATATGTATATAGTAAATAGCCACACACAAATAATGATATACACACAAAATGTTAACTGTGTTTAATTGAATCTACAAAGAGAAAAAGGCATAACGATACCAAGACTTTTAATACATTAAACCATTATCCATGAGTAAAGAACACTATGAAAAATGAACACACACAAAATGTAAACTACAGTAGAATTTGGACCCAAAGCTGTCCTGTGGATTTGTCGAAGTGACTAAAGCCTCTCGTCTACTTCTGCCAGTCTTTGATTTTGTAGACCTGTGTCCCCCTCTGTACAATAGTAGCATAAAAAAACACAAACGATCAATATTTAACTTTGTCTAAAGGGAAAAATTAATATATAAATGATGTAATGCACAGTAACACAACAATACTGTGTATCTCTATTCACAGAATACATTTAATAGGAATTTAACATATTGCTACTTGAAATCTGTGCCCTAAGGACCGAGGCAAAACTGTTGAGGAATGAACAATGTTGGGTCATCTCCCTGACCAGATCTTCTCTTTCAGAAGATGCATGCTCAGCATGTACTGGTCATGGACTTTCTTTATCGTCAACATGGTAACAGATGATCCTACAACAGTTACACCAACATAATTACTTTATGGTAATACAACACAACAGTTTTTACAAATGAAAACTTATCAAAAAATACCTCTGCTGTGTATTTCCCAAGGCCAGATCTGGGCTTCTGATCCACTACCAAGACCAGCTAGCTTTTCCTCTACAACAGGGGTGTCCACAGTTTTTTTTTTAAGTGAGGGCCAAATACAGAAAATTAACCAAAGGGCCGAGCCACACACTAGAGGTGACATATTGACACATGAATACTGTGTGTATTTCTAACTCACCTATAATGTGAAGAACATTGCACTCAGTGGGAGCAGTGATGATGTCCTTTGGATTGAAGGATGGCTGACATGTCAGGAGAAAGTTTCGTGGTTGAGGCACGAAGGACTTCACGGAGGTCGGTGCTTCTCTTTTAAAAACTGGTCGATTTCTGATCTCAGCGAATAAAACCGCTGCTGCACAGAGCCACGGCTGAGCCAGCGCACATCAGAGTGGTAGTGTACATCCCCGTATTCAGCATCCACATCAGATAGAAAAGCTTGAAATTGTCTAACAAGTTCGCTAGCTAGCAAGTTAGTATGCAATGACGATCGGCTTGAAAAGCGGCCTCTCTTTTTTCGTCAACTTTTGTCTGTAGCCACATGAAATTAGATGTTAGACCTAAACATGCAGAGCAACATCGCCACCCAACAACTTATAAACAGTAAATTTGATATAATTTATAGTAAACGTAAGCTAGCAAATGTTTTAACTTACCCTGACAAACCTCCTTACCCAGGGTTGCCAACTTTGGGACTCCGGCTGGAGTGAGACTGTAAAATTCTAGTACGCGCGCATGAGCGTGCAGAGGAAATGTTTGGTGAACCTAACCCTAATTAAAAAATATTTCAGTCCTTGTTTACTGTGTATAAACCCTGATTTAGGCAAAAATAGTAATATAATGATGGCTGATGTTTTTGTTCTTGCAGAACCATATTTCTTGGCAATTTTAGAATCGGGAAAGCATTCTTTGAATAGCGGGCTGAGGTGATCTGTGAAGGCAAATGGGATGTTGTGGCTGACCAGGGTCACTGCTACTTTGACCTCTGCCCTTCTAGCCTGTAAAACAATTATGAGTTTACATGTGTAGTAGAATATGCATAAATAAAGCACACGCATTAAGAGATTGCATTCAAATTATCACCTGAGTGTCCAGATTCATTTCTTCAGCCTTCGAATAAACAAATCTATCAATTATTTTGGTGCTGTGAAGAACTTTTAGTTTTTTGATGTGGTTCTCCCTGGTGATATGTTGCTGCACATCTGCCCTGGTGCCTGCACTCTAACTCATGCCGGGAGACTTCACACCAAAAGTGAAATTCAGTCGTGCCTGGTTTTATGAAAGGCCATTCTTTACACCAGACACTGATACATTTTGAGTTGTACACAGCGGCCCCTGACTTTGCTTTTCTTTTCTGCTGGATAGAATGCTCTTTGCTTGCTTCCTTCTGCTCCTCCTCATCCTCCTCCCCCTCATCCTTCTCCTCATCCTCTCCTCATCCTCCTCCTCATCCTCTCCTCATCCCTCTCCTCATCTTCCTCCACCTCCCTCTCCTCATCCTTCTCCTCATCCTTCTCCTCATCCTCTCCACCTCCTTCTCCTCATCCCTCATCCTCTCCACCTCCTTCTCCACCTCCTTCTCCTCATCCTCTCCTCATCCTTCTCCTCATCCTCTCCACCTCCTTCTCCTCATCCTTCTCCACCTCCTTCTCCTCATCCTTCTCCCACCTCCTCATCCTCTCCACCTCCTCCTCATCCTCATCCTTCTCCTCATCCTCTCCTCATCCTTCTCCACCTCCTTCTCCTCATCCTTCTCCTCATCCTCTCCTCATCCTTCTCCTCATCCTCTCCACCTCCTTCTCCTCATCCTCTCCACCTCCTTCTCCACCTCCCTCTCCTCATCCCTCCTCATCCTCTCCACCTCCTTCTCCTCATCCTCTCCTCATCCTTCTCCACCTCCTTCTCCTCATCATCCTCTCCTCATCCTTCTCCTCATCCTCTCCACCTCCTCCTCATCCTCATCCTCCTCCTCATCCTTCTCCTCATCCTCTCCTCATCCTTCTCCTCATCCTCTCCACCTCCTTCTCCTCATCCTCCTCCTCATCCTCTCCTCATCCTTCTCCTCATCCTTCTCCACCTCCTTCTCCTCATCCTTCTCCTCATCCTCCTCCTCATCCTTCTCCTCATCCTTCTCCTCATCCTTCTCCTCCACTCTTCCTCTATCTAAAATGTAGGCTGTTAACCTGCAGCTTTAAAATGCTAGCCTAATCATAACACAGTATACATCTTCATTAATTACATGCCTAGATGTTCCTGTGCTAACATTGGTAAGACATGTTGAGTTGTGGTGGGGTATCAGGTATAGGGCACACTGTCCATATTTTAATGAATAGGGTAGCCTAAGGTAACATATGTATTTTTGCTAAAAAACAAACAACTGAACATAATAAATTGTGACAAGCTTACCTGCTGAAGCTCTTGACTTTTCTCTCCATGTCCATCTTTGAAATAGCTCAGCAAGCTCATCTAACAAAACGTAATTTCTACCATGAGCCTATTTTTATTAAGCAATCAGCTAGCCCACATAACGCACGTCAGACAAAGTTTGCAACTAAAGTTGAACTCTCCGCACACAGAGTCTGCTAAGGCAAGGCAATGCTGTAGTGACAAGGCACACCATGTTATTATCTGCTTGCCTTAATTGTCATGCAAACTTTTAATCGCGCATCAGTCGGGTCGGGCTCCTAACCATGATTCTCTCTGAACTTTTTACACGCAACTGACGTATCCGGTGACGTTTCAGGTTCAAGGTTTTCAGCGATTCAACAATCAGAGAATATTGCAATGAGAACGTTGTAGACAGAATATGTTACAGCTGACCTCCTCTCCTGTTAATACGATGTGGTCTAGTCTAGTCTGTCATTAACAGAAAATTAGCGGATTGAAAGGGGAGAATTTAGATTTTGGCGTGACATTTCTTGCTTGTGCGTGAGAGCGTGAGATTAATGCTTAAGGCGGGAGACTCACGCCAGATGCGTGAGAGTTGGCAACCCTGCCTTACCTTATTCATTGGTGCCACGGAAAGATGATGTTTCTTGCGATTGATATTTAAATTGTGTACTGACGTGCTGACGTAAGCAACTGTGGCATGAAAAAAATGGTGTCCTCTTCACGTAAAACCGTCCTTTACGTGTACATGACACAAATATTTTACATGCAATTTGTGTATATGTGACGAAAACCTGTGATATCGTGTTGCAGCAACACCAGAAACATTACCAATGGTAACTGGTCACAGTGCTGCTTTTCCCGTTATTTTTTTTAGATACTCTGAAAAAAGCACTTCAAGCTTACGTTTCCATTAAAAACACGACTCGAGTGGCAAGAGAAATGTGGTTCAACCTCACGGCTCATTGCCAGCGCTGAGCAGAAATAACTAAACAAATCTCTTTTAACTACTAATGTTTTGGGGCAACTGGTGGCATCTGTGGCAACCAGGGTTCAAAATTAACACCCGCCAAATGCGGGTTAAAATTCATTTTGGCGGGTGTTAATAAAAACTTACTAGCCAGTTTGGCCGGTGATGTATGAAGCATTATATGCGATATACATAAGGCTCTGTTCTCGGTCATTTATCCCCTGGCACTGTCTGGCAGTACTTCCTACATTTACTAAGAACACTGTGCCGTAATGCTGCGTGATGACGTTTCATACGGCCATTGCCTGCGTGCATTTTGCAGTGAAACCAGCGCGAGAGACGAACGGAGCCAGAGCAGGGAGCGTAGAGTAAAATAGGGAGTTAGCTGGCATGCTGACAGTTTGCGGTCACGCAGGCCTGACTTTGTGCGCAAAACAGGCAGCGTTGCCAACTTAGCGACTTTGTCACTATATTTAGCGAGTTTTCAGACCCCTCTGGCGATGCATTTTTTAAAAAGCGACTAGCGACAAATTTAGCTACTTTTTATGGTGTTATTGAAGACTTTTGGAGACTGACGTGAAACCACGTATGGTCGTATTGCTTCTACTCTTCTCTATGAGTAGCAAGTGCTACCGTGTTCCCCACCCCCGTACCAAAACACTCAGAAGCCGCCCAACACCAACAGTAGTCCCTCCAGTCTGCAGTCAGAGCAGGAGATGTTCACCCTTCCACGTCCAGATTACAAATTAAGCGCGCATGCGTGAAGCCGCCAATGACTGATCTTGCCCTGGCTTACATTAAAAAACAAACCCAACTTATGGAAACTAAGCCAAACAAAAAAATATTAAATTCAAAATATTTATATTTAATATTTATTAATTATTATAATAAAATTATAACAAAAATAAATCCATCAGCGTATCTCTTTTGGGTCACTTTTGCCTGTATCAAACCCGGATAAAGTAGTAGGGTTGGAGTTGCGACATTAATAAAGTTCATTTTTAGTTTTAAACATATTTAGGGTGTTTTTTGCTCACTTTTTTGTCTTTCCCACGTTATTCCTCTCATACAGCGTCCATCACAATTGAATGTGAAGGGGCGGGTTATATGCAAATAAGGCAATGACGTCATCTAGCGAGTTTTAGGACAGCCAATAGCTGATTGAAATTAAATGTTTGCACTTTTTGTGTGTATTTTGTTGATGTAAAAATGTGGCTAGTGGAAATTGTGCACCTGTCATAGGGGACAGAGAGAGCCAAGCGATGGTGCTTGGTCGTGATAGTCTTCGAGAAATACAATAAAGAATCAACCGCAACCAATTTCATGTCGAAAAGCAGATTTAAATATAGTTAGTACAGATAAGCTGAAGAAAAACAGAGCTTGTGTCTTGACTTGGGCATGCTCAGTTATTTTAAGGCACTTGTGCTCCGATTGTCTTAGGGGTCATGCATTTGAACATAAGTGATGGTTGTACATGAAGCTGGGTAAACTACTAGAAATATATTATATATTAAGATATTATATTACCTACAGTAATAACGATTCACCACCAGCTCATGTGAATAACATTCTGAAGCCGCTGCTGGACTGTCAGATTCAGGTAGCCATGGTGACGGTGGGGCTTTGGAGAAGAAGGGATCCAGTCAGAGTGAGCAGAAGTGCTATTTAATGTTTAGGAATGTTTAAGGAACAGTAAGCTAGATAAAATAGTCTTATTAAGTGATCAAATACTTAAATCTACAAAGGTACAGTGATTAGCTGATGACTAAACTAAATGTCCATTCGCTAAATAACATCTAGCAGAGTTAGCTAGCCTGTTTGCGACCCTGTGACTCTCACCCGGACAACTGAGAACAACTCATAATATCCTGTTATAGTTGTGGGTACGCTGCTCTTTCAAAATTTTCACAATTTGGTGTTTGTGCACGCATGGTGTCTGTGTTTGTAGGACATCAGATGAGTGACTTGATGTCCTGGCAGAGTTGATGTTCTCACAGCGCAAACTGAAGGAATCCGTCTCGGAGCTTCATGTAACCCGGTTTCAATTTATTCATTAACAGGCCCGGACAAATATCAATAAATACAAATAACAGAAAGCTGTTCATTAAAAAGTGTTTACTTGCTTAAAGTATGTTTTGTAATAACATGCAATGGAAGTCATTTCCTACGAATATGCTGTAACGGAAAGCTCCATTTTAAATGTGAATATCAATAAATACAAATAACAAAAAGCTGTTCAAAATTATTAATAAATACAAATAACAGAAAGCTGTTCAATAAAGCACCTTGCTTAAAGTATGTTTTGTAACAGAAAGTACAGTATCCTTATTCCTTACCCTGAGCATACACATGAGCTCAATTTTAAATGTGAGAAATGATACCTCACAAACCAACCCTAAATTAGCAATAAGCGCCTGAGCAGTGCCTCAGTCTCTGCAACTTTGTTAATAACTGTCATTGTCCAAGATCATAAGAATGTATTTTTCAGTGGACATGAGTAGAGGCCGATTATGTTTCTCAGGCCGATGCCGATTTTTGAAATCCAGGTCGGCCAATGGCCGATTATTATGTCCGATTCATTTAGGCCAATATTTGGCCGATATGTGTTGGTTTTTAACCTCTATTTGCAAGATAAAATGAAACACTAATAATTACTTAAAAATAAAGACGTAGAATTTTTCTACAAATACGTTTAATAAAAAATTTATAATATATTATATTAAATAAAAGAAACAGTTAACAAGAAAAACTTTGATAAATTAACTTTTTTTAAAAATTAGATAAGTAAGCAGCATTTAATTACAACATCCGAAAACCTTTAAATAAATAATTTCTTGCTGCTCTTAGAATATAGTTTGACGAGTGTACTGATGCATTTTGGGGTATATGTCTCAAAATTTGAAAAAGCTATTTCAGAAAGAGCATTTTAAGCTTTTAAATATTCTCCGGCTGATTTTTGCCGCGGTTCCACAACAACAACACTATGCTGCCCGCGCATGCGCCTGCTTATTAATCGGCTTTATATAGGCTACTTGAATATCGGCCGATGCAGATTATGTAAAAATCACAAAAAATCGGTCGACCCCTAGACATAAGCATAAATGACTCTAGGCGCTCTTGATTTAAAGAGCTTCTTGGCCTGTGCTTAACACATTTTAGTGTGGAGATTCTGGAGAAACTTCTCTCACATGCCAGCCCATTTAGCAAAGCATTCAAAAAAAAAAACTAGATCTCAACAATTACGTTCCCTGGGAACTATTGTAGTAACATGCGATTACGTTACTGGTGAAATGTATTTGCACGTAATTAAGACAAAAATTCTCATCCGCCGGGGGGAATCGAACAAGCGCCCTATACGGCTCCGCAGCGGCCCCACCCACTGCTCCATCCTGCGCCCTTTTGCCACTCCGGGCCTGTTCATTAATATAGGATGTTAGATACATAAGTTTGAATAAATAATTTCATAGGTTAGTAAATACACTACAAGGTTTAAAAGTTAAGATTCACGATGTGAGAAAGCCATTTTGGGTAATGTTCATGTTTTACTGAATACAGCATTTAAAATGTTAATTGTCTGTTGTGTAATAATATATGTGAAAATTTATTGAAAATGCTGTAAGTTATTGAAGAAAGAGTTACACAAATGTTTTGTGTATGTTTTATTTCTGAAAGTTTGTGAATTAGCCAATGACATTTGTAGTTCAGAGGTAACAAGGAAGTGAGAGGAGAACGAGTGAAGCAGTGGGGATTTCTTTAAGACTGCAAGGGAAGCTCGGCTTCCCCTATAATGTAAAAAATAATAATGGTCAGATATGTACTATTGTGTAAACAATTTATTGACATAAAATGCGTTACAACACGTTCATCTCGAAAAGTTCGTTCAGAATCATCTACAGGTCGACTGACTCGATTTCCTTCTCATACATTCCCGCAGCGTCACAGTGCATTTCCCTGTTGAAGCCGAGCGTCCATTGACTTCAATGGGGCTGCTTTGAACAGTTTTAATCAGTGCTCCGAATCTTGACGGTCATTGGATAAATGCTGCGATTATGTCTGCCCACGGACGCCCGGCGTCTCTGGGATGAATAGAGAAGTGGGCTGGCCCCGACGCCGGATCTGTCGAAATACTGCATCTCCTTTTGACTGACAGCGAATCTGTACTATAAGAAGTCGCTGAAGCTATTTCGCGCTCAGTCCCGTCGCGGATTTCTCAAGTGTAGTCGAAAGACAAACTGCAGCAACTTATTTCTTGATATTTCTTTGGCGAAATTGCTAGTCAATTTGCATAATACATTTCACACAATTATACACCACATTCCTTGTTTCAATTTTAACAAGTTTAATATATTTTTTTAGATCGTTCATTCATTCATTCATAGTTGGTACGACAGGGTCACAGTGCATTTTCTCGAAAAGGAACATAGGGCAGAATTTACTTTTTAATAAATGGACAAGTTTATAATGTAGGCCGAAAATGAGCTTCCCTTGTTTGAAAGACCATGAGCCGCCACTGGAGTAAAGGGAGAAACGTGTTGACTGCTGAATGATAAAGATTACATGTTAAAGTTATTGTAATTCACCAGTTTAGTGAGAGTATTAAACTAGGACCTTTATCCAAAACATGAATGTTGATATATTTGGGTGGACTGCTCAAGACCAAAGCTACCAAAATTAAAAATAAATAAATGATTCGGTACAAGTATTTTACATCAAAATATAGGTAATTTGTATTAATCTGTCGTTTTCCCCTATTTATTTCCACAATCATTTATTTCTGTAATTATTTATTTCTGTAAGTATTTTTTTCCGTTTGTATTTATTTCTGTATTTCCACAACCGTAGGCAATTGAGGTGGCGGGACTTAATCGTTCAACCAAAGCAAACAAGCGCTGAGAGGGAGAAAAATATTGTAAACATTCAGGACAGTAGGGTGCGGCAATGCACTGCGAAAGTTGGTACCAACTGCGGTTGAAACCAATAAAAAAGAAGAGCCAAGGATTCTAAATCCATTTGCACTAGGCAAGTATTAATCAACATGTCGTCGAGAAGACAAGTGTCAGAGCTTCTTCGCGAGGCGTCTGACTGACTTGACGAAGTTGAGCATTGTAAGTATGAATGTGTTCGTTAGGTTGTTACTAGGTTTACCAGTCGTATTTTGAAGATACTTTTAAATGTACCTTTGATATGTATTGCGCACAATAATCATAAGATCAGATCGATTTTGCTAGTTAGAGAAAAATAGACGCATCACATGGAGCACGTGTAGAATGTTTGAGCATTAGTTAAGTAGGTTGCCTGGTAATGTCCATACCAGACAGAGTTGGCGACTCAAGACAGCAAGTTGTCAAGTTCCATTTGTAGTGTAATTTTGCTACAAAGACTTTCAAATGTATGGAAACAAAAGTAGTGCTCATTGCAAAACCTGTGGCACGACTAGATGCAGCTAGCACAACTTCAAACATATTGCGCCATTTGAAGGGATACAGAGAGAGGTTAGTCAGACGGCAGATAGTAATTAACGAAAGGTTACATTAGTTTACTAATGTAGTAAATTATCTAGTAGAATACGGATGTGTTAGCTAACTAATGTAAACTGGCTTTCGAAAAAATAGGCCAATTCTAATAATATTTGTTAGCTAGTTACACTGTAATATCTAGCTCAGTGCTCAACATTATCTTTTGAGGCATTTGTGTTTCACTTGTTTATGCACAAAAGTCACGGACACATATTTATTAGTTTAGGCACTTGTCCCTTTGTTTGACCAACGAAGATTAGATGTATCATAATACAAATGCCCCAATTACTTGTGTGCTAGGTCAATAAGGTATATTTGCAGAGTGTAAATGTTGTCAAGGTTACGCCCATTGTTGTCAAGGTTATGTCGATTGTTGTCAGGTTACGCCCACTGATGTTAGCTAATCAACTTAGAAAAAAAGTTAAGAGTAAAATGACGTAAATTTTGTGCAGTTTTAACAGACACATGCATACATATGTACAGTCGTAGTTTGTTTGATGACTCATAGCTTCATAATTAGAAGGTTGATGATTGAGAATGGTCACTAATTCATTTACATTGTAGTTGATCAAAGCTCTGATACAAAGTAAAACATAAAAATGCTTTCAGGGTTGAGTTAAGAAAATGTTATTTATTAGAGGGTTATTAAAAATAATCCTCTTTAACACACATGTAAAACCAAAAATCAACTTAAGATAAAGTGCCTTTCGCAAAGACACAAAAAATATATCAACTTAGGGTAAATAACATTTACTACACCATTAGCAAACCCCCGGTTCTAAGACTGTACTGTCAGATTCCCCTTACAGCCTTATTTCATAATTCACGTCTTTCCATCTCTCCCATGAAAGTAATTACTCCACGTCTTTCCATCTCTCCCATGAATATTTGAAGAGGCCCATGTTCTCCTTTACCCAGGCAACAGCTTCCTGGAGGTTGGCAACTGAAATTATTACATAGATTTAAACATAATTGTTAAAACTACTTTGCATTTACAAGCGTCACATTTATGCTACCCTGCACCAGAATGGCAGACAGAACTATTGCTACCAAATTGTCATCACATTGTCTGTATAATGATTATAGTGTTTTCTGTGATCCGCAAACTATCCAATATCAGATTTGATTAAAGAGAACCTTGAACGCGTTAACTATCCATGAATATATATAGATATAAAGGTTGTATTTTGTCCGGCATAAATGCATGTGTTAGTCCTCCATCATAAATGCATGCGCATATTAAAAACATCTGTCCAATGGCAAAATTCTGCAAATAGGTTACCCCTAACGCCCGACAAGCTCTGCAAATATACCCTACTCTGCTAGGTAGCTACCCACCACTTACGATAAAAATATATTTGTTTTTAATCGGTAAAATTGACGTAATGAGTGACAGTGTCACATAACGTTAGATAACATGGCATTTTTTTATATGTAACTTGTCCAATGGGGCAAATAAACTTTTCTTCCACTTGCCATACAAAAATTGTCCTGGACAAGCCATTAATGTTGATCCCTGTCTAGCTAACACATCCAACAATATCCTCATACATAACATAAAGAGTTTGTCGTGGGTGAGCAGGGTGAGCAGGAAGGAACAGGTGTGGGGAGCGCAGGTGACGATGGTGGAATCCCAGGTGGTGAATGTTGTCCAATGATTATCCGATGTGCGGGAACAAACAGGCAAGACTGGCAGGTAGGAAAGAAGACAATGGGTAAGTAACGGGACGCGGACTGACAACGAACAAAACAACAAACAGATCTCTGGCTTGACTGAGGAAACACTTTGGCTGAGGTCGACATACGTGACATAGGTAACAATCCAACGTCGGCTGGTTGTCAGGCTCTCACTCTTATACTGCAGTGATTGAAGATCCGGTCCAGGTGTGTGATTAGGGGAAGAGTGACAGGTGCGTGAGAAACCCAACCTCTCCCAGATCCTCCAGAGGGAGACCTAACCCAGCCTTTAATCAGATCCTGGGGTGGGAACTCAGACAGTACCCAGCCCCCCACGACCGCCACTAGGCGGTCCACCCGGAGCCTCCGGCTTCCGCCGAAAATACTCCTGAATCAGACTGGGATCCAGAATCAGACGCCAAGGGACCCAACACCTCTCCTCCGGACCGTAACCCTCCAAGTCCACCAAAAACTGGTAACCCCTACCTCTGCGCCGAGAGTCCATAATACGCCTCACCGTGAAGGCCGGGGCCCCGTCAATCATTCGGGGAGGTGGCAGAGGAGGAGGGGGGGGAAGGAGGCGACAAAAAGACACAGGTTTAACGATGGTGCCGGAGTGCGTCGGCGCTTAGCCTGTTGCTGGTATTGACCCGAGGCTCTCAGCAGGGATGTCCGGGACCTGGCATCGGCGAAGCTGCTGCTGTACAGATGGTACAGCCAGGTCCTTCTCCTGTGACGGAAACAGTGGGGGGTTGATAACCGTAGACACACTGGAAGTGGGACACACCTGTCGCCGTGGAAGGGAGTGTATTGTGTGCGTATTTCACCCAGGGAATTTGCTCCGACCAGGTGGTTGGGTTAGAGGAAACCAGGTATCGTAGGGTTGACTCCATCTTCTGGTTGGTCATCTCTGCCTGACCATTTGTCTGTGGGTGGAATCCCGAGGACAGACTGACTGTGGCTCCGATGGCAGTGCAAAATGCCCTCCATACGGCTGAGGAGAACTGTGCCTGCTCACCATAATCTCCGCTGTCTCCTTGGCCGAAGGGAGCTTGGGCAATGGCAGGAAGTGTGCGAACTTGCTGAATCGGTCCACAACCGTCAAAACCACTGTGTTACCCCCAGAGGAGGGGAGTCCAGTGACGAAGTCCAGGGCTAAATGGGAAACAACGACGTAAAAAGGACATTGTACGTGCCACTCCTGGATGACAGGTCAGCCTGGACGAATGGCCCCACTCCAAAATCGCCGATCGTGTTCCTTCAGGGACAAACAGTCTGCCAGGAGGTCCATTACCTGGACGGGGGCTAAGAGCTGCCTGAACTGTTCCTTCAATCCCCTATTAATGAGCTCCCACTACCCGACTTTGCGGCAGGATGGTCTCCGACCCCTTTCTAGCTTCCTCTCTGGAGAACACCCTGGACAGGGCGTCTGGCTTCCCATTCTGGGATCCGGGTCTGTAAGACAAGATAATGTCAAACCGTCCAAAAAACAAGGCCCATCTAGCCTGACGGGAACTTAACCGTTTGGCTGTACGGACGTATTCTACATTTTTGTGGTCCGTCCACACCACAAACGGTTGTTCAGCCCCCTTCCAACCAATGTCTCCACTCCTCAAGAGCGAGTTTAACCGTCAGCAACTCCCTATTGCCGATGTCGTAGTTGATCTCCGCCGGGGACAACCGATGGGACAGGAACGCACAAGGGTGCAGCTTGTTGTCCTCCCTAGATCTTTTGGACAGCACCGCCCGGCTTCGAACTCCGACGCGTCAACCTCCACCACAAACTGTAGAGAGGGATCTGGTTGATAGAGGACGGTTGCAGAGGTAAAACGCCCCTTGAGATCCTGGAATGCTGTTTCTGCTTCAGGAGACCACCGGAACACTCTAAGACTGGATGTGAGACTGGTTAGTGGGGCTGCCAAACGACTGTAGTTGCGGATGAATCGCCTGTAAAAATTAGCAAACCCCAGGAACCTCTGCAAGTCTTTGCGGCCGGTCTGGGCCACTCACGGACGGCCTGCACCTTTCGGGGATCTATCTGTAGCCCCCCCTCCTTAATGATATAGCCCAAAAAGCTAGTGGTCGTGGTGTAAAACTCACATTTTTCCGCTTTTACAAAGAGTTGGTTCTCCAACAGCCGCTGTAGTACCTGGCGGACGTGCCCCTGATGTTCCTCCTGACTCTGTGAAAACACCAAAATATTGTCCAAATAGACAAATACAAAGCGACCCAGCATGTCGCGTAACACATCATTGACCAGACATTGGAACACAGCGGGTGCATTAGTTAAACCAAAAGGCATTACCAGATACTCGAAATGGCCCAGGGGAGTGTTGAACCCAGTAAGCCACTCGTCTCCTTCCCTGATACGAACTAGCTGGTAGGCGTTGCGGAGATCGAGTTTGGTAAATATTGTGGAGCCCTGTAGAGAGTTAAAGGCAGTGTCCAACAAAAGGTATGGGGTACTTGTTCTTGATGGAGATGTTATTTAGTCCTTTTTAACGTAGAAGAATCCTGCGCCCAACGGGGACGGATGATCCCCGCTCCATGATGTAATTCTCCATAGCCTCTCGTTCAGGCCTGGAGATGTTGCAAAGTCTCCCCTTGGGTAGGGATAGCCCAGGCAGCAGTTCAATGGGGCAATCATATGGTCGATGAGGAGGCAGTGATAGCGCCCGTTTACTAAATACCTCACCCAGGTCGTGATAGCCGGTAGGTACTAACGTGAGTTCAGGAACAGACACTGGACTCTCCTTATGCACCCCCTGGGGATGAGCAGACTGTAAACAGTTAGCCAGACAGAAATTACTCCACTTTAATATACGACTGGCGGACCATTCAACTGACGGGTTGTGCTTGGTTAACCAGGGGTTATCCAACACCACGGGTACTTTTGGAGAGCTAATTACCAGGAAACTGATCTGTTTCACATGGTTGCCAGATATTTGGAGCTGTACTGGCTCGGTTCTGTCTGTGACTCACGAACAACCGGCCATTTAAAGAGTTTGCCTCGATAACCTCATGTAACGGGACTTTATTGAGTCCCAACTGGTCAACGAGCCTATTGTCCATGAAATTGCCATCAGCCCCAGAGTCTATTAACGCACTTAATTCCAGTGACCCAGTGTTACTGATAACTGAGATATAAAATGGAGTCCGCGAGATGTGGGAGGAGGGACATAGACACTCGCTCGCTGAAATCCTCCTTACCCCCAGCACGCGGAGTTTCCCCCCGTCAATGGACAACCGGACCGATAATGACCGGGCTTACCGCAATACATGCAGCTGTTGGTCGTGCGTCTGCGCTGCCGTTCGGTCTCCGTGATCTGACAACGGCCCAGTTGCATGGGTTCAGGGTCTGGAACTCCCTCCTCTCTACCTCGAGTGGTGCTCTCAGGAAATGTAGCACGTCTTGGAGCCGAGACTTGTTCACGCTGACGCTCTCTAATGCGATTGTTAACTCTAGTAGTTAAACTGATTGAAGTTCCTCCAATACCTGCTCTTCCGGGTAAGAAAGAAATGTGTCCTTAATAGTCTCATTTAAGCCGTTATAAAAAACGCCTTGTAGTGCCTCTTTGTCCCAGCCACTCTCTGCAGCTAGAATACGGAACTCTATGGCATAATCGGCTACACTGCGTGTCCCTTGGCGCAGTGATAATAGTCGCTTAGAAGCGTCCTTACCATGAACGGGGTGATCAACCAGTTTCCGCATCTCTGCGGTGAACAGCTCATAAGATTGTGTGACAGCACCCTGCTTCTCCCATACAGCCAATGCCCACTCCAATGCCTCACCGCGTAGTAGCCCAATTATATAGGCAATCCTGGCTCTCTCGCTCGGGTACATACGAGGTTGCTGTTCGAAAACTAATCTCACCTGCATCAAAAACGCGTGACACTGACCCCCGTGCCCATCGTATCTCTCCGAAGTGGGAACCCGGGGCTCACGGTCGAAACTCGGAATAGTAGCGAGGACTGGTAACTCTGGGCTTGGAGCCGGAGGCTGGGGTGGTGCGCTGAGATGTGTCTGAATAGCGGTGATGCTGGTCGATAGGGAGTTCAGGCTCTCCATTATCTCCTGCAGAGAGGACTGGTGCTGTCCCAACATGGCTCCTTGGGCAGAAATCGCATGACGTACCGCATCCATGTCCGCTGGGTCCATGATGGTCGGATCGTTCTGTCAGGTTCGGGATGTGGCTGAAACCAAAAGCAGAACAAACGACACGGTAGTCAGAAAGCAATTGAACAGTGCTGGTTTATTGAATATGGTGTTGAATATGGGTGAGCAGGCAGGAACTGGTGTGAGGAGTGCAGGTGACGATGGCGGAATCCCAGGTGATGATCTCCCAGGTGGTGAATGTAGTCTAATGATTATCCGATGTGCGGGAACAAACAGGCAAGACTGGAAGAGTCGGAGAACGCCTGGTAATTCTGGAGGACCGGCCCTCTCTTGGACCAAATAGCGTTGGCCCAAAAGAGAGCCTTACCAAAGAGGCAGGTGATGAGGGCGCCGACTTTGTTCTGCCGCTCCGTCATACGCCGCGGGTCGGAGGAAATTCATTCCCCGAGTTCCTGATCGGTGGGGTACTCGGCAGTGGAACCTCCTCTGGCGGTCGTGGAGCCTCTGCTGGCCTCGCTGTGTCGGGATCCTTGTCTCCAACCGCTTCAGCGTCTCGGCCAGGGAGTGGATGGCTTCGCCCATGGAGGTCAGCGTTGCCAAGTGCTGTTGGAGAGTCACCTGGACGTCAGACTCCATAGTTCCGTCACTTTTTTCAGGTGTGGAATTCTGTCACGGTGTGTAGGGTGGACGGAAGGATGAAGCCAGTAACGGGTAGCATTCTGATAGTCTTTTTATTTTTAGTACTCCAGGAACGCAGTATAGAGCGTTTAATATGTTAATGTCCAATCTGACAATAAGGCGCCGCAGCGCACTTGGTAACATAACAAATGTCCTCAGACGTAATATAGTCAACTTGCTCTGACAACGAGACGCACAAATGAAACACGTAACATAGAACAATTCCACACAAGGACAAGGCAAAACACAGGGAGCTTAAATAGTCTTCTAATGAGGTAACGGACACCAGGTGTAGTGATGACGAGACTGATCAAGGTGTGCAGGGGGGAGGAGATTCGGTGACAACTAATAAGCCAGAGAGGACGACTGCCGAATACTGCTGGAGTCGGGACAGTGTGCCGGTTTTTATCCACTTCTTCATTATGTTTTCTCACCGAAATCCTGTAGCCGTCAACAAGCTGCGTAGCAATGTTCACCCTTCCTAATATGGCTATGGCTTTACAGAGTTATCCATGTGTGCCCTGGTGTTCACCCTTCCTAATATGGTTATAGCTTTACAGAGTTATCCATGTGTGCCCTGGTGTTCACCTAATATGGCTATAGCTTTACAGAGTTATCCATGTGTACCCTGGTGTTCACCCTTCCTAATATGGCTATAGCTTTACAGAGTTATCCATGTGTGCCCTGGTGTTCACCTAATATGGCTATAGCTTTACAGAGTTATCCATGTGTGCCCTGGTGTTGCCCTGGTGTTCACCCTTCCTAATATAGCTTTTTACAGAGTTATCCATGCTTTACAGAGTTATCCACCCTGGTGTTCACCCTTCCTAATATGTCTATAGCTTTACAGAGTTATCCATGTGTGCCCTGGTGTTCACCCTTCCTAATATGTCTATAGCTTTACAGAGTTATCCATGTGTGCCCTGGTGTTCACCCTTCCTAAAATGGCTTTACAGAGTTATCCATGTGTGCCCTGGTGTTCACCCTTCCTAATATGGTTATAGCTTTACAGAGTTATCCATGTGTACCCTGGTGTTCACCCTTCCTAAAATGGCTATAGCTTTACAGAGTTATCCATGTGTACCCTGGTGTTCACCCTTCCTAAAATGGCTTTACAGAGTTATCCATGTGTGCCCTGGTGTTCACCCTTCCTAAAATGGCTTTACAGAGCTATCCATGTGTGTCCTGGTGTTCTCATGTTTCTTTACCTTCTCTTACAGGTGCTTCATATCCCTCACTCCAGTACCTGTCCATGCTGGATCTGCCCCCCTCGTTTTAAAAAGCAAGCACGGAAAGGAAAAAAGCATTAGCATGAGTGCACCCAGCTAGCCATGATAGCCAAAGTCCTCCTTTCAAACGGATTTTGGAGGAGAAATTTGACCGAGTTAGGGTTGGGTCTTGGAGGATTAACGTTTGCGCTCGCCATTGTCGTCTAGTAAAAATGGCGCCCCTAGAGCCCGGTCCTTATTTTATCAGGGGCGAGCTTGGGGCGATAAAATAATCACCCTTCTTGGATTCAATTTAAGAACGCTGATTAGCCAAATTTTATGTCGTACATTCATATCTTAAATTAGCAATTGGCTTAACTGCTACATAGGCCCTAGAGTTGTGATGAGGCGTTGAGACAGGCAGAGGAAAGGTTGAGAGTATGTTTTTCTATCATATTTTACACATATTACTGGGTGCAATCCATATTTAAAACACACACTTATTATTTTTTGTGGCTTTTATTTTTTATTGGCTTTTATTTTTTATTTGCTGGCCGCCACTGTTCCGCGGTTGGACTAAACAAAATAAAAACCAGGAACAGCTTGGCACTAGATGGAACTCTGTGATCCATCATGACAGTGAAAATGGCTGGCCTGGAACCACAGTGTTTCAAATGGGTAACACCAACCTGGTGCTGAAGGCCTCAAAACCTGCTACCAACATCTACAATAAACAACATTAACCATTATCTCCAGGGGCGTCGCACCCGTGGGGGATGTGGGTGTTTCAACACCCACACTTTTCCCGGTAAGAGGGTTCAACAACCGCACTTTTTTCCTCAGTTTTTCTGCAGTTTTTGCACAAACGCCTAACTACAGTCGCTCCTCAGCTCTGGTCGCTCTGTGTCTGCGCTGCTGCGGCTGCCTCTTCTTTCTCCCCCTCCCTTTCATTCTTCCCCCCCTTTTAAACATGACACCAGCTTAGAACTGTGTGACCGGCTGATGATTGGCACTTCTGCCTTAAGTCCCGCCTCTCTTGGTGTGTTAGATTTATCCGACAGCTCTTGCTGAGGAGGCAGGAACTTAGGTGGTTATTGTTATTTACATCTATTTTTTTTAATTTACTTTGAATCAGTGTTTATGATTTGGAAGTTTTAAAATAAGCTTGATATGTGTTAGGGATGATGTTTTGTTTATGTTTTGTTGACATTTCTAGTGTTTTCGGTTTAACATTTAGTTTTTTAGACTATTGCTAATTGGGATATTGTTCAGCAGCTAGCTAAATTCGGCTATGTATGTTACGTAACATGCAATGTATATAAAGTAACGGTAATGAAGAAGCCAGAGAATTGACGAGAAGGAGGAACAAATTGCCATTGCTAAGCTGTGTATTTATGGGGTTTATTGCCAGTGCAATTGTTTTTGATATTTTGAGCATTGTTTGTTGATTAGCTAAATACTTTTGTGGATATTTTATCTGTTTTGTCTGAGGAGAAAAAAGTGAGAAATTATGACATTGTTTGCATACCTGTGAGTCCTGGTGTTGAGGGTGTATTGTGCTTTTACTGCTTCAAAGCCTTTAACTCTGAGACATCACCTCTTGCCAAGAATGCTGATTCAGCATTCATTTCTTCTGGGTTTAAAAATTGAAAGAAACCCCTTGAGCGATTTGCTGTGCATGGGAGATCTGATAGTCATATGACAGCCATGGCAACGCAAGATCGATCCGTACAGGTTCAGCTATCTAGTCTGAGTGTGAAACAGCAAGAGGAAGAAGCAAGTGAATGTCTTCTAAAAATCATTGGTGCTGTGCAGATGTTGGCTAGGCAGGGCTTACCTTTTAGGGGCCATGAATGTGGTGAGGAAAATTTTGAACAGGTTCTGAAGTACAAATCAGAGTATGACCCCTCTCTAACCAAGTGGTTGAAAGGTGGTAGAAAGGATGTATATACTTCAGCTATGGTTCAAAATGAAATCCTGACTTTGTACAGCAGCGAGATCATAAGGGAAATAGTTGAAAACATCAGATCACTTCCACACCTGCAGTACTCTGTGATGATGGATGGGACACGAGACGTGTCTGGAAAAGAGCAAGAGGCAGTGTGTTTAAGATATGTTGACAAGGATTTAGTCCCTCGTGAAGAATTTATTGGTCTTTATGAGGTTGCTTTGACAACCGGAGAAAATCTGGCAAAAGTAGCCATGGATGTTTTGCAGCGCCTAAACTTGCCTATCACTGGGTTGCGTGGCCAAGAATATGGGGCTTCAAATATGGCTGGCAAATACAATGGAGCACAGGCCATTGTAAGAACAATACAACCTCTGGCTCCCTATGTTCATCGTGCTGCCCACTGTGTTAACCTAATTACACAGAGGACCTGTACTGCCTCAATATTTATTTGGAATTCTCTGGATTGGGTCAGTGAGTTGGGAGTGTTGTTTGGGCAGTCAGGGAAACTGAAGGACATATTTAAGGGAATTGCAAGGTCTGAGGAGGGTGAGGGTCCATGCCATGTCATAAGACCTCTGTGTCCAACAAGGTGGACAGTCCGCACTAGTACGAATGCATAATCAAGGCTTTGGCTGAGATGGCAGTGATTGAGTCTGATGCGCCCAGTAAAGCACAGGGGCTGTATGACACATTTCAGCAGGGAAATGTTGTCCTTGGTCTTGTGTGTGCTTTGGAGATCACAGGCGAGACGGAGGTTTTATATATGTCCCTCCAGAGGAGAACACAGACCCTAGATGGTATGCTTTCAGCTGTTGCCTGTGTTAAAGAAAGTTTAAGCAAAAAGAGAAACACGGAAAGCTTTCAGGCTATTTACATGAAAGCAGCAAGGATGTGTGAGACTCTCCATCTCACTCCTATTGCCTCACCTTGTCCCACCTCAGCGGTTCTGACTACTACAGGACTGAATTCTACAAAGTTCTGGATGTTGCTGACATGCAGTTTAGAGAAAGATTTGAGCAGGTGGGAATGCAAATGTTAAGGCACCTGGAACAAGTTCTCTTAACTGGAAAGATACATGGTGTTGTCTAACAGTACCCCGAAATCAACCCAGACATCCTCAAAGTTCAGCTTGCATTGTTCTGAATGAAGTACAACTTCCAGTTTAGTACTGAAATTCTTGCTGCTCTTCAAAGGATGGCCCCAGAGGTCCGTGGTCTCTTTGACCAAGTCGATACAGTTGCCCGACTCCTCCTAGTTGTTCCTGTGTCATCAGAGTCAGAAAGGAGTTTCAGCTGCCTCCGTAGGCTGAAAACATGGCTACGCAGCACCTTGACCCAAACCCACCTCAACAGTGTTGCTGTGTGCCATGTACATAAAGACAAGCTTGACAGGGTAAACAGAAAAAAGATTGCTGAGCAGTTTGTCTCCTGTAAGGATGGCAGAAAGAGCACTTTCGGTTCTTTTAAATGAGGTAGTTGGTCATATTGGTTGTTGTTGGTTGCATTTATATATATATATATATATATATATAGTTAGAATAGCTGTGGCATAAAAAGGGGAGTGTGGAGCACACACAGGGGGTGAAATCTAAATGCAAAATATGACTGTCTGTCTATATCAAATGTGTTGTGCATTGTTTTTTTTAAATCCACTCTGTTAGTTATAACCAGGGGGCGGAACTTTGTTTGAAGTGGGGGGACACATTCTGTAGAGCTCCTGAATTCCTGAATTGATAGACCCTCTGATAACTGACGTTCTGCTTAAAACATTTCTGAAAATAGGTCTCCAATGTCTTATTCTTGATTGATGCATGAAAAAATTAACTACAGCCTCTCTAAAACCTTTTTTTGCTGACTATAGAGTTGCTCCCCTCGCCACAGCACTCAATGACTGCCTAGGGAATTTCAAGTAGCTAAATGTGTCCACTAGCTAGCTACAGTACTGCATACAGCTGTAAGATATTTGGACGTAATCTGTCATCCATCAACCTCAGCCGCAATGGCTGAGGTAGATGGCTTGCTTATACACAACCCTAAGAAATTAGGTAGCTAACTTGCTCAATCAACCACATCTTGCTATCCAATATATTGCTTCCCCTCAGGAAGAACTCACACGCAAGCCGCTTCTGTTGCGGGGTCTGCAGAAATGCCCTGACTGTGCCCTCTGAGGTTTCCACCAGGTCCAAAAAGCTCGACATTCTGATATTTCACATATTTTACAATAACTCCCCATGGAACCTACACCAGAATCATGTTTGTGGACTTCAGCTCTGCTTTTAAACCATAATCCCAGCCCAACAAAGACTGTACCTACCAACGTCCATGATGATGAATGCCTACTCAGCCATCATGGAGTCCATCCTGACCTCCTCCATCACCGTCTGGGGTGCTGCAGCCACTGTCAAGGACAAAGAGTGACCGCAACGCATCATACGCTCAGCAGAGCGGACAATAGGTAAGCTGTCGTCTCTAAAGGACCTGTTCAAAGCCAGGTAACCGTGGCAGGCACCAAAGATGAGGCAGACCCAATTCAGAACTCTCCTCTCTGGCAGACGACTACGGTCTATTAAGACCAAAACATCTCGTCACAGGTACAACTTCTTCCCCACAGCGGTGAGTCTAAGGAACATGCCTCTTGCACTAGTCTCCCCCCCACAATCCCCTTGGCCAATATCAGCTCTGATACGATAGACATTGGTGGAAATCCTATAACTGGATATTGCTCTATTTGCACAACTGTATATACAATTACATATTGCTCTACATACTGCTCTTTGCACATTTTGAAATCTGGTCTCATATCTAGACATTGGTCTTTGCACTACTCGGATATATATGGCACTGTATGTATCCATTACTTAAGCTAGGCAGGCTTTCCATTTGACTAGTCCATGTAGCCTGGCCAGGAAGACTGCAGTGGAAGAGGAGAGGGTAGCCAAAGCGAACCATATAGCTGCCCAAAAAAGGAAGAAAGCACTGGAAGTACTGGAGAAGGCAAAAAAGTAATGTGATTGGGGGGGTGGACTGGAGTAGGTGGATTGGAGAGTATCGGGTTGGGTGGTTGGAAGGGGGTTATTTTATCTACTTTGTGTAATGAAAAATAAATTACATCTTCAATTTGTATATTGTTTGCACTGCTTTATATGTAATGTCCCCCTTAACATTACTTTTGTGGCAGTAAGATTCTAGGGTGAGTTTTTACCTATATCCTCGTGATAAAATTGATTGTAAATCCACATTTTCAAGCTGGTATTTTTTTTCTTCCCGGGGGCATGCTCTAGGGGGTTTTTGTCACCCTAGAATTGTCTTTGTCACCTTTTTCACCCCTGATGAGTTTGCACCCCTACATATTGGCCCATGAGAAATTCTCACTAGTCCTAGTGCACTAGTACAAGTCGATATTGAATAATGTCTACCAACAACATGTTCATCTTTTTGTGAGAAATTGCACTGGCCCAAAAATTATTGAAGATAAAAAAACACAAAAACTGATAACTAATAATAATGTTTTATTAAAAGGTATATTAACATCTCATGATTCGTTTAATTAATAATTATTAAAAGAGTAAATGTCTAGGGTTCCAACATTTAAATAGGTGGGAGTAATGAGGAAATAAAAATCATAAATTGTGTGTAGTTGTTGTTTAATTATTATAAAGTGGGATTTCACACACTATAGTCTTACTACAGTCTCTGAACAGAAAATGGTGCAACCAACATAACACATCCAGTGAGTGGCTGTTCTCTGGGCGAAAACACCACAAGAGGTCAGATGGTCAGATGCTAGCGCTGGTAGAAACTTGAGGGGTGCTAGAATTTATAAAGTTGTGATAAATTCTTTCCTTTTGATTAAACCTAAAAGTTATTTCGTTCTCGTCTCCGAAGTATTCTTCCACTTGATTTTCTACAATAAGACCTCTACGTACAGTATGTGGATTAAGGAAGGAAATAGAGGCAATAATGTTAACGTTTTCAGTCCAATGTCAAAATGATGTTACTTCTATTTATATATCACTAGCTTCCCTCTGTGTAACTGTATTTAAAATAAAATGAATAGAACCTAACGACATCTCTAAGGACAAAGACACTGCATGCCTTCATATTAAGTGTCTATTGTATAGAATAGAATAAAATCTACAGAAAAATACATTGATTGTGTGTAGTTCTAGTACAAAATTGACTTCCCATAAATACACACACTGCGTGCCTTAATAATTTCCGCTCATGCAATCTATCCCACTTCCAGTGTATTCGTTAAGACTAGTCTATTCTATTTCCTATAATTTTATGGATGGCGTAAGGACTGGAATCTCTGTTGGGCCAGATGTCTCCAAACTTAGGCATCTCGTTCACTTCCCCCGTAGTCCTTTCCACCATCTCAACCGTTATGGCCGCCGGACGAAAAATGTCCGCCTCGCGGTAGGACTGGGTGAGACGACGGAACGAGGAGGCGTCAGAGGTGTCGTCATCGTCGTACTGGTCCTCCATGACTTCCCGGCGTGGTCTGCAGCCCGCTTTAAGCTCGTCCCCCAGCTCCGTCACCAGGTTTTTGACGTCCCTCACCATGGTGGAACGCAGGCCGAAGAGACAGAGTAGAAAGATTAAGCCGGCGCAGATCCCTGACACAAAGTAGAGGGCCACTCTTTCTGGAAAACCTGTTGGCGAAGGGGTGATATCCTAGTCTGGGTTGAAACTATCATGACGTTGTTCAGAGAGGAAACGATAGAAAACAAAATCTACATTGGCAGTTGGAGGCATTGGAGAGTTACAATTGGTTAGCCTTGTCCGAGAAAGGTCTGCAAATTTATTTTACTGTACCGCACAAACAAATATACCCGGCTAACGAGCTGCATCTGTATCAGAAAAGTACAACACAAGTGTGCTCCATAAAAAAGAGTCTTATGAGTAACCAAACCGAATGACAGCACACAGCATTTTCTCAGTTGACATACCCAGTATTTTCTCAATGATTTCCAGAGAGTTGGTATAAAGCACGTTTTGAGGCCTGATGACGCCAGGGCCAGTGTACCAGCCTCCTGCAGATGAGAAGGGACTTACTGGGCCTTCTATCCAATGGCTAGCTGGCTATCATACTGTTCACCGAACAATGAGGTTGCTATAAGCCAACCCCAAGCTATGTTCACTCTGATGTATTTGTGGGTGTTTTACCGTGCGTGTAGTCTGACATCAAGAAAGGGTCCGACGTGGATCCGCTTTGTACCACATCTTCCAACAGATATCGGGGAACTGGTGAAACAAAAACAGGGTTCCGTTTTGTTACGGAAAATGTAATGGTAATCTGGGAATGAAACAAATTACAATGTATGGAAATCTCTTCCCATGTCGTTATACTCGCAGCAGGATTGGAAATTGTTCCACAGATTTAACTTTGGGTTATTGTTGCATGTGGGTCTGACATGGTAGTTAACCTTTGACATCTTGTCACTTACCGCATGTGAAGGACACTCTCAGGTGCTTCCTGGTGCCCGGAAAGCACGGGTCCCCGAAACTCGTAGTGTCAGCGAGCATTGAGCAGTTGGCTCGACCATGACACCTACGCGACACCTTCCTCATGGCAGATGGTGACAGACACTCTGAATTACATATATTCAAACTCTGATCAGAAGCAGGTTAATAATTCCAACCAATTCCAATGGTGATCGATACACTCAAGTAGACATGAGCCGATGAGGTAAGCACTGAAGTACACACTCCAAGCTTGATCAAGTATAGGTATTTGACCCGTCCCTGACCCTGACATCCAGTAGGTTGAAAAACAAACATCAATGAGTATACAGTGGATATAAAAAGTCCACAAATCCCTGTTAAAAATTTGACGAATTAAAAGTATTGTCCGACCCTTTTTCCACCTTTAATTTGACATAACATGAACAATTAAATTGAAAAACAAACTTAAATCGTTGGGTGGGAAATAAATAATAAAAACCTTACAATAACCTGATTTCATAAGTGTGCACACCGGAACTGAATTCTATTGAACATCTGGGGGGTGATCTGAAGAGGGCTGTGCAGAGGAGATGTCCTCGCAATCTGACAGATTTGGAGTGCTTTTGTTATGAAGAGTGGGCAAGTATTGCCAAGTCAAGATGTGCCATGCGCCTACACTAAAACACTGAGTGCTGTAATAAAATCTAAAGGTCCTTCAACAAATAATCAGTTTAAGGGTGTGCACTTATGCAACCAGGTTTTTGCAATTATTATAATTTTTTTCCACATAAAGATTTTGAATTGTTCACGGTATAGGTCACACTAAAAGTGGAAAATGTTCTGACATGATTTATCTCCCATTTTTTCACTTCACAAAAACTGGACCTTTTTAATGTACACTTGATTTTCATGTTCTCTAACATGATTAGCACTGAAGTCATATATCGATGCACATTATTTACATACTAGCGTTTGGCCACTAGATGGCACTTGAATTCCTAGTTTCGGAAGATGGACAATGGTTGCACACCCATGTCAGGCTGTGGCACCGTTTGTTGAGGACAGTTTGGGCTTCCATGCAACAGGTGACCAAACGTAGCGGAGTAGATGGCGAGGACAGTGTTGTTTTTGCACGTCAGCCTCATTCTCTCATTTTCACATACCAACCTGGTACGGTGGTGCTCTGAAAGATCAAATCAGCAGCGTCATTGCCGCTGACAAAGTTACCATAGAAAATATTGTAATACAATAATAAAATTACATAATGTCATTTTTTTGTATTCCAAATCGTTCCACCAAAATTCACAACTTCTGTATATTTAAGTTACTATTACAAAACCAAACACTGTAGAATAGTTTTACCTGGGCGGCACTTGTAGGAAACTAGGAGGTACTTGCTGGTGAATGGACAGGGGTCTTGACCAAACACTGCACTGATAACCGGTATATGACAGGAACGCTTATCCTGACACTCTGCCACCACTTTCTGCAGAGACAAGACAACTCTGAGTGTGAGAAGAATGTGTACACAGAATGGTCAAAGGGGTTATGTGGCGTAACCCAAGATTGCGATTCACATTTGAAACGATATATCCCTCTTGTAATCATTATTTTCTCTATTTGAGAAATTCAATTTTTCAAAAAAGTAACACTTTTATAGAACTGTCTTTTTACAACGGACATAGCAAACTGCTGTGATATGTTGTGTTTTTAGTAACAGAGGCGTACTCTGTGTACTCCACTGCACCTGGATGGCGAGAGAGGAAGTGCATTGAGTGTTGTCCTCGGTCATGTTTGCGTGGGGACACAAGTTCTTGCTTGGCACACGGCGCCCGTAGAACGCTGAGAGGACGGAAACTGATGTTCGGCTAGGACACTTGACAGAGAGGATGTCCCCGTCGCAGCCGTGGGCCGTGTGGTTTCTCAAGATTGTGTGGAGGTACACTGAAGAAGCAACAGAATGTATGAAAGGAGATGAGAGCTGGACATTGAACGACACACCACTAATGGGTGTCATTTATTCAGTCATCAGCAGTCTTAAAAATCACTTGCTGCACAATGAAATGAAAATACATATATATTTAAAGTAATAATTGTTAGTATTACATCTAATTCTCCCTCAGTATTATAATTTGTTTTACGCAATCACAGCAAAACCTTTCGGACATCCTGTAATGTTTTATCTAATGGGTGTGTTTTAAATCTGATTTTTATTAGATGACAGCCTTTTCATAGTGTTTTTTAAACATATTTAACAAATAAAGTATGACCTCACAACCAAGATTTATACGCTGACATATCATGGTACAATTGATATGTTAAAGTCCTACTAAATAAAGTTAGAAATCAACTGCTATACAAACACAGGTATAAGATTAAACCGAACACAGACTCAGTTTGCTGTTCTTAAGTCATACTATATTAATAATAAATTACATGACCATCTCCAAAATGCCTTTGACCAGCTTATTATTCTGTTGGTCATCAAATGCCGTTTCTCCACAGTCTGACTTCTGTATCATTCTACCCAATGGTCACAAAGACGTAGTTACAAGAGGGTGGAGTTGCTGGGAGTAACCCGGGAGAAAAGAGTCATACTATAATACAATAGCATAGTGGTTTTATTGGGTTCACAATGAGTTTGATTCATTTCACTAGAATCTCTAGAATGGGCAAATGCTAACGTAAATCAGTAGTACTGACAGTCTACTCTTTATAAATCAATAGTTGTACCCATTGTGCTAATGCTGTTGACAAAACATCCTGACTTATATAAATAGATTCTGAAGGAATATCTGAAGCCCTGATCCCTGTATCTTGGTTGGGTTTGCTTTGTGTTTCATGGTGACAGGGCACTCCATAATCCAATCGCAGGGCAGTGTCAGTTAACCAGTTAACATTGCTCATTGCTCACTAATACACAATGGAGCTTGACCATGAACTGAAAATGATTGAGAACGACCAGAACCAGAAAATATTGACGACTTTCTAATGACGACATTTATAACGTTAAGTTGCTTATGCTGGAGAAACGTCATGAGTGACATGTCAGCTATTGTAGATCGTTGTGAATGAGCAGATTGGTGGCAAAAACAATCCAAGTAAGAGCAATTGATTATTCTATTGAATTAATATTAAAAAATGTGTGCACTTCAGTATTTTTATGTGTATCTCCATATTTATCGCTTCAATTCAGGCATGTTGGGACAATACGGAATGCGGTTGATATCAAGCATATTTACGGTACATAGATGGTCCCTGTTAGGGTCAGATATGAAGACAAAGCGGCCAGCGCCAAATAAAGGCAACACTGGAGATTGCTGCCCAGTGGTCCCTCCCTGCGTCAACAGGTTGTAACCAGGACATTCAGACATCAACAACATTCTTATATGTACCAGCAACAAAAACTATGACTATTACTCAACCCTTGTACAAATGTGTTTCACAAATAATAATTTCATCATATTACAGTACAATTATAGTGACTATTATTATGATATTTCTGTCAAAGCAGGCACAAGGGGCCACGCCATATTAACTCATGTCTGTCACTGTGCAGCGCTGCAGCCAGATTATCAGCACGCAATGTCCAGGAGATGAACTACGGAATGTACAGAGAGGATGTGTTCCAAATGGCTTCCCGCTCCCTACATAGTGTACAACTTCAATCAAGAGGCCTGTGGGGCCCCTTGAAAAGTAGTGCACGAAGCGGATGCCATTTTGGATGCAGTCAGTGTCTTGTGGAGGCTTCCTCCCAAAGCTGTTAATGCTGAGTGAGCCATAAAATCATCTACCCCTTAACAAAACAACCACACACACACACAAACACGCAGACCTTTTTCTCTCTAACAACAGCAAAAGCCAAACACACTTACCGGAGAAATCAGGAGCAGACAGCGAGTGGTGTGTGTTCAGAGTCACGGTGAGGACGAAGGAGAGAAATCGCCATGGGATGGTCATGGTGCTGGTCTAAAATAAGGGTTCACCACCGGGGTCTAAGGCAGCGAGATGCTGTTTGGTTGTTTACTGAACGCTAGCGAAGGGTCAATGATGCCATTGTCGTGACCGTTGAACAGTTACCCTTTTCACTGTCAGCAGGACCAGCTGACAGCTTCTGTGTGTCTGTGTGTGTGTGTGTTGTCTGTGTGTGTGTGTGTCTGTGTGTGTGTGTGTGTGTGTGTGTGTCTGCACACGCATTTGTGTGTGGTTGCCAAATCGTGACCCACGGTTCAATCATCACTATGGAGGGTTCTGTTTATTGAAGTAAACATAAAATAGTCCCAAATGTCAGACTAATCTAATTATTGTGCACTTACAGCAATAGTCCCTGGTTGCAAATTAGTGCACTACGTAGGGAAAGGGGGACATTTGTTTTTACTGCTGCTTCTTTCCAATAGATAGGCTTCTCTATCTCCCAGAGTTTGGTCTTTCCTTTTTCCTCTGCAGGTTGGAAGAGGAAGACAGAGGTTAAGTGCAAGAAACACATTTCCAGCCTGTCTTTTTTTCCCAGTATTATTCCAGGCCTCATTAAAAATAGGTTAATCCAAATCTCACTTTAAATGAAAAGTGTTTCATTGAATTGTGTTTCATTGCTCCATACATTTGATAGGAATATCCAAATGCAGGAGCCGGATGAACGTTTGTGGTATATATTTATAAAAACACAGATCAACAAACGGAAAACATACAGATTTTGAAAAAATTAAAGTTTGCTGCAGCAGCGACATCTAAGTACAAAAACCTAAACTACTATATAACTAAAGAACAATAAGCACTCAGTGACATGCAATGTAACTTGAAACAATGCAGCGCAGTGACAAAGAAATTACCCAATTTAAAAACCCTACTAATCCCAAAATTAAAAAACGGTGGCAACCAAAATCACCGCGGACCTAATGTCCTCACTTGTGTTATTGCCCCTACAGTTAACCTCAAAGTAATGAGCGGTAGGTAATATGAAAGACCTCAAACGTTTTGTCTTCAATCGAGAAAAAGCAACAAATTCTGCATATACATTGAAAAGATACACCACCATTCAAAAGTTTGGGGTTTTCCATGAAAACAACAAAGTTATTTGGTTCAGGCCTTTGTGAACCTGTAATCGAACCCATAATTGCTGATGCTCCAGATCTAGTCTGAAGAAGAGTTGAAGAGTTGTATTGCTTATTTAACAAGCACAGCTGTGTACTTTCTAATTTCACTTTCCGATATATTTTCTACAAGGAGAATCTACGAACACACATCGAACATCCAGGTGCAAAAACAGATTTTCTGTCCAGGGCGGGGTTTCAAATCTATGATTGATCTTCTGGACCTGGGTTTTCCATTCTACGTGGTGGATCTTGTGTCCCAGGTCTAAAGCCGTTCTCTATGAGAGGGCTAGCATGACAACCACCGCATGACAACCACCGCGAGTCAGTGTCCAGAATCCTAAGAACCGCTGCACTGGGGAGAGCTGTTTGTTTCAGGTGTAATCTCATCCATCAGCTGGCTGTTAAATCAAGATGAATTTGAGTAATTCTCTGGCAATTTTGTTACTCAGAGACTGCACGCACCTCAATTTCCAAACGTTCTCTTACGGAAACTGAATTCTGTGCACAAACAATTGTACTGTTTTAAAATGTTTTCACAGAACATATTATAACACAGAGCCATATATATATAGATAGAGAGAAAAGGAACAACTAAAATACCAAACAGAAATAAGGTTAGACGGGAAATGTCACGAACCATGAAGGTGTAATGCAGGAAAGGGACGAAATGCAGTGTGTGTAGCCCGTTCATGGGTTTTATTATAAAATAAAACAGGACAAACAACGAACGGCAAAACTAAACACTGTAATTGAAAATAAAGTGTGCTTTAAAGTGTGCTAGAGACTACTAAATTCATCAAAACAGGTCTATTAAACATATAACACTCACAGACAAACGTAAAATTTAACAATGAACTGCAAAACTGGGGACAAACGAACAAACCTAAATACACTGATTACAAAACGAAACCTGATGTGAGTAATAATGACAGGAATGAATGGAATAGGTTAAAGAAACAAAAGGAAACCGGAAAACACGGGGTGATGTCATGACGTCCTCAGCCCACCGTGACGGGAATACCTGGTGGGCCAGGTTCCAGGTGGAACAGGGCAAACAGTAGAACTAAATACCAGACATTACTGTAAGTCTTGTGATCTTACACTCTCTCCAAAAGAGGATGGTGTTTTGCTGCTTGGTCTCCTGGGTAGTTTTCTGTGCTGGTGGAGTTAATTTAATTTCCAGGATTTGTTGTGAGTTTCCATGTCAAGTTTGTTTTCATCCTCCCTATTTCTCTGTGATAATACCCATCAGCCCCTAGGGTAGCAGATATGTCGGAGACCAGAGACCCAGAGGTTTACATTACGTAATGGCAACCATTATCCCGGAACTACGCTTCTTATCTGGGTTTTAGCCCGTTCAAAAGGCATGTGTTTTCCGTACCAGACTGCTGTCAGATGTTGGCAAAATGCAGTGATTCACCATAGAATCACTACAGCGATTGAATGAAGTTCTGTTCAGATTTTGCAAGTACCGTTTCTAACGGGTGCACAACTTTAATATTAAGGGAACTAAAACCTGTTGTCTCCAAGAAGCTGTCGAGTAACAAATAATAATGTATTACTTTTTGTGTTGTAATTCCATATTGTTTGTTATACCAAATTATAGTTGAATTGTTATTTAATAAAATGGTCCTTTGATCAATTATTGGCTATTTGTGAATATAAAACAAATGCCATACGACAAAGATGGAGGATTCTCCCATCATGTTGCAATCAACCCTGCCTCCCACTCCCTGTGACTCACGGAGCTTAATCATTTTACTAAGAAACACCCACATGATTTCATACAATCCTCCTGGCCAGTTTACAGTATATGGTTGGTGTGGGAGTTGAGACGGCCCTATCAACATAAGCCAATATAAACCAATATTTTCTTTTTATAAATGTTAAAATGCAACCTTTTGGCCTACAATGGCCATCAGACATACAGAATCTCACAAAAGAGAGTACACTCTCAAGTCTTTGTAAATATTTGATTATATCTTTTCATGTAAAAACACTGAAGAAATGCCACTTTGATACAATGTATAGTAGTAAGTATATAACTTGTATAAAAGTGTACATTTGCTGTCCTCTATTAATGTCTGAACCGCTGGCAACAAAATTGAGTACACCCCTAAGGGAAAATGTCCAAATTGGGCCCAATTAGCCATTTTCCCTCTCCAGTGTCAAGTGTCTCGTTAGTGTTACAAGGTCTCAGGTGTGAATGGGGAGGAGGTGTGTTAAATTTGGTGTTATCGCTCTCACACTCATACTGGTCACTTGAAGTTCAACATGGCACCTCATAGCAAATAACTCTCTGAGGATCTGAAAAAAATAATTGTTGCTTTATGTCAAGATGGCCTAGGCTATAAGAAGATTGCCAACACCATGTGAGGAGTAAAAAGACAAGTGTGTCTTGCCTACAGTCAAGCATGGTGGAGGGAGTGTCATGGTCTGGGGCTGCATGAGTGCTGCCGGCACTGGGGAGCTACAGTTCATTGAGGGAACCATGAATGCCAACATGTACTGAAGCAGAGCAGGGCAGTATTCCAACATGATAACGACCCCAAACACACCTCCAAGGTGACCACTGCCAGGCATGTCTCCAGAACTAAACCCTATTGAGCATCTGTGGGGAATCCTCAAACGGAAGGTGGAGGAGCGCAAGGTCTCTAACATCCACCAGCTCTGTGATGTCGTCATGGAGGAGTGGAAGAAGACTACAATGAATAGAGCTGAGTAAATTAAGGTTTTAGTTCATCAGATTTTTTCATGCGTGTTCAAGTGGCCAAAATGTATTTTTTTTGTGGCATGTGGGCACCGCCCCATTTCCAACCTAGCCAGTGATGTCCATGTTGGTGCTACGATGTCAGCTTATTGCTTGGATAGTTATAAGCAGGTCTCCTCACACTGTTCATAATGCTGGTAGCAATTAAGAATGCAGGTTCTGGATGAATTCAAATTCTACATTTTAAAATAAAAATAATTATCAAAATAGATTAAAAAATATGTATGATATTTAATATAAGGCCATAGTGCTTGACTATGGAGCAACAGGGGGAAATACCCCTTTCAACTATCAGGCAGTCTTACATCCCTACCCAAAATGTTTTCCATCTTTGATTTGTAAGCTTGTGCCACCTAGAAAGCAGGGCAACTGCTGCTCAAATCACGTTCTTTGTCCTCTCATCCGAGATATGAGTCCTGCATCCCCTAGAAGCTAAAATAAAATGTTCCAATAACCTTTAATATTCTAAGGTAGCCTGTGCCTACTTGAGTTTCAATCTCTGAAGTAAGTGCTGACCAAAGACTTTACATTGGATCCATTTTTGCTTGTTCTGTTCTGTTCATTTTGTGTTTTCTGTTGGTACTGTATCTGTTTGTAATTGTGTATTATGTATTAGCTCTGTCGTTTGCTATTTGCCCCACCTGATTCACAAACATACAAACCTGTTCCTAATTAGTGTTCCCTATTTAGTTGCCCAACGCCATTGACGTCGCCTGGTTAGTGATTGAGTTCAAGAGGCGTTATCTTGATGACGCTGAAACATATGGCATATCTTTTTAACAATTATTACTTTCTTCATTATGCCAACATATGACAAACTACATACAGTTATACTCTACCCAGTAAGCTTTGTGTTTATACTTATATGGAAACGTTTATGACCACGTTGACGTCCGGGTTGGGTGCTCTTTCCATTCTAGTTTCTTTAACATTCTTCTTCTTTTGTCTTGCATCTAGGCTTCCCTTGGCAATCTCCGCGTTTCACGTCACAACACTGTGAACACAAATGCAGACTTACAAAAAGGGTGCTTAAAGGGCTGCAAATGTCTGCCAGAGACTTGACTTTAAGGCGTGTGAGTGCTTAGGACTGTCCCACCATCAAATTGGCAAGTGCTCTGTGAGTGTGGCCAGTCTGTTCAGTACTGTTCCCTCATTGTAGGATATTGTTTGTGTCTTTTCAGTCAGTGAACTAAGCCTGTCTAGAGTTTTCAGTTTGGCCTTTATAGCTTATTGTTTTTGATGAATGTGCCTGCCTTGTATTTTTTGCTTGCTGTTTGACCGCATCTCTGCCTTCTTGTTTACCCGCCCTTGTTTACCCGATATTGTGTTTTCGGTTCCTTTGCCTGCCTGTATTGGATTACTGTGTTTTGACTATTTACCTGCTTGACCACAATTCCTACCTGAACCACTCAATAAACCTGCCTATCGCTTGGTGTCTGGGACCAAGCCACTCCGGCCTGTGCAGAGTGATTCCTAACAAATCCCAAAACATTAATTTACAATCCTATTCAAACAATTGACATAGTGTTCATAACTAGGATTATGTTTTAAAGCATGAGATGAAATAAAATAAACTGCTATTCATGTTGTGAGGTGTTTGAACTAATCCATACTTTAGTAAAAAAAAAATGCTCAAACCGTAGTTTTTTAGTAGAATAAAGCCAATTTTAAAACTGTTTTACAGTTATCAATGTAAAATACCTGCAATTGTGCGATAATTTAGAGAGAGCAACCTGTTAAGCACAACGGATTCAATATTTTTGAAAGCATATGTTGAACTGAAAGCCACTTGTATTTGCTTATGTTTAGGTCGTTTAAGGTGTTACTGGTCCCCAGAATATTCCTACACAGCATTGTATGAGGAGAGTCAAAAATAATTTAATTATTACACTGTCATTAGTCCGAAATAACATCAAATAACTCAAAACGGCTATTGGTACCTATGAAGAAGCCATTTTAGTTTTGTTTCATCACATGGTGAGACAATGTTCTTACATTGTTCAATTGACGTTGAGGAAGCTATTTTAGGCTGTCCTCAGCGGGGAGAGTTTGGCACTGTGTTTATATGGAGAACCACACCCATCCTCTGGGCCCGGCCCTCTTTTCACTTTTAAAGCATGTGTTCAAAGTGATAGCCTCAGGGAGACCTCAGAGAAAACATACAAGCCCTGTGTATACCAACCCAGAAAACCACAGACACACAGACGGAGACCACTCAGCGGCAGAGGGAACTTGAACATCAGTAAACCTGGAGTGTTCAGCTTTTGGTACAATCTAAAAACACTTGTCAGAGCAACATATCCTAACTTGGCACAACACGGCACAGCCTTTGGACAAAATGGCCTTACGACAGAATTCGGACATGGACCCAATCATTGAACTCTTCATTAAGGTATGTACAGTGGTTTAATTTAATATCATAAAATAATCATGTGTTAATTCTGTCAAATGGCTCATGAATATATATATATATATTTTATGAGTATGTCTAATTATTGACATGATGTGCTGTCTCAAATGCAGAAAAAAAATGTTAATGTATATGTACAGTGTCAAGTTATTGTTATTTGCCTTCAGTCAGGTTTGCCAGAGCCTCTGTTACCAAAGGATTCAGTACTTGTATAGTAGTACTTAAGATGAGTAAATATTGGCTTTGGACCAATGTTTGTATTTAACTTGAGCGTATTAAGCAAACGAAATGGGTAGAGGGAGGCAGAGATCTACAACATGGACCTATTTAACTTTATGTTGCCGCTTTGACGTTAAGTAGACACGGTCTTTATTGACTATGGCAGGAGCCTCTTTCACTGTGAAATGACGCCCAGATCCTGAAAGTTGCCTTATCATCAAACGCCCAAGAGAAGCACCCCTCTGACCCAGACTGTGACGGACACACCCACACACATTTCTCTAACGTACATACAGTATACATTCATCGCACATAGATAGCACACACACTGACACGCACACGTAAACCAGTGAGTCACTCTTCCTGGGATCTCTATGCCTGCTCTTCCTCTTTAGGAGAAGCTCCAAAACGGCCCTTTGAGTTGAATAAGAATTCATTAATATGAATAGAATAAAGGGGATTAGAGAATAAAACACACTGCAGTGTATATCACGGGCAAAGTCTAAATGAAAACATTGGAATTTTTAAAGGACGTGTATCGTTTGTGTGGCCTTGAGTACCCTGGGTTTTAGGGGCGTTATCATATATTGATTTCATTGAGGTTAACTACAGATCAACTTTCCCTCTCCCAAATCTGTTTCTATATCTTTTTTTCCCAATGTCCTTTGTTACTGTTTAGTCTAGCAGTGGCCCTAGGAGTTAGCAGACCTGAACAAACAGTTCTAAGACTTTGATTAAAAGGTCCTTCTTAAAAATAAATAACGCTGTATTGTCCTTCAGGCTGGCCACGATGGTGAAAAAGTAGGCAACTGCCCCTTCTGCCAGAGACTCTTCATGGTCCTGTGGTTGAAAGGAGTCAAGTTCACTGTGACCACTGTGGACATGAGGAAGTAAGCCCCTGCGCCCTGTAGCCTGGAACCCTTACACTTCCTGTGCATCTGTTCAAAACTCCCTGACACAGAGCCCTATTAAGAGTTAGGGGAGAACCAGAATGCTTTTGAGAAACCGAAACCACTTAATACGATTACAGTTAAACTCACTGAAGTGTGACAGAGAGGGGGTATAGAGGGCGGACCTTACGAGGAAAAAGCTTTTTTAGAATGGACAATGAGCTCTGTGTGGAATTGAATAAACATTTAGTCTAAAACTTTCTTTTGTAGCTCTTAAGGGCCATTATCGGTGAGCAAACACTGTCAGGAAACGTTGAAAGGATACTGATAATTGAGAGAACACACAGGTTAGAAACTAGCCGCTCCCTTGCCTGAGTGATTTGGTGATAAATGGGCATTGTCGGTATCATTAAAGGCTTGATAACCAATGTTTTTGCTGTGACTGTCTTGCTGAATGATCGAAATGGCATCTATTGATTTAACGCTAGAATGATCCAGTGAATGACCACATCTACTCCCCTGTCGTCACTGCCCTTTGTCCACTTCTCCTCCCAACCCTGCCCTGTCACATTCTAGGAAGCCAGCCGAGCTAAAGGACTTGGCACCCGGGACCAACCCTCCGTTCCTACTGTTCAACGGCACACTCAAGACTGATTTCATAAAGATCGAGGAGTTTCTGGAGCAGATGCTGGCACCTCCCAGGTATTGAAAGATCCAGTCATCCAAGATGGAGAAATTTTTAAAGAAAGTGAAAGATACTGGCTTTCTTCAGGCAAACTCAACCCCTTCTCATTCCCCCTCCCCAGATATCCACACCTTAGCCCGCTCAACAAAGAGTCCTTTGACGTGGGTGCTGACATTTTCGCCAAATTCTCCGCTTACATCAAAAACAGTCCAGCCAACAATACATGTAAGTTAAAGTACAGTCCATCTACATTCATGTATTGGCCCACCCCTAATGAGGCAATAGAACATTTTAGAATTACATATACTAAACATCCTTCATAAAATGATTGTGGTGAATTTTAAGCCCCAGCCCACACTTACTCCTGGAATGAAAAGCATACTCTGTGGGGAATCCTAATTGAAATTGTGTTTTTATCGACCAAGCAATATGATTAACCTGGATCACGGAAACAGGCATAAAAGCTCTAAAATATTACTGACTGACACTTCTAACTGGACATGTCTGTTGCTCTCTAAACCCTTAGTCCATGAGAAGGCGCTATTGAGGGAATTTAAGAGGCTGGATTTGTATCTGAATTCCCCCCTTCCTGAAGAGATTGACCACAACTCCAGAGAAACCATCACCGTTTCCAACAGGAAGTTCTTGGATGGCAACCGTCTTACCCTGGCAGATTGCAACCTGTTGCCCAAGCTGCATGTCATCAAAGTAAGCATAATGAGCTTATAAGAAACAGTTGAACATATTAAATTATTTTTCTTTTAAGGTATTATTCATCTCTCATGAAGTTGAGCCGGGCACAAAAGCTATTGAAGGGTAAAAGTAACTCTCAATTTCAATAAGCTTAAAATTGGATTAATTATTACAGCTGGTTACACAAACAGAGTTAATGTTTAACAGTTTTAAGAGAGGGAATTTCATTGATTAGTGTCATTTGCAGTAAATACGTGTAGATGTCTATATTGTACACTTAAACATATATATACATTGTTTGTATTCAATATACAAAAAATCTATAATAAGTAAAGAGTTCTATTGTATATATCTCAATATATCAGTTATTCCAATTATATTGTAGGTTTCAAACAATACCACAACCACAGGTTTCATCAATAAACATTATTTATTTTAAATAGGGATGTTTTTATAATCTAATTAGGAGTTGGTAGCTCAGTGGTAGAGTCCATGCGTTGAGTGTATGATGTCCTGGGTTCAATCAACCTTAATAAATAATAAAGATAAAATAGTTATGTAGAATATATAATAATCATTCTAGGAATTTAGCAAAAAAATTGGAATTGTTGTAATTTTTGGGTAAATAATCCAGATAGCATCACTTTCATACCTCAATCCGCCATGAAATTCTGCATTTCTAACCCGTATCAACCCTACATGACGCACAACTAGTGGCCAAAAAACAGAGAAGGGATCTTCTGTGTAATATGTATTAGGAGTGACTATTCCTGTTTATAATGTCTTACAGTTCAATTCATCTCTATATATTCTATTTTACAACAGATTGCTGCCAAGAAGTACTGTAACTTTGACATCCCTGCCCAGTTTACCGGTGTGTGGAGGTATCTTAACAATGCCTATGAGAGAGAGGAATTCAGTCAGACCTGCCCAGGAAACATTGAGATCGAGAGAGCTTACCTGGACGTGGCCAATAAGAGGCAGTAAACCAAACAAACATGACAAAAAACTATTACCATCTAGTCCACCATTACTTTGTGTACTGATTCATGGAAACATGTTAATTAAACATGTTCATTATAGAGAGGCATATTACGAAGTCAACTGCTTGAAGGAGACATTGAACATTAGAAAGATTCCTGCGCCAGGATGCGTTAAAATTAGGTCGACATGCAAGGAATTCAATTCGTTCAAAGTTCACAGAGACGCTCCTCGTGTTTAAGGTTTATATGTACTTAAGCATTAAAAGTGAGGATGAAACACAAACAACAATGTTTTACAAAACAATTAACTAATAGGCTCACACACTAGTTAGAGTATGGTGTCAAGTAGACTATTTATTTCAGGCATTATACTGGCAACACATGTTATTATATGCCACACTGAAAAGGACAGGTGTGCAATTTGACCGTTTAGCTAATTTTGGTTCCTTTGTCCATAGTGTAAATAGGCCTTTTTACATGTTGTTTATGACCTCAATACTCTTTACTGTATAAGAGTCTGAGTGTGTATTTTAATTATCTTCATGTGTGACTTAAATTACCCTTTTGATAGAAAATGTTTTATCAGTTCTATATGGTTACCATTACTAGTCTGAATATTAAGATTAAAAGACCACAAACAATTACTGATTACGCATGAAGATTCAGATATTAGAAAAAATGTATTTTATCGTAATAAACCTGTCAGATTCTACTGATTTGAATATAAAATGTGAAATGTGACAATTTATTTTATGAGTGTGACCATTGTGTGTGTGTGTGTGTGTGTGTGTGTGTGTGTGTGTGTGTGTGTGTGTGTGTGTGTGTGTGTGTGTGTGTGTGTGTGTGTGTGTGTGTGTGTGTGTGTGTGTGTGTGTGTGTGTGTGTGTGTGTGTGTGTGTGTGTGTCCACGTATATGTGCAAATATCCAGTACACGGCTGCTTACTTGTGGTTTAAGAAAGAACCACTGAATTTTTTTTTTAAGGCAAACCCATATGTAGTCATTTATGACTACCGGTAATGTGGTATCATTTAACAAAATATATATTGACTTAGCATTTCAATAGTCGATGTGTCATTTTAGTGTTAAAAAGTGTTTCCTTTTATCTCCCATGCATATTGATTTAAGGCATGTATCACATGTACTTTCGAAGAAAAACATACACATACATACTGTGGCTCCCAAAAAAAGAAAACTGTTCTATTACATTCACATTCAATATTTTATTGTATGGTCAATCAGCCTTACACCAAGGCCATTGTCAACTGGATTAAAAATATATATTTATATCAATCAAATTTCTGTCGTGGGTTCTACGTATAAACAATGTTGTGAGTTAAATAAATTAATGAGAGACCCATCTAATTCAGGGGTGAGGATGGCATCTTTCTCCTTCCGGCACTTCTCCTAGTTTGTCACACAGTACTTCCAGAAGCATGCTATCAAGGCACAAAAAACAAAGATATAAAGAGAAGTGTCAACATCATAAAAACGTCTATCTACATCCTCATTGTATCCTGCTAGGATATAATAACTTTACGGTGACAATCCTTAGATAAACATTCTTGCTAAACCTCTTATTTATATAGCAAAGATCATATACAACGTGTCCTTAAATTGCTCATCTCATCTTCAACCGCTTATCCGGGGTCGGGTCGCGGGGGTAGCAGCTCTAGCAGGGGACCCCAAACTTCCCTTAAATTGCTGACAAAATATTTTTCTTTCATTTTGTTTTTACAAGAACTATGCACATAAGGATTGTACAAGAACGTGTTATACATGTGAGTTTCTAAGAAATAGTTTGTCTTAGAGTTACCTCTTTTATTTGTTTTAGGCAAACTTTGCTCCGAACGCAGGAAGCCTTGAGAACGAAGCTTGTCTGCTGCGGCGAGCTTCAAGACGACCGCCTTTAGATTATCAACCTAACATCCACAAACAGATTATATGTTGCATAAACCTTTTTCGGTTCCCACCGGCTGTATTTTCCTCTACTCAGACTGCCGCTTAAGTACCCACTTATGTTAATTTAACCAGTAAGCCTATCGTCTCATACATTTCCTCAGGTACCCCCAGATTAAGTAACCCCCGGGATCTCAGTACACCTAGTGGGGAACCACTGTTCGACCGTACGACACATGAAGCCACCAAGACAGAACAACAGCATAATACTAAATACAACATAATTGTTTCTTTGTCTTACACATTCAATAAGAATGTCTATCACAATCTTACCATATTGACATATGTGTCTGGCTGCATGGAATCTTTAGCTCCTGAAAAAGAATGAGGAATGGAAGTATATGTGAAACGACACACTCTCATTCCAAGAAAGGATGGACAGTATTTTCTAAATTTGAATGCACATATTCTTTTCGACTTTTCAGTATGCTGCATCTGTATTTTATAGGCTTGAACTACCGTACAGTCCAGAGTTTTTTGTTAACTACTACTTTATGGAACATACACACCCATGGTGTGGTGTTTTGGTTGTAGGTACGGTCTCTCCTTACCTGCTTTGTTATAAGTTTCCCGAGCTCCATCGCGCTGCACAAGAGGGAATAGGTTATTAACCTCTCTTTGGTCAATCAGCTCAGCGTTTTCTCCATCCTCTACCTCCGCCATCAACTTCTGGATCAGCTCTGCTTAGAAACAGGAGGTCTCAATCATCAACAATTTTAATTCCATCATCAGTTTCAGTGAACTAAAATTTCAAATGTCGAAAAAAAGGCGAGCTGAGGCCATGATCTTAAAGAACCGATTTTACACAATTTTACCATTCTTCAGCTAACAAACATATAAACTGAAATAATCAAGCATGAAAGGTTATCAAATCAATGTTTAACCAAAATTATACATTTCACCAAGTTATCATTCCATCATGTCTTATGAGTAAGTTTCAGCAAGACATTATTTCCTACCTTCTTGCGGTTCCAAGCTTGTGTCTGGATACAGCGGGAGAGCGTGCATCTGTCTGGAAGAGAAAAGCACAGCAAAAAAGTATAATAGTGCAAAGGACAGCATGGTTACAACAGAATAGGTGGCTCTCGACTGCACTACCTTGACGTAACTGGTCACAACACTTTTATATCAACCTTGACCATCCATCACGACCGGATCGATACATTATCATGTCACCCAGTCCCAGTCTTAATGGTTTTGACGTGATAGTCCCGTTGTCATAGATGCAATTCAGGGGACACTGTCAACACAACTCGGACCTATCTCTGCTTGTTCAGTGGAACCCAACAAATGTTTACTCACCAATAGCAATCAGTGTCTAGTAAGCATCCTCACATCCTTCATGTCTGACAGATGGCATTTTTTGGAGGGTTGTTCATCCTGTTACGGACAACATTGCGGAACAATATTTATTACTGTTCTGATCATAGCCTTTTCCATTCACACTCTTTAGAAATATGCTATAGTCTCTGTCCTCCTTTTGTTTTGTTATGACAGTTATGGTCAAAGGCTTAGGGGGGCTATGTATGTTTTTATTATAAAGGGGGGCGATATGATGCAAGCTTTAGGGAAATCCCTCATTGGGCAATTTAAGGGTGTTTGTCTCTCATCCTGTTCTTCCAATTCTGAACCAGAAGCGGCACAGTTTAACAAAACTGCCATGAACCTCTCAGTAATGCCAAAGCATTTCAATGTTTTCTGAGAAAATATAGTATTGCATAATATATGCAAAAATATTCAATCATGTTGCTATCATTTAATGTGTATTTGATTAATTATTGTATATTCAGATTATGTGAAAAGGTTGTGAAAGTTAGTGATTCATAGAAGAGAATAGACATTTACCAAGGGTGCACAAAATGACGTTGGGTATGACGCAGTGTCATTGCTCTGGGTTTTGGGGCCCCTTCATCAAAATGAAAGGTTTTGATAACTAGGAAATAGGAGTATGATCAAAAAGGCTCCGACTGTTGTAAAAGATTGATAAGGTTGTCATAATGTTGTTCACGAGTTTCTGAAATTTCGGGTAAAAACAATCTACTGCCTTACCTCTATACATCATCTGCTCAATCTTAAGTGGACAATAGCAGAAATAATGTGAAAAGCGAGCTGGACTAATGAATCATTCAATTTCAAAATAAAAACAATGTAAATGTTATATATCGACGTTATAGGCTATACAAGCTAAACATTTTATAGAAAATACAGATACAGATGGTCAGACAAATGCCCTGAACAATCAATAAACATCGATTCATCAAACTTTTGCAAATGAAAATGTGCTATTGTGGTTTTCCACCTGGGAATTATGCTTGAGTTGTACAATGGTTTAGTATTTTACGTAAAAGGCGTACAAATTAATATGTTCAACACGAACTCGTAGTTTAAATATCAATATGTTTTTATGTCTCTATTTATTTTCGCCCCTCCACTAATATACAGGGCGCTGCGTAAGCAGTCGAATCGATTCTCATGAATCACGTGACATAAGACCCCGAAAGTTCCGGGTGTTAGTAAATCCACGGTAGCTGGCCTCAGTGAGAGCTGTCCTAGCTGGTCATTAGTCACATGACTTAAGACCCCGGAAGTGCATTAGTGAGAGCTGCTCTATCTGCTGCTCTGCTCATTCGATGTTAGCTTGCAGGCTAGGTTACTGGAATTGCCCAAGTCTCAAATCTGACATTTCGCTCGCTGGTCTGAAACAAAAAAGACGTTTTCTGTCGGCGACAGTCAATTGTAATTGTAAGTAAATACTTATTTATGCTTTGGTTGGATCGTTTGCTTTAGGTTTGCTTTAGGCTTTTTGTGTTTTGTGGATGGATCTAGTTAACCTGCTACAGATTAGGTAAACTACTTTACTGGCTAGGTATCTGCTGTACCTGCTGACCACCATAGTTTATGTTTATTTGTGTTAATAAGCAAGCGCGTTGTAGAAATGTTAAAGGCAGCTAGTTTGTTGACTAGATAAGATTAGTCCAGATTATTGTCAGACTGTTGGTCGGTTTATATCTGTTAAATACGCGTCCTAAGTCTAAATAACCTGTTCGACAAGTTGGGTAACTAGTTACTTATTTAGCCAATATGATGCCAAGGAGCTCAAATAGCTTGGTTATGATCAGACTCAGGAGTTGGGTGTAATTTACCGTCAAATATCAAGAAAACCCTTATTGGGTCATTTGTAAACAGTACATGTCAGCCTGGCACTTTAGTGTTTTCCAATATCCCAGTAGGTTTAGTTTGTGATTAAGATAAAAAGTTCGAATTTCAATGGGAATATTGTTTCACATCTCAAAAGCAGATATACTTAGCAGATAATAATATATATATATATATATACACCAAAATTATGTTTACGCGTCTGAGGGCACAATTTATCGTTCATTTTGTCTGTTCTGGCACTTAAATCAGCAACCCTTTAGTTATCGTTCCAATGTAATCCAAAACACCTTCAATCTGCTGTTTTCATGATTCCTGGACTACATTCAGAAAGCAAAACAACCCAAAAGCAAAATCTGAACCGCCCCTCAATAGATTGTAGGGAGGTTATGACGAGAGCCAAAAACAGCATTTGGTAGAGCGGACATATCACAGATGGAAGAATTACCAAATTGTCATCTGCATGCTGGTTGTTGCTATAATAACTGCTTGTCCTTGTTCGACATGGCGTTGACAATGTTGGTGCTGGCCGTCTGTACATATAGTAGCTACATTTTGGGTTCATTGTTTTTTATCCATTTCCACAGTCTTTTGAGTGTCCGTTTTGATTAGTGATGTGGAATTCAAGTTTTGTTTCTATTTTCACAGTGTGCGCTGCTGACAAACTAAAATGTTGTCTGAAGGTAGCTCTTTCATGAAGGGGATGGCCCTAGGTGGCGTATTTTGCCTGTGTTTGGCTCTGTTGGGAAGCTTCACACCTGGCATGCAGTCCAGCCCAGAGGACCAGCATCACCACCATCACATCAAAGCACCCAGCACAGATGAGCTACAGCGCCTGTCTGAGCCCGAAATGGTAGAGCTGACCAAGAAAGTGAGAGTCTATTGCGTCATAATGGTCCAGCCCAAGGTCCTGGTGTATTGGGCCACAGCCAAGGACACCTGGAGTAAACACTGTGACCAAGCCGTGTTCTACAGCTCTGAGTCGACCAAAGCTCTGGAAGCCGTGGACCTCAATGAAAAGGACGAGTGGGCCAGGCTTCGCAAGGCCCTAAAACACGCGTACGACAACGCTGGCGATATGCGCTGGTTTTTTGTGGCACGGCCCACCACCTTTGCCATCATCGAGAATCTCAAATACCTCCTTCTGGTCAAAGACCCTAACGAACCCTTCTACATCGGCAACGCCGTGAAGTCAGGAGAGCTGGAATACGTGGAGTATGACAGCGGCATCGTGCTGAGCTACGAGACCCTCAAGAGGCTTGTTAACGTGTTTAAGGATGAGGAAAAGTGTCCGGAGAGGGGCAGAGCACTGTGGAAGCTGAGCGAAGAGAAACAACTGGCCGTGTGTCTGAAATACACAGGGGTCTTTGCGGAAAACGGAGAGGACATGCGCGGCAAAGGCCTTTTTAACGGTAAGAGCGTGAGTTCGCTCATTGAAGAGAGCATGGTCAAGAACCCACAAGATGTGGTGGAAGGTTGCTGCTCTGACTTGGCCGTCACTTTCAATGGAATGTCGCCCAGCCAGATGCAGGTAATGATGTTCGGGGTTTACAGACTACGTCCATATGGGCACGACTTCCACGATTCCTTGATCTTTCTACCCCCCAAAGGCTCGGACAATGACTAAAAGACAAGTTTTTCTCGTCTGGGGCAGACGTGGCATTAAACAGACTGCTGCTCTATAAAGGAAAGTTTGACTGTTGAATAAAAGACTCAGTTACAAAGTTCATATACATGGAAGGCCAGCAAATAATTATTTTTATGTATGTAGTATTTTTCGAGTTTGCAACTGGTACCTACAATACCGTTGTGGTTGGGGACAATTAATTGACATGCTATGGAGAACTCACACTTGTGCGTTAGTTTTCAATGAGTGGAATTACATGCACACAGTAATGCATAACGTAACATATTCAGCCTTATAAAATAGATTTAATTACTGCAGTCTTTCAGATGCGCTTTTAAATGTGTTTCTATTGCTAACATTTTGTTTTAATGAGTCTGATCATATGGTCGTTCTGAAATAAATGTGAATGGTCGACCCGGGGATCTATATGAACAAGCATTGTTTCTTCCAGATCAACCTTTTGACTTAACAAGTAAGCCCAAAGTTCCATCTCAACAGGATATAATTCCATTTTTTTTTACTATTGTTTAGAAAAATGTGTATCATCACAAATTGTATTATTTCAACCTGATGGCAGAGATTCGTCATAAAGCAGGGAATCGCTTTTTGAGTGCATGGGAAATTTAGAAGATTTAGAAGCTTTGGAAGACAACTGACTTGGTCATGGAAATGATTTGCATGGTTGGTGGAAACAAATTTCACTGCTGGAACATTCATTGTTGGATTATACATTAGCATTTGTTCCAATTATTACCTTAAACGCATAAGCAGTCGAAAGTGTTTACTTTTCCTATGTAATCGGACGGCCTGATGCCATGATTAGTTTAATCACATTTTAGTGTGCATGATAATGGCCACCTCCCTTCTAGTCTTGTGGAACACAAAGGGCTTCACATTTTTGTCTCTGCCTACGCCCTACACGGCGGATTTCTATCAGAAATAATTTGTCTTTAATTGCTAGGGCAAAAAACGAAATGTAACCGATAGAATAAAATATTTTCTGTCTTCCTATGAACATTTAATCTCTAACTAGTATTGTGCGTTTGAGTGAAATTAATCTTGGTATTAAGATGAATGTACAGCACTAATAAATATGTCACTATTCTAATCATTTTTTGGGGGTAGATGTATTTAGTTTTATTATATTTTGTGGTAACAAAAAATCAGGTGTAATAGTAATTAAATCCATTGCTATGTTAACTGTAAGAACTGACAACTAGATAAAATGTGTTTCATTACCTTCTGGATTGATTTTGGTTTCAAATGTAGTTATTTAAAATAACTGGCACAGCCAGAAGACTAGCCTCCTTCAGGATTATGCTTTCTCTTGAGGTTCTTGTGATGCGTCAACATTTGCTTGGTTGCCGTGGGTTTTCGGATGGGTGTCTACATAGGCACTTGGTGACACTGCAGATGTGAAGAGGGTTTTAGGACATGCATATAACTTATTGAAATATCTTTATCATGGAAATGGCAGTCTTATTATTCCCATTGTGGGATCTGAATGTACAGCATTCGTTGCAAACAAGCCTAATTTGGCTGCCAGTGGCGTCTTATCCAGCATGGGCATTTGATTAAGACATACAACATGTATAGGTGAGTTATTGCCATCTACAGGAAACTGAAGATAACTGTTGTGTATGAAGATGATAAGGTAGATTTATTTTCATCATGGCAGCAGTGCATAAAGGCTGGAAAAAAATAAAATACAAGCTTTAAAAGTCTCGTTAACTGGTCTGCGATTATTTAATAATTTTGCTAAATGTTTCCAGATTGAAATACAGTGACAATTGCTTTGATATGGATTAATTTTGGTTATTGTTTGTTTGGTCACCAATGGTATTAGGACAATGGTGTGATTTCATTAAAGCTATACTCTAGTCTCTGTTTACAAAGCTCAACTATAAATGCTTTTACATATCCCAGCTACAGTATGCTGAGTTTCTCAGGATTGATTAAATCTTTAGAGGTTACCTAAGATTTCTAACAAGTGAATAATGAACATTTGTTTTATGCACTGATTGCTGAAAACAAGTACAACATACACTACAGCTTGATTTTTTTGTACCGCTCAGGCAATTCAAGATGTTAATTGGGAACCTAAATAAATCTGGGAGGCTTTGATGTTTGAAATGTAACATGGATTTAATTGTATTATATTTATGATGCAGTGTGGCCTCAAATGACTTGTGCGTGAATAAATATTAAAATGTACTTTAATATTTAATTCAATACTGAATCGATGTAACCATTCAGAGAGGAGACTAAATGTATTGATAGTTACAATGAGAAAACGTATTTACTACATGCTCATAAACTACACTAATGAGCCAAAACTTCATGACCGGTGAAGCGATTACCGTTCATCATCTTCTGACAAGGGTCGATTAGATGGTAAGCAAACAATCAGTTCACGGAGTCAACTTGTTGAATGCAGGAGAAATGGACACGGGTAAAGACCTAAGTGTTTTGACAAAGGGCCAAAATGTTAGACAGTCGATTAGGTCGGCTACCAACATTGGGCCGAGGACGGACAAAACATAAACCTGTGACTGTGTGTTGTGCTCAAGGCTCATCGATGTGCAAGGACAATAGGTCTGAACCAATAGAAAGTCTACTATGACACAAGGCAAAACTAAAATCCTTCCTGTCGCTATAGGTCTTTTAGATTGTTATACATTCACTTCAATCGTCTCAAATTGATTATTGCAGTTCTTTGTATTCTGGATAGCTGTTTTAGCATTAATCATCATGGACATTGGTGAACTTTTTGCGCTACCGCAGGCAGTACAGTCTTTGTTGTGCTTTTTAGTGAGAGAGGTGATGTTCAGCTCCCACTTGAGGTCCTGGGTGATGGTGTTGCCCAGGAAGCAAAAAGACTCCACTGTGTTGATTGGGGTGCCCTCCATGACAATAGAAAGGTCAGCTGGGCTTCTCCTAAAGTTCACTCTCATCTCCACCGTCATTAGAGCGTTGTGCTCTAAGTTGTTGAGATTGCACCAGGACACCAGCCAGTCGATTCCCCCCCCCTTTAGGATGTCTCGTCCCCATCAAAGATTAGACCAATGTGGGTGGTTTCATCTGCAAACTTCAGAAGTTAGAGTGGTGACTGGAGGTGCAGTTGTTGGTGTACAGAGAGAAGAGGGGACAGGACACAACCTTGAGGTGGGCCAGTGTTGATGGTCGGAGTGTCTGACAGGTGTTTCCCAAACCTCACATGCTGCCTCCTGTTGGATAGAAAGTATGTGATCCATTTACATGTTGACACGAGCACTCCCATGGTGGAGAGCTTATCCTGGAGGAGGGCTGGGATTATGGTGTTAAAAGCAGAGCTGAAGTCCACAAACAGGATTCTGGAATAGGTTCATGGGGAGTCAAGATGCTGGAGAATGAAGTGGAGATCCATGTTAATTGTGTCGTCCACAGACCTGTTGGCTCTAGAGGCAAACTGCAGTGGGTCAAGTACTGGATCAGTGATGGTCTTGAGGTGTGACAGCACCAGGCGCTTAAAGGATTTCATAACCACAGAGGTCAGGAAAACTGGTCAGTAGTCATTTAACCCTGTTATCTTTGGTTCCTTTGGGGACTGGGATGATGGTGGAGGATTTGAAGCAGGCTGGGACTCTGCATGACTCCAATGATTTCATGAAAATGTCTGTGAACACCGCATATAGCTGGTCAGCACAGTACTTGAGAGTGGAGGCAGAGACTCCATCAGGACTAGCTGCCTTCCTTGGGTTTTGACTCATGAGTAGTCTGTTTACATCCCTCTCCAGTATAGAGAGTCCCATTGTAGCTTCAGGAAAGGTGTTGATTGATGCCATTGTGGTCTCAGAGGAGGTGTCAATTGTGATGGTTGGTTGTGGGCGAGCCCTGGTGATCAGGGTCTGATGGTGGTGGCAGGTGTGGGAAAATACTATAATCGTGTCTCTGCACATGTGTCATATGTTATAATATATACACTCACCTAAAGGATTATTAGGAACACTATACTAATACTGTGTTTGACCCCCTTTCGCCTTCAGAACTGCCTTAATTCTACGTGGTATTGATTCAACAAGGTGCTGAAAGCATTCTTTAGAAATGTTGGCCCAAATTGATAGGATAGCATCTTGCAGTTGACGGAGATTTGTGGGATGCACATCCAGGGCACGAAGCTCCCGTTCCACCACATCCCAAAAATGCTCTATTGGGTTCAGATCTGGTGACTGTGGGGGCCATTTCAGTACAGTGAACTCATTGTCATGTTAAAGAAACCAATTTTAAATGATTCGAGCTTTGTGACATGGTGCATTATCCTGCTGGAGGTAGCCATCAGAGGATGGGTACATGGTGGTCATAATGGGATGGACATGGTCAGAAACAATGCTCAGGTAGGCCATGGCATTTAAACAATGCTCAATTGGCACTAAGGGGCCTAAAGTGTGCCAAGAAAACATCCCCCACACCATTACACTACCACCACCAGCCTGCACAGTGGTAACAAGGCATGATGGATCCATGTTCTCCTTCTGTTTACGCCAAATTCTGAACATCTGAATGTCTCAACAAAAATCCAGTCTTCAACCGTCCAATTTTGGTGATTGTAGCCTCTTTTTCCTATTTGTAGTGGAGATGAGTGGTACCCGGTGGGTTCCTCTGCTGTTGCAGCCCATCCACCTCAAGGTTGTGCGTGTTGTGGCTTCACAAATGCTTTTCTGCATACCTCTGTTGTAACGAGTGGTTATTCAAGTCAAAGTTGCTCTTCTATCAGCTTGAATCAGTCGGCCCATTCTCCTCTGACCTCTAGCATCAACAAGGCATTTTCGCCCACAGGACTGCCGTATACTGGATGTTTTTCCCATTTCACACCATTCTTTGTAAACCCTAGAAATGGTTGTGCGTGAAAATCCAAGTAACTGAGCAGATTGTGAAATACTCAGATCGGCCGTCTGGCACCAACAACTATGCCACGCTCAAAATTGCTTTTCCCATTCTGATATTCAGTTTGGAGTTCAGGAGATTGTCTTGACCAGGACCACACTCCTAAATGCATTGAAGCAACTGCCATGTGATTGGTTGCTTAGATAATTGCATTAATGAGAAATTGAACAGGTGTTCCTAATAATCCTTTAGGTGAGTGTAATCATCTCTGCAATTAATGTATTAGCTGTTAAAAACATCACAGTTTTAATGATGTGTTCTCTGTCAGACACTCCAGTTTTGAAAATACATGGACACTTAGAAACACACACTAGTGGCACAGGCCAATCTATTTACAGAATGTGGTATAAATAATAAATTACTATAAACTTGGCTTATGCACAGACATGTACTGTACAACACACACAGTCACACACTCACTTGCTTAAAACTGCTGAAGCCATATTAAGCCTGCAATGTCAGTATGAAAGAGAAGTTGTTATGGTTAACTCCTCAAAGGGGGGCACAATAGATAATAGACCATCATGCTCCTAGACGGCTGACAAGAACTGTTAAAACTGACAATTAGATGGTGTTTTTTGCAAACAATGACCATGAACTCAATAACAGTAACAACCCAGACCGGTTTTGCACATGACTAAAAGGCCCCAGGGAGCATCATATAAACTATATAGAAATCTGAGTTCGGGTCTCACAAATTGAAAATACTAGACAGCTAACTGGGTCACAGTCTGTGGACGTATTGACACTTTCTTGAGAAGCGTAATATGCAACATGTTGTAGTTGTAGATGTATAATAAAACCTTATGAACTTGCTTGAATTATATTAAACTAAATTTTTTAACTTTATCCTCCATTTTGGCATTTGTGATCGACTTGAAAATGAATCATGTCCGATTAATTCACGCTTACGAGGGTGTGCAAACAGGACCTTTGTCTCTCAAGTCAGCAGTAAAACTGGTTCAGTTCAGTGCGTTGGCAAATTACAGATTGTCTGTAGCCTGGGGTGATTTGCATTTGTTATCTTTTAATCTCCCTCCAGAATTAAGCAGTGTCATTTGCTGCGAGCTGTTTTCATACCATGACCCCACCACCACCATAACATACGCCTGCCCATACTATGAACCCACCACCACCATAACATACGCCTGCCCATACCATGACCCCACCACCACCATAACATACGCCTGCCCATACCATGAACCCACCACCATAACATACGCCTGCCCATACCATGAACCCACCACCATAACATACACCTGCCCATACCATGAACCCACCACCACCATAACATACGCCTGCCCATAACATGAGCCCACCACCATAACATACGCCTGCCCATACCATGAACCCACCACCATAACATACGCCTGCCCATACCATGAACCCACCACCATAACATACACCTGCCCATACCATGAACCCACCACCACCATAACATACGCCTGCCCATAACATGAGCCCACCACCACCATAACATACGCCTGCCCATAACATGAACCCACCACCATAACATACACCTGCCCATACTATGAACCCACCACCACCATAACATACGCCTGCCCATAACATGAACCCACCACCATAACATACGCCTGCCCATACCATGAACCCACCACCATAACATACACCTGCCCATACTATGAACCCACCACCACCATAACATACGCCTGCCCATAACATGAACCCACCACCACCATAACATGAACCCACCACCACCATAACATACGCCTGCCCATACTATGACCCCACCACCACCACCATGGGACACTCGATCCACAACAGTGCCATCAGCAAACTGCTCACCCACACAACACCGTACACACTGTCTGCCATCTGACCTGTACAGTGAAAACCGGTATTAATCCGTGAAGAGAACACCTCTCCAAAATGCCAGAAGCTGTTGTTTTTCCCGATACAAGCATTCAGCCACCTTAATTGCCTTTGAGAAGTGGTATTTAGCCTCTCTTGTGTAGGTCATTGTCGCCCCTTCTGAAAGCCTCCTCCTTGATTGTCCTTGATATTCGGTACCATTCAGGAGAATTGTAAAAATTTGCAAGTATGTGTTCTACTACTCAACATGTTTTTGTCATTTAACCAATCATAATATAGCATCCTTATTTTGTTAACCATTGGAAACCATAAGTGAAAACATACGAGCACAAAATGTATGATACATTTTTGGGGGAGGTTGGAAAAAAGAGCAGGGCTATATAGGCCCTACATGTATGCACACTGTAACAAAAGGTTTGTGCCTGAAAAGAATTGTGTCCATTTTAGATTAAGTTAGCATTATTGCTGTTTGATTTCCATCTAATACAACCCAGACCAGAGTAAACCCTCTCTTCACAATACACCCAGAATTCAGTTTTGCTCATCTAAAAATAGATTTAATGGACACCTGTCAATGTTCTAACAGCCATTCAATGTTTACCCATCAAACCTGTATTCAACATAGTAGGCCGACAGAAAACGAATATCTGCAAAATTACAATATAAATACATCGAAAGACGAAGACGAACAGCAAGCAAAGGTTTACCATTGAATGTCCGCTGAAAAGACATTTTTTGTTTATTTTTTTGTTAGCATCCACTGTGTCAAAGGGTGTATTTATTGATTTAAAGTCACATCTAACATAAAATACATTGTACTCAAATGAAAAAGTAGTTTCACTTCTGGTAACAGGTGAGTCCCAATGACAACTTTGGCAAAAAAACAAACGGTAAAAGCAGTGCAAAATAAAAAGAACTTGCCCGCAGATTTTAATTTGTGCATCAAATAGGAATTGGTTCAAAGCCTCCAGCTGTTACACTGCAGCGTCGATTGATGTAAACAATTGACTGTCAGCCTAGGCCTCGCTGTCAAGAGCTCCATGTTGTCCAGGTACGGTGTGCGAGGGCCTCTCACTTATAGGTCTTCATGTGCCACAGTCCATCGTTAAGGTAGTGGACATTTTCAACTCCTACTCCCTTGTTGACTTTTTCTCTGATCACAAAACGTAAATCATATTGAGTGTTCCACATAAAAGCACAAAGTGAATTTAACAAACCACAATACATCAAACCCTCATTTTCCTTGGAAGCACCCCTCTTATGTTTCAGGAGAGAAGGACATGGTGTGATACTTACATATTTTCAGCAGACATCTTCATCACCCCGACACAAAGCGCGTGTTGCTTGCCCTCAGCCATTATGGCCTGAAAACAATTGTTAAGAAAACTCCTAATACAGATATTGTCGGGAATAATCACGGTAGTGCCGAATTCATACTAGATATGAGGATCAATATGATATGTAAACCAAACCAGCACAGTCCTGTAGTGTGAACTGAGAATCGATGTGTTATGTCAAAGGATGGCCTTAAACTCTAGTGGTTATGTAATGATATGGGACCTCATTATTATAACATTTGCCACTAAAACTGCACTACCACCTAACCACAAAAACAAAATACACATACAAAATTCTGAACGCAACACCTTTGATTTGCCCCCATTTTTCATGAAAGATCTAAGACTATTTCTATGTACACAAAAGGCCTATGTATCTCAAATATGGCCTCTTGTGGTCTTTTATTGTGGCCAGCCTAAGGCACAACTGTGCAATTATCATGCTGTCTAATCAGCATCTTGATATGCCACAATTGTGGCATAGGAGTAGTGCAGAGGAGTAGTGCTCACTAACACAAATGTAGGCAGATTTGTGAACAATATTTGAGAAACATAGGCCTTTTGTGTACATCAAAATAGTCTTATATCTTTGTGTTCAGCTCATGAAAAATGGGGGCAAAAACAAAAATGTTGCGTTAATAATTTTGTTCAGTGTATAAAGTAGTCTGTCCTAATCATATTTTAATGTATCATCATATAGTCAAAGGAAGGATACAACTACTGTTTCTGTGGGAGTGGGGTACAGTTTGGCACCTGGGGACGTCAAGCCGGGGCACATGATATTGGCTCCACTCAAGACAAACTTGATGGCGCCTTTGTCAACTTGTTGGTGTGGAAGAATAAACGGGTCTGTAAAATACCAACAGAATAGGACATTAGTCAACAGCAGAAAAACACTCAGTAAAATTCACCAGACACCAGCACATCTAAACTAGGTCTTACATTTATGCAGCAGTCGTAGGGTTGGATAGAAAGGCCCTTCTCTTTGTCTGAAGAATAGCAATTCTCCATTCACTGTCAAGATTTCAATGTGCTCGTGGCTGCAGGTTGGATGTCAGAACACAACATGTGAACAACACAAGTAACCTACCTAATAATAGTGACAACAGCTGGTAGACTAAACAGTTTGCAGGTTTTACGTCTTAATGGAAGAATTGTATCATAGCAATGAGTGCAACACATGGATCATAATGACATTAAATGGAGTATGTTTCAAATAGTAAAAATGTGCAAACACATTCAGTACAGGGAAGATAGAAAGGATAGGATTTCAAGACACAACGTGGCATGTCATGTCAAACCAAGTAAACTAATGTGAACATACAAAGTCCATCTTACCATCGCACTATTTTTACTGGGTCCTTTTTTGGCATGATGTGGTTGAGCCATGACTCGATGTCTGGAAACTGGTCCAACAGCTGGTTTTTAATTCCTTTGATTACGGATGTCTTCAGCTGTATACAGTTGGAAACATTTTCCTTCTCGTCAAATCTGAAATGAGTCAATGTTATCGTGATGTTAACTCTTCAAACAAACACGTAAAGCTGATCAGGTGTTTCCATATATCTGATTATAAACTATATACAGCATCTAGTGGCTAGTTTAACTAGTAGTTATCTGCCTGGTCATGTAGCCAACGGTAGGTCGCTTAAACTCTTGGGATGTCATGAGTTGACAATAACCGCACACACTTTATTTGAATACTGAAATACACTCGTCTTTGATAATATTCATAGTTAGATCACATAACGACGTATTCAGCTAGGTAGCCAACTACAGGTAGCGTTGATTGGAGCCAGACAGATCATAACATATGATACATGCTAGTTAAACAACGCACAATACATACTTCTTAAACATCCTTGTCGGTCGCTCTCAGTTTGTTGTTATGTACCTAAACAAGCCTATTATTTGCGGGTTTGACTGATAAATAAATAAAACCAAATAGGATGTAATTCATCTGACCCACGCCTGTTTCGCAGTTTTACGGTAGCAAATGACTTTAAATTGCGACATGCATATGCGACAGTGTCGAGCGATATACGGCAGGCTCAGATAATACCGAGTAGGTCGTTAAATTGTTTATTTTTACCGTGGACATACCATCTCTAGTATATGCGTTGAAATATTTATATATTGACAATATATTATAACGCATTACACTGTGGCAGAAAGAAATTAAACGCTGTTTTTAAGATCCTACCAGGTGCCATTGGAAACTACATGGAGCAAATACAGTGCCTGTGAACGGTTAAATAGTGGCATATACACTGCCTCTGGCGCCATCTGCTGGCTAATGTGATGATAGTTCAGACCGCAGCCAGCCTGCTACAGTCTGTGACCGGCTAATGAAAGCTTGCCAATGCTAACTAGCTTAGCCACGCTTTCATTTTCTTTTTAGCTTAGCCACTTCTACAGCATTAACTTGTGTGAGGAAAGTACTTCCGGTAGGTCATGGAATCGCTTGTACTAGAAGGTACGTTTTGATCATGTAATTTTTTCATTTAAGTTACTTGATACACATATCACACAACACATACTATATTGATTATAGATTACAGTCAACATTGGCTCCCTGTAAAGCGGCGGGCAGCTTCACAACGTGGGTAAACTAGAGAGGCTAGGACAGAGGAAGCAGTAAACAACCATCTTTCTTCGGCCAGTAGCAGCAATAACAAGAAAAAGGGGGTCCAAGTGGGGATGCACTTTGCCATTTATTTCTGTTTCTTACTTGTAGAAGATCGGACGAATCCTTCGGAATATAACGTCGGCGATATTATACTTAATAGCCCGATTGGTTCACCAAAAACAAGCCTGCAGGTTTCGTATTATTAGACTGGCTATTAGTATTTGTTTTTCATGTTTCCAACAGGTTTACATTCCCCTAATCCCCCACCGCCGACCCAACAGGCTAGAACTGTAGCTTCAGATGTAAATACCGAGACCAGCATCACGTCTGCGAAGAAGAGGAAAATAAACACGTCTGAGAGGGAAGACATTGATTCAATCTCTTCATCTCCTAAAACCACACATTCCTCTTCTTCCTCCTGCTCCTCCACTTCGTACCACGTCCAGAAGAAGTTGAGGTTCGAGGATTCAGTAGATTTCATTGGGCTCGATGTGAAAATGGCAGAGGAGTCGTCCGCACCCTGTTCCTCTAACCAGAATAAACCCCTGTTTCTGACTGGAGGTGTTGGGCATCATGCTGGAGGTGTTGGGCATCATGTGAACGGTCTGACCAAATCTGCAGGCTCTGCTACCTTCTGCAATAGCAAACCTGGAGCTGCAAAGAAACTAGTCATCAAAAACTTCAAAGGTAAGGTAGTGTGCTGTCCAAAACATGCATGTGAGATCCATATAATTGCATTGTATTCGTAAAAAGTTTCTTCTAAACTTTTAACTAATCGAATTTGCCTGAGATACTATAGGATTTAGTCTGGTTAATGTATTCAATTTGAGAGTGTATGTGAAGAAAATGCAGAACTAAGACAATGACGGTTCTAAAGTGGGGTTCTTGTGTTTTTTTACTTGCTTTACAGAAAAACCCAAATTGCCAGAGAACTACACACATGAGACCTGGCAAAAGCTGAAGGAGGCAGTTGAGGCAATTCAGAATAGCACTTCAATCAAATATAACCTTGAGGAACTCTACCAGGTACAAATAATGCCTCATTTCACCCTAGAATAGCCCATGGTCATGTTTTTTATTACTATGCACCAAACAGAAAACTATAGGACATGCTTCTTTTTATTGTCCATTGCAAAACTTTCCCCCCGGCCCCAATGAAAGCTTCCATTCAGTTGTGGATGTTATTATGATAGGAAGTTCTTTCCCTCCCCAATGGTTTATTTTAATGACCTTCACTCATTCAAACTGAATTATATCAATGCGAACCAATGCGCCCTTATGTTTCTAGCTAGTGTCTTATGAAAGCTTAAAAGTTGCTGAACCAGTATGCCTGTACTATTTAATAGCTTTTGCATTAGGTGTTGTCTAAATCTAAGGAAAAACAAAAGGCTGTCTGTTGTTGTATCATGTTACAGATGGTCTTAAGTCCTAAAATGTTATTTTTAAGTACATCTGTAATTTCTCTTTGTAATTTAGGCTGTTGAGAACCTCTGCTCCCATAAGATATCTGCCAAGCTCTACAAACAACTACGAGTGGTGTGTGAAGACCACATTAAGGCACAAATCAATCAATTCAGAGAATATCCTTTTTGTTTGTGTGCGTGTGCGTGCGTGTGTGTGTGTGTGTGTGTGTTTTGTTCAAGAAACCCTGTGTAGTATTGTTCACTATTTTTTGACACTTCAATTGTTCACCTAATGTGTCAATATTTTAATGCTGCAGATTTTACTTAAGCCTTTACTCTCAAGTACAATTTGACCAGTTTAACCACAGAACCTCAAATGTTATAATGTGAAAGTTTTATATACCTTTTGTTGTGTGTATTGAAATGACACCGGTGCTGCTTTGTTTTTTGCAATTCTTATGAAACCCTCGACAACCTTGACTCAATGCTTACGGATGCACTGGACAGTACGCTCTTCCTGAAAAAAATAGATAAGTGCTGGCAAGATCACTGTAGACAAATGGTATGTCAGGCTCTGTTCTTAATAGGATTCTATTTGACAGCTCTAATTTAAGGAGATTTCTTATCAATGTGCTTTTCATTATGGGCCTAGCTACATTGTTTGTCTCCCTCTCTTTTTTAACAGATAATGATTAGAAGTATATTTTTGTTTTTGGACCGCACATATGTTTTACAAAATTCAATGCTGCCATCAATCTGGTAAGTTCTCCCATCTCTAACAAAGCATTCTCTGATGATAATGTTAACGGCGCTCTGACATCCTTCCTACCCCATGTCCTTCTAATAGCCACTAGCTAATGTTAATACTAATATTGCCTCACCATTTCTCTAGGGACATGGGCTTGGAGTTATTTCGGTTTTACATTATCAGCGACCTGAAGGTACAGAGTAAGACCATTGACGGCATCCTCCTGCTCATCGAGAAGGAGCGAAGCGGCGAGACCATCGACCGCAGCTTGCTCCGCAGCTTACTGAGCATGCTCTCTGACCTGCAGGTAACCTTACACAGTTTCATTACTTGTCAAAATGAAACTTCACTCAGCTGGCTTTTCTGTGTTGAATGCCTCAACATGCATACATACATACATACTAGGCTATTCTCTTTAAACAAGAGCTTTTGCATCTTGAAAATAATATATTGGCAGAACATAACATTGTAGAGAGAGCAATATATTGCTTGTAATTGGTTTAATTATGGTGTGCATTATGGTGAAGCCTGAAGTGGCTATTGGTAAATCCTGTGCCTGGCCTGGCCTTGGGTTCTATTCAACCTGCAGTTACTCCCACACAATAAGACCAACACAGTCAAGGTCATGTCATCTTTCTTTTTGCTGTGTGTACTGTGAAACACGACCTGTTGCGTTGTTAGGTGTGTTTTTGCCCATTTGCAGCTTGCTGTTTGAGTTGATTGCTGTCAGTTTTGCGACTTGAGACATCGCTTTAAATGAAACTGTCTCCTCCTTTCTGAACAGATTTACCAGGACACCTTCGAGCAGCGGTTTCTGGAGGAGACCAATCGTCTGTATGCCGCTGAGGGACAGAGACTGATGCAGGAGAGAGAGGTGATTTATTTTGCAATGGGGGGTCTGTCTATTCCAGTCTTTGGAGTCTTGTATTTGGATTTGAATATTGAAGTTCTGACCGAAGACTGTAATCTTATTGCCTGCTACCAGTTCTGTAAGTGCTCTATAGCAACTTGCAAAAATTATTTTTGGAAGATATTATTGTTGGCTTGTTTGACATCCAACAAAGTTTAAAACGTTGAGGTTGGGATAGCCAAACCAAGTAAAACAAAAGTCAGTAGCAAAAGTAGTGGAGGAGATATTGTTAATTATTATTTTATTTTACCTTTATTAAAACAGGTAGGCCGGTTGAGAACGAATTCTTATTTGGTGACCTGGCCAAGATAAAGCAAGAACGTGCAAGACAACAAACAGTTACCCAAAAACTTCACAGAATTGTGCAAATTAGGATAAATAACATCACAGTCTACTTATGTTTATTAATTTTAAATTCCGGTAGTGTGACATGTGTAACGTTTGTTATGTGGCCAATATTCCACATCTAAGAAAGTTTCTCATGTCCAACACAACATGGAGTGCCTGGAACCAGCTACCACTGGTAACAAACACAGTATGATGTGCATTTTTGAAATGCACGCAATCAGGATTCGAACCCTTCTGGTTTATAATTAAGTAATAACAAGTGGTTGTGGTATATGGTCAATATTTATGTATTATACCTAAGGTCTTCATAGGCAGGGGGCATTTGCAATTGTATATTGTATAAACTTTGCAATTGTACAATGCACTTCAGCTTAAACATGACTTTGTACTTTTATTATTGTAAGAGCTAGCTTGACTGGTTTTGTTATACTTTGCCAGTTTTTGTATATTTTACATTTTACAGTTCAAAGTAGGCTTGGCCATACAGTAAAAAATGCAATCTAGCAACAGGCTATAAAATGTTGCCCCACAACATGTGAGTTGTCATACAGTAACTGTAGTTACTGCTGCTGGAATTAAGATTTTTTTTACCTTTGTTATTTCTGAATGATTTGTTATGTGTTGTTGGTCTATGTTTGTAAAAGTGGGTAGGTTGTGTATTTTATTTTTTTAGTTTTGAATACAAAGCTGCTTGATGGTTAATATTTTTTTTGTCATTGTCAAATCAGGTCCCAGAGTACCTCCATCACGTCCACAAACGCTTGGAGGAGGAAGCTGATAGAGTCATCACATATCTAGACCAAAGTACACAGTGAGTGTTTTTACTGTATGAATTTTAAAAAATGGCCTAGTCTTTTTAAGAGTAAATCGCTTGATGTAGTTGTTTTTCTTTTATTCAGGGAGATCAGTGTCCAGATTGAGGGTAACATTTCTTTCCCCAACTAAAGCGATTTGATTGAATGTAGTGTTGAAAAGTGAAAATTGAATGTACTGTTGCAACGAAAATGCAATACTGGAATCCCAGTCAATGATGGGTGATAAATGTTCCTTGCTGATTTGACCTTTTCCAACTCGCCGGCTTGTGCAGTAAACCCATGATGCGTCTGACAGTTACGATACCTCAATAGCTAACCAGCAAACAGCTTGCTACTTTACTAGTGTATCTGAACATTTGGAGTGGAGCTAAAGCTTCAGCTCCTCACCAACAAACTAAGATGTACTGATAGAGACAGTGTACAATTTAATATAATACCTGTTTCAGATATGCAATGCATTTATAATAACATGTTAACATGTTATATTCTTTTATACATTAAGAAAGGTGCCAACCTGCGCCTCACTGACGCTCAAACAGTGTGGAGCACAACATGATGCAAACTGTATTTTCCAGCAGCATTTATTATTTGTCAGTTTTGGGCTGGGTGCAGTCTACAGAATTGGCACTTGTCTAATTTAAAATTGCAGGCCTGTGTGGATGAAAAGGAAAAACCAACCCCGTAGGGTGTTTATATTGGGGTATCATTTTTAAAATGGGACAATTTGCCCACAAATAAAAAAGTTTTTTTTGGCCCCCTTATCTGAAAAGTGTTTAAGCACAACATCCAGAATAAACCTAAACAAACAACACAAACTTTTTATAATGAACACATAATTTGCTTAACTAGTAAGTAGGAATTTATAAAGCCCCAAAATCAATCAATAAAAAGTGAAAACACTTTTGGTTCCCTATAATGTAATGTTGTGTTTCTACGTTTCAAAGCAGACTGCAGCAACACTACCAGTAGTATGTTTTTCCCGTATATATGTGTCTAGATCCTGGTGTATCTTTAATTTCTTTGCTCTTTCTTTTTCTCTTCAGAAAACCTCTTATAGCCACTGTGGAAAAGCAACTACTGGGTGAACATCTCACTGCAACCCTGCAGAAAGGTATTTAGCAGAAGCTACAGTTAAACTGAGCAATGTTGTGTTGTCTTCAGATATTACTTATCACATGACTACTCAATATGGTTCGAACAATAAGCTTAGGGCTGTTCATGTTTAGTACCCTGAAGTATACTGTGTCACTGGGCACCCTGTACTGAACAGCTACTTTTGTTTTCCAGGCTTGAATCACCTGCTAGACGAGAACCGAATACAGGACTTGTCTCTCCTTTATCAGCTATTCAGTCTGGTTAGAGGGGGTGTGCAAGTTCTTTTACAGCACTGGATTGAATATATCAAGGTATGCTTGAACACATCAATAGTCCTGACTTCAGCAGTTCCACCCCGGTATCGATTGTAGACTTCTTTTTTTATTGTTGTTGAGCTGTGGGGATGTCTTTGTGTAGTTATAAAACTTGCAAGTAGTTCATTGGTATACGACCCATATTCCCCTCAACACCTCTTCCCACAGGCCTTTGGAAGCACGATTGTCATCAATCCAGAGAAAGACAAGACCATGGTGCAGGAGCTGCTGGACTTCAAGGACAAGGTGGACCACATCATTGACACCTGCTTCAATAAGAACGAGAAGTTTGTCAACGCCATGAAGGAGGCATTTGAGACCTTCATCAACAAGAGGCCAAACAAACCGGCCGAGCTCATAGGTTGGTATCGCATGTGATAAATAATGCAGATTGTACTACGTCAAGTGAACTATTTGCACCAGTACTCACGTTTGTACCAGTATACATGTTTTTCCGCAGGTTATGTTTGGGTCAGCTGAGAAGTATCCTATGAATGTACACTTTTGGTCTATATTGTTGTCAGTAGAATATAACTTTTGACTGATATGACACTGAAATGTTGTAGCAAAACATGTGGATTCAAAGCTGAGGGCGGGAAACAAGGAGGCAACGGACGAGGAACTGGAGAAGATGTTGGACAAGATTATGATTATCTTCAGATTCATTTACGGTAAGCGTCAGCTGCCAGTGCCATTGTGTCCTTTCCATGCTCTCCTTTTCTTACAGGTGTCTAAAAAAGGCATTCCACCTTCTTATTCACTTTTCAATTATTTAATAGGCAAAGATGTTTTTGAAGCCTTCTACAAGAAAGATCTAGCCAAGAGGTTGCTGGTGGGAAAGAGTGCTTCTGTGGATGCTGAGAAGTCCATGCTGTCCAAACTGAAACATGGTCAGTGTGTACCCCATCACTGGATTTAAATGATTCTGAATTAATTGATCCAATGAAACCAGTTGAAAAGTACCAGAATTACAAAACCCAAGTCGCCACACCTGACAAACTGGCTCCAATAAACTATAAATTATATTTGAACCCAGGTCATCACCACAACATCACAGTCAGAATACACCATTGCAACTGGTTAGCATTGACTTATGACCTCAAACTTTCTTCATGCTTCATGCATTTTTTTCAGTTTAGTTATTTAGCTAAAGCTCCTTTTCAAAGCGGCATACATCACTTACATACACATGTAATTCTCATAGTGCTTTAAATTATTTTTGTCCAATAAATACTTGTATCCACAAGTGAATCTTGAGTTTGTAGATAAAAGACCTCCTTGCAAAAAAATAACTAAACTATTCCCTTAACTGTACACAGGGATCTCTTACTACCAACTGTGAAGTGTTTGATGCTAGATGAGACTAGTCATTTGTAACCCTGTTACTTTCTTTAGAATGTGGAGCGGCATTCACCAGCAAGCTGGAAGGCATGTTTAAGGACATGGAGCTTTCCAAGGACATTATGGTGCAGTTTAAACAGGTACACATGCTTCTGGAATAGTCACTGTTATAATCATATTGCTATCCTTCTATATTTTAGGGCATTTGTATCAAATAGTGCTAAGGAGAAAATGGCTAAAGTACATATTGGGATAATATTTTAACAATATTTATGTTATTGTTTTGACTGTGAAAATACTAGTTTTGCTCAAGCTGTGTGTGTGTGTGGTGTGTGTGGTGTGTGTGGTGTGTGTGGTGTGTGTGTGTGTGTGTGGTGTGTGGTGTGTGTGTGTGGTGTGTGTGTGTGGTGTGTGTGTGTGTGTGTGTGGTGTGTGTGGTGTGTGTGTGGTGTGTGGTGTGTGGTGTGTGTGGTGTGTGTGTGTGTGTGTGTGTGGTGTGTGTGGTGTGGTGTGGTGTGTGTGTGTGGTGTGTGTGTGGGGCCTGCCCTGCTTGCTGGGAAACATTTAAGAATAAGTATTACACATAATTACATCAAACCACCATTTAACTTGCATCCAATTTACCCCTAAAGAATGTGTATGTTGTCATAAATATTGGAAAAGTGATCAAAGTCTAGATGCCTTATCAAATGTAAAATGTCATTGAAGGAAAACTGAAGGGTAAAGTTAACCAAAGAATGATTTAGTCTAACAAGCAACCAAAGAGAAACAAGTAACTAATTAAAGTAGTTACTAAATGCTCTTGTTTGTTTCTATTAAACTTCTAAACTATTTTAGTCTTTAATGCTGGTTTTAGATTGCATGTTGTGCTGAGAGACTTGTGTCAATGACAAATTACCGTCTGGGGAAAAAAACAGGCCTGAATGATATACCAGACAAGATAAATATCTAACCATTTGGGAGTTTCTGAAAGATCGATTATTAGTCTGTTTGAACTCATGTACAATAAGATGTTCACAGACAGTACGTCTTTTATTGTACCATTGTTACAACACGAGTTACTGATGTTACTAAAAAAGGACCTAAATGGTATGTATTACCATCATGGTAATTTAAAGAAATGCAGACCCCTCACACATTGTTAATGTTGGGAGCAAAAACCCTAACCCTTGCAAAAGGTACAACTCACTTTACATAATTTAATAGACGCTCTAGAACATTTTAACCAAATCGTTTTTTTTGTGTCATCATAGTTTTGATATTTATTGTTTTTTGTTATCAAACAGATTTTCTTATCAAGAGTGCATTGCGCCTCATGGCTTAACTACAAATTGAAAGCTAAAATAATTGTCTCGACTAGGTTTGGGTTGGGCATCTGTGTAAGCAATCTGGGCAACTGTTAGTTTAAAATGGCTTCATTGAAATAAAAAAGTATTGATTGGAATTATGAAAATTTAAAGGTTCCAAATTGTGATAAAAGATAACAAGCAAATTGATTTCAACGTACCTTATAATGCGTATAACTATATTTAAACTTGTAAATGTGATGTACGCTAAATGATTTAGCTGTTAACATTTAGAACGGGTCTAGTTTTCCTTATTTGAATACTATTTATGGAACACATTGATGAGCCTATAATTTTCTCATTAGACACACTCTTATCATGATGGGTTGTGATTTTTCTCCATTTTCCCTAGTACATTCAGTGTCAAATTATCCCTGGCAACATTGAGCTAACGGTGAATATTCTAACAATGGGATACTGGCCTACGTACATCCCAATGGAGGTCCATCTGCCCCCAGAGGTTAGTTCAAACCGTGAACACTTCAGGCTCCTATTTACATTGGGGCATGCAATGTCATACATCTAATATGTCTTATCTTCCAAATTGGACCGTTCCCTTTATATTGGAACTGTCATCATTGTACGATCATCTTCCAGATGGTGCGGCTGCAGGAGATTTTCAAGACATTTTACCTGGGCAAGCACAGTGGCAGGAAGCTACAGTGGCAGTCAACGTTGGGCCATTGTGTTTTAAAAGCGGAATTTAAGGAGGTAACAAGTGCCTTTGCTGTGATGTTTAGTGATCTAGTACTTTGTGAAAGGAATTTGCTGTGCTCATTTTGTGTCTTTCTTAACAGGGCAAAAAAGAGCTTCAGGTTTCCCTTTTTCAGACGTTAGTTTTGCTCATGTTCAACGAAGGAGAGGAATTCACTTTGGAGGAGATCAAGCAAGCTACAGGAATAGGTGTGAATGATGACAATGTATCGGATACTTCAGTCATGACTCAAATCCTAACACGTCTTAAATTGTATACGTTTTACAGTTGTTATCGCATTTTCAAGTCTTTTGTGATTGGCTTTGCTAAGTTATGTGTGTATGCGTGTCCAGAGGACGGCGAGCTGCGTCGCACTCTTCAGTCGTTGGCATGTGGTAAGGCACGGGTCATCCACAAAGTCCCGAAAAGCAAAGACGTGGAGGACGGAGACAAGTTCTCCTGCAACGATGACTTCAAACACAAACTCTTCAGGATTAAGATCAACCAGATCCAGATGAAAGAAACGGTAAATACTTGTTGAAGCCAGTGTGGGTACATGTGTAAATATTCGGTAGACCACTATTAGATTAGAATTTATTTTTAAGTTAAGTTCGTTTTTACATATTTGGATATTTGATCAAATGCAACTACATTTATAGATGAAGGTAACCCAATCAAAATTGCACTCAAAAAATTTGACCTTTTATGCAATTAACTTTTTTATACAAAAAGTTAGTACACCACTACTTTTAACATTACATAAAATCGCTAATATTAGAATCGAGTGAACTAAAACAGGTGCCAATGATTATAAAATCATTAGGGAGTAACTTTGCAGTATACATCTTTCCATGAAAATAAGAAACTTGGTCTGTTTACTACAGTGGCCCTGAAGTGCAAAACACACTCACTAATACGAGCTCACCCCCCAATATATGAACACACTTCCCCCTAAAAAACGACTAACTTCCCCCCAAATACAAAGACACCCACCGCCAAATGTAAACTTCCCCCCTAATACAAAGACACGCTCCCCCAAATGTAAACTTCCCCCCTAATACAAAGACACGCTCCCCCAAATGTAGAAACTTCCCCCCAAATACAAAGACACGCACCCCCAAAAGTATAACTTTATTTATGATATGAATACCAGCTTTCCAAAATAAGAAATAGGCAATATAAAAAAACAATTTTCCGAACAAAAAGATAAGACTTAACAAAATGCCAAGCTTTTTAATAAGTCAGTCGTTTAACAAACAAAATACGTACTCAAAAATAACGTATAGCTTTTATTACGTGTAAATATGTTGTGCTGACAGGAGGATCCTTCACAAATTGAACAGAGTCATGAACACCTACTCGGCAAGTGTTCATGTTTGTGCCTGATTTAATGTTGTTCATGCTCCAGACGGGGCTGCTGGTGAATCTCTTATTTTCTGCCTTGGCATGGAACTGTCATCCCTGATTTGGTCTTAATCATATGAATGTTTGGTAACACAAAGCCAAGATCAATCAAAGATCTATCTGAGGTCCTCAGAAGAAGGATTATTGAATCTGGATGGGGTAACAAAGCCATTTCAAAGAAATTTAAATGTACATAATTCCAGATTTCTGACAAATCAGATCATTCTGAACCATGGATGGGTTCAACTGTCAGAGGAATGTCAAAATGGAATGGCCAAGTCAAATCTCAGATCGCAATCCTTTAAAATAAACTTTGAGGGGACTTGAATCTGGGGGTGCATGCAAGAAAGCCCTTCAACTTAACTTTGTTCATGCACTGAAAAGTACTGAATTGATTGGCATAAATGGCAACACTGATAGACAGTTACAAGAAACGACTACATTAAGTTATTTCAGCACTACCAGCAACACCAGCTACAGAAGCTAGCGTTGAAGTTATATTGCATTAAAATTTTGTTTAAAAAAAATTATAATAACACTTTTTTATTTAAGGAAAATCTCACTATAATGTGTAAAAGTAGGTAAATGTATTTGTATTCATTGGTCTTATTAAGTTCTTTATCGGTCAACAACTTTGAAGTGAAGATTACATATTAAAATATGTTGCGGGGGAAAATATGAAATAAAAACATTTCCAGGGGTTGTACTTTTTTACGAATGTATAGCACTAATGATTCAATGCATTACTCACTGAAGGCTGGATTTCATACCCAAAGTATTTCTCCACTGTACTTAAGTGCATGTGTGTGATAACCTTTTATATAAAGACTTCCTTCGTTTTTATAGTGTTTATAAATTAATAATTTTATTATGTACCAGGATTAATGCATTAGTCTATATTTCTGAATACATTCCACGTGTTTTACGTGTGAATGTAGTCTGACTGGCTAGCCTCTATATCAAAGTGTTTACAGTGTAGTCATGTGGGCCAGGTAAGCAGCATCTACTTTAGTTTCCCCCGCAAAGAATGTTTAAATAAATAATTTTGAATCTATGGAAAGCATTATGATGTTTATTGTAGTAGCTGAATCCAAGTTATCCCTGAACTTAATTTTCTTACTAAATCAGTCTCTTGTTATTGAATGAAAAAAATGAAGTGGGCGGGAAAAGGACAAGTAAATGTTAGCCACTTGTTCATCTGGTGACTCTTCCTAGGTGGAGGAGCAAGCCAGCACCACAGAACGAGTCTACCAGGACCGGCAGTATCAGATTGACGCTGCCATCGTCCGGATCATGAAGATGAGAAAGACTCTCAGCCATAATCTCTTGGTGTCTGAAGTCTACAACCAACTCAAGTTCCCTGTCAAGGTGAGTACATGAAACCATCGCCAAATGTTCTGTTGCAAACAATTTAGCTCTTCTCTGCTTCCCAATACATGTTAACGGCTTACTTGCCACTGTTCCAAACATTTGAGCTATACAAACGGTTTCAAGCTAACCCAGGACACATTTAAACAGGTTCGAGAAATTCCTTAGTGTGCACAAAATTTGTTTGTTGGTTTCGCTAACGCACATTTTTTGCCAACAGCCAGCTGACCTGAAGAAGAGAATAGAATCTCTAATTGACAGAGATTATATGGAGCGTGACAAGGACAATCCAAACCAATACAACTATGTGGCTTGAAGAGTGCATATATGTGTGTGTGTGAGAAAGTGTGTGTGAGAGACTTTGTGAGGGTGAGAGAGTGAGCCGCTCAGTAACAATTGGACTCGCGAACCTGGGCAACAAAAAAAAGATCATGTAAAAAGACAAACCAATGTTGAATTGTTTGTTCTTTTTTCTTTCTTTTTTTTTAGACAAAATGTATTTATTTTCAAACTTTCACTGTTTGTTATAGGCATACTACTTCTTGTTTTTTAGGTCAACTTTTTCCCCCTTGTATTTTACTGTGTACAATATCATGCAAATTGTTACACACCAAACGTTGCGCTTAAAATACTACACTTGGAGGAATAGAGAAACACTAAAAGCTAGGCTCCTTAATCAATATTGTATATCTGAGCGATGGTGAGCCAGGTGAATTTCAGTGTCAAATTGTTGCAGTTGCTGGCATGACAACCAATTTTCTGTAGCTATCAGCCTCATATTACTCCTGGTTCTATTAATCAATGGCAATCAATGGGACGATTGTTAAGAAGTAGCTGGGCAATATATGAGGACTTGACAGTTAAGTGCCAAAAATAGAGCACTTATTTTGTTATAGGATTTGTCAATGCTTCTTAACCAACTCTTTAACTTGTTAATGTTATATGCATTTCGTTTTGCCCTGACAGTTTTAATGTTTTGTTTTTGTAGATACAAGACTTTACAAAAATAGCATTTTAAGTTCAAAGTTCACTTTGCCCTTAGGTATTTTTTCTTAACCCCTAGAGGGAATATATTACTGCTAAAAGCACAGCGACTTCAGCCTGTTCCCCCTTACCTACAATACCTCTCACTTTACAAGCATTACATTCTTAGTACGTCGACTCTGTAGGGTTTATGGCAGGTCATGCATTTGTGGATTGGTGGAGATGTTCTCAACAAAGCAATTTGTTTACTGGGAAATCATGCTTTTCTGGATATTTTGTCCATGGTCTGAATAAATATGTTTGTTTTATTGCTTCAGATTAAAATATTTGTCAGTGTTTTTTTGTGTGAAGGCCTTTTTCAAACATTTTCATTTCCCCAGTCATTCTGCAGGATTTTTTTACTGCAGCAAAACAAAATTGACATCCCGGTTAGTTCTGATACGAATACATATATTTTTATCGGTAATATAACGTCTGGTTCAAATTTGGTAGATCATGATTAGCATTTTTATTAAATTTCACCAGTCTTTAAACTAAACTGTGCCATTTTCCTGTAAAACCAAGGTTTCTTTTTTGTAACAGCGAGAACGTACTGAAAACGTACATGCATGCAGTATTCACCTTTGGGATGGCAACTTAACTGTCAATTAAAATATTTAGTAGTCAATGTTAACATAAATAGCCTAGCCCTAGCGTTACATTCACAATATAAAAATAATAGTAAATTTAACTGTTTAAGGTGTACCAAAAAATAAGCCAGACCGGTGTAGGTGTTTAAAAATAGCATATTTTGACACTTATTGTCATAGACATACATATTATGTATTTATATGCTTATTGTGGCTCAGTAGCATACTATCTGATAAACATTGAAGCCCCGCCCGCTAGTCATATGACTGACTTCCTGATGCTGCTTTAGCAGTAGATGCGCATGAGCTTTGAGGCTGTAGCAGTAGATGCGCATGCGCTCTGAGAAGGTATCAGCAGTACTAGCAAGCAGACGTCGTAGCGCAACCAAGTACTGTAACCATGGCTCGATGGACATTTCTGGTTTTGTTCTTGGCTCTTGGAAATGGTATGTATGCACAATTGAAATAAATATATATTTTTCATAGCGCCTAATTTCTTAAACCCGAGAGCAACCTTCCGGCACGCCGTGTTTTCAGGCCTAATTTTTAATTTGATAGCTTTGAACCTAGCTAGTAGCTGTGTTATATGCCTGGTTAGGTTAGCTACAAACAGGCTAGCTGTGTTAAATGCCTGGTTAGGTTAGCTACAAACAGGCTAGCTGTGTTAAATGCCTGGTTAGGTTAGCTACATACATGCTCGCTGTGTTAAATGACTGGTTAGGTTAGCTACATACAGGTGATATCTGTGTTAAATGCCTGGTTAGGTTGCCACTACAGTTCAATGCTACGTCACTGTCAGTAACTTTAAATAGAATTACGTTTGTTGATAATTTACTTTTTTTTTTAAAGCAATACGCTTTGCCACCAACTTGATGAAACTGTCGACTTGTAATGCTAACATCACCAGTTTGCTAACTTATTGCCTCTGCTGTTTAGTTGTGGTTATATTGTAATCGCTATATCGGTCTTTCCGAAGTTTCTGAACTCAAGTTGAAGTGTTAGTAATGACATATGTCTGCGTAAAATTGTTAGCTATTTTATTGGTCAAATTGTAGACGTATTTTTTATGGCGATTTCCGTAGTGGTTAATAATGTTCTCAACAATCATGCACCAGGTTAATTATTTACTCGGAAGAGCGTGTAAAGCGTGACATGACATGAGTAATTATATGACTCATGTCATGTTGGCTTGCATTCGCAGCACCTAGGTTTCTAACTAATATTAGTTATACTACTGGACACAGTAGTATATCATTATATAATATATATCATTATATACTACGGTTCCACTTTTTACATCTCAGCAAAGAAGAGGATTTGGCTAGTGATGATTTATTAATTGTCCTAATTAGCATATACCGTAAATATCTATATTTTAAAAGACGATAGTTAACGGTAACTACGTAGCACGTTATCTAGTTACTCAAGAAATAAGTCGTCTTATGACACAGCATGTGCTGAGTCCCACTTTGCCTAGCTACAGACAGTGATGTTCAATTGTAAATCATATACAATAACTGAAAATTGAAACCCCTTGAGATCATTTTAGTTATCTTTCAAATTAGGCAGATTACGAAAAACAATCTCATTTACAATGACACATTTTTTTTATACAACACTAAATTACGCATAGCCAAATACAGGCAAACACAATATGTGCAATGGAATAGAAAGAGATCAATACATGAACCAATAGATGGTTCGTTTGAAATATCTCTGGGTCTTTCATCGCAGTATGCTGGTGTATCTTGTTAATCAGAGCATAAGATCATGGGAGCGTTGTATTTCGTGTAGCAGCTGCTAAAGCAATCCCAATGTTATGAAAGATAGCAAAACTGATTTGCACATTGAGCCGATTAATGACTTTTATAGCCTTGAGAATTGTCAATGCGCCCTGTTGTTGTCAGGACTCGCTTTTGATAGTTAACACCATCGTTTCACTTCTATTCGTAAATCCCGGAAGAATTCAGTTTTGCTTTACATCCTGAGAAAAGTTCCAAGGCTTTTGTTGCAATTGCAGATTGAACTCTAAACTCTATAATTGACCAGCATTAGACGGCCCAATGAAATGTGTCGATGAAAATGACCTTGTTTATACCCAAGGTTCATATTCAGTAAAATAACTTTCCTGTCACACACAAGTCAGCTGATGAGCAGCAGTACAGCATGCTGGTTATCTCATGTAATCTAGCAGTTGTAGAGACACACAACCCCCAGATGCACACGGCCTACCACAGCTGGTAGGCTGCGCTTACAAACCAGCGACTGCCGAGCAGTTAGCCTGGCTCTGATCCGCTTAAGCTCATCCTACTCCTACTCTATGAAATATATCGCTATTACGGACAACGCATTTTTGAATGCCATTCATCTAAAGTAGAAAAGACTGGTATAAATGTGAACTATATTACCTTTGTTACGTTTTTTTAGAATAGTGTTGTAGTGGTCTACATTATAACTTTATTATCGATACTGTGTTTGTTTTTATTGCAGAACTCAACTTCTCCCACACGACTGAGGTGTCTGTCAATGACAAAGACAATAAATTATGCCTTTATGCCGATTTGAGGGTCAACTTTTCAGTCACCTATGAAGATGCTGCGAATCAGGTGAGTGTCTTGCTGCTTTCAAATTGTGCCTGCCTTTTTCCTGTTATAAAAATAATGCTTCAATGAGGACAAGGAAGTGACGCAGAGGAGAAGTATTCCATCTGTTGGTGTGTTTTTTGGGGATCTTTTCCCCCTGTAGAATGTCCTGTAAGTGTCATGTCTATCACCAATATGCTTCAAAATCACAGATTGTTTGTCAGTCACATATTTGTCAGCCAAGAGTATGAAGTATTATTTTCTCCCCCTAGCTATTACAAGAGCTAATACATATGTTATTTCAATTTGAGAAACGTCATAAACTTCTTAACTGAAGTGAATATCAGACTCATCACAATATTTGAATGCCTAATATATTTATTTCTCTTTCAGACCAAAACAGCTCTTTTTGTACTGCCTGAAAATGTGACCACAAATGGAAGCACCTGTGAAAACACAACATCGACATTGAAACTCAATTTTGGAGAAGGGCATAGTTGGGTTATCAATTTCACTAAGACTGGCACAACGTACCAAGCAGACGCCATTGTCTTTGCCTACAACCTTAGCGACACCAGCCTTTTTCCTGGCTCTGCATCAAACGGTAACTAGTAACTACACAGCATCGCCGCCACGCTATTTATTTACACAGTTTGAAACCTGTTCTGCACTCGTTTGACTGGTGCTTTTTCATTTTTAGAAACCAAGTCTGTGACAGTTACCCCAACAATTTCAAAAGTGGGTGTGGACACCTACTACGCCTGCAAGAGTCAAATGGTCCTGAAAGAAAAATCAGTCAATCAAACGCTGTACGATGTAGCTCTTCAGGCGTTTGTGACCAATGGCAGCAAAGGCGAGAACGGTATGTGAGGCCAGAATGAGCCCGGGGCAGACAGTACGAAGTGTGCCAACTTGATCAAATGAATTGTACATTGGTCGCACACTATTCTGCCGTTCACTTCAATTCACTTCAGTCAGTAATTTACAGAAGTGAATTTCGGGAACCCATTGGTCAAGTCTTCCTGTGTTCTTGTTAACAGAGACTGTATGCTCTGCTGACACTCCCACCACGGCGGCACCCACCACTGCTGTCACTACCACTGCTGCTCCCACTTCCATCCCTACTCCTGCCCCTACACTGCCGACGCCTGCTACTGGAAACTACACTGTAGCCCATAATGGCACAGTCTGCCTGATGGCCACCTTTGGCCTCCGTCTTGGCTACAAGCAAGGACAAGTACGTGTGCAAATAAAATAGGAATCAGAAAGAATTCCAGATTTTTTTTTTTTATATTATTTATTTTTGCATCCATTTTATGCCTTTTTGAGGCTAGTGTATGTTGTCCACAGAAAAAGATGGCTCTCATTGTTTTTTGTTTGTTTATGACAGCGGATCAGATTACTTTTGTTGTGTCGCTCGTTCGGCCCTTGTTATTGTTTACTAACCAGTGTGATTTTACTCTCGTCCTATTAGAAAGAGGAGATGATCAACCTTGTGCCCAATATGACTTCAATGGGATCCTGCGGAGTCAACATCAGCGACCTCGAACTGACATCGCAAAAGATCAACATCACGTTCACATTCACCGACGTAAGTCGACAAAACACCCTCCCAGACACCAAGTGGTCCCTCGGCATCTGCGGTTTTGATTTGTCGATACCTGTCTGCTAACCCGGAGCAGGATCTGCATGGTCTGTTTTTGGTCCTTCTGTATAATGTATTTCCATGGACTTTGCAGGACAGCAAGAAGTTCCACTTGCACGCTCTGAACATCAGCATAATTACAGCAACCGGTGAGCAACGGTGTCCTTAAAAAGAAAGCCCTAACACAGAAATCCAAGTTCCTAGTTTCTAGACTATCTGACAGGATCAAACATATTGCCCCTATGGGGATAATGAACTTGGATGCAGCACGGCATTATAAGGAATGAACCCTCTACACACAATGCATATAAACACTCTCTCTACCTAACTGTGCTGTGTTCTGTCCAGGTGTGACCATCAATGCAGCCAATAGCAGTCTGTCCATCTGGGAGGCGACTGTGGGCAGCTCTTACATGTGCAACAAGGAGCAGACCTACAACGTCACCGACGTCCTCACCCTCTACACGTTCGAACTTCGCATCCAGCCGTTCGGAGTGAAGAACGGCCAATTCGCTACAGGTAGGCGACTCTGAGACAACTTTTGTCTTGCCGTCTACTCTTTATGCTGTTGCTTGCTAAAGTAACCAGAGCTAATAGCAGCTCACATACTTGACAATGGGATGTGGGCCATGACACCCGATATGGGTGTCAGTAAATGGTTTAAATGTCCAGTTTGGTAAACGGTAAGTTTTAGATCATGCTGTCCCTCACCCCTCCATTCAAGTCACGCTCATTGATTTTTCTTTCTTGTCTGCAGCACATGAATGTTTAATGGATGACACCAGCCTCTTAATCCCAATCATTGTTGGTGCCGCCCTGGTCGGCTTGATTGTCATTGTAGTGATCGCTTACATGATTGGTCGAAGGAAGGCCTACGTGGGTTATCAGACGCTCTAACAAGCAATATGAATAACCTGTACGCAGGTTTATCCTTCTGTTTTGGGGGAACGGTTCCCAAAGCCTGATCCTGGGTGCGTGCCTCACAACTGGAATAGTCAGACTAAAGTCTTCTTTAGTTTTTAAAGGCCCAGTGTAGTGACAATTGACTTTTGTTTGTGTTTTATGTAGTCTAAGTTGTGTTTGTATCAATGTTGTTGATTGAGCGTTTTGTTGCAAATGCAATCTGAACAGGACATTTTAATCACCAGCTTTGTGTGGGCTAGTTAATAGGCCAATAACAGAGTTCAAACCTTTCAGTCAATAACCGTTATTTTTTAGTTTGACCCTCCCCACTTCCACAGAGTGCTAGGAGTAGACTTGAGAAGATATCCGCAAAAAAGCTATTGGATTTATTATCTATTACAGTAAGACACTTTATTGTTACCAATAAGTAGTTTTATATTGGCAATAGAAACTGCTGCATTGGGCCTTTTAATCTCTGCTCGTATACATGAGCTCATTCTAGCCTCTCTGAGAGGTACATTAGAGAACTCCAATGGCTCTCCAGGACCAGGTTGGACCACCCTTTTTTATTTTTATGTGATTTTCCTTTTTATTTAGATTTTGTTGTTTCCTTCCACCTCGTTCATATTTCTGTTGCATTGGAGCAAGTGCACAGTTGTCCCTGTGGGTTCACCAGTATAATTTACCAGAACATTTAAACCCAGTAACCAAGACCTTTTTATTGCAAAATCTCTAAAGCTAATTGTATGTGTTATTGTTTCCTTTTATCATGCTTGACAGTTCTTGTTGATAAGTAACATATTTCAGAGAGGCTTCGGGCAATGTCCAAGTGCTAGAGTTTGCACGTTTCCCATGGGTCTGTGGCAGTTAAGGGCTGTGCCCTTGTCACAATGAATCAGGCACTTGCTCCCCCCTTCCCTTTGACATTTATTTTTTATTTCCTTATGTTATCATTTAATGTTTGTGTATGTTTTGAATTTTTTTTGTTGGTTTCATTCATCCTCACAATTCATCTTAACACCGCAACCTTTCAGCAAACCTATTTTGAATGTGCCTTTCGGCTCCTGGCAGTCCAACTGTTTTACGCCTCACCAATTGGATCAATCACCCTTGTTCTGAGCTGAGTCGCATGCCTTATTAGGGGGGAGCCAGCCAAAGAGACAACATTGAGTAGCATTGTTGATTATGCTCAGTAACTCCTTAACCAACCCGGAGCCGGTCCTGCGGCTCTTTGCTCTTTCAGTCCCTTCCTGATCATTCACTATTCAGTCAGTAGTTTTAGTCTAGGAATATATAACTTTTCAACAAAGATTGAATTTCAATAACAAATGGCTATTATCGAATTAAAGTGCTGGTTCAAATTTGATGTTTATCACAAGCTGGACTTGCGTGGTGAAGACACAACACAGTTGTTACCAACGTCGGTGTGTGTACATGGCCTTTCTAAATGAATTGCTCTGGCTGCCTTTGTGTATTTAAATAAGCCATGATATCTTAACTCAACTTAAAGAAGTCAAGTCTAGGGTGGAGGATGTAAAAAATGAAACCTGAAAAGAAACCAAAACATCTTCCTGTTCTTTGTGTTGGCATTTGATTTAAAAAGGGATTAGTGTAGTTATTATTTGCTGTAATATAAAACCTGTTATTATTTACATTTAAGTGCACAATTTGCCTTAGTAGAATTTCTGTACAGTGCAAATGCACACTGCATTGTTACACCTGTGTAATTGTCGCTAGAGGTCTATTAGGGGGGCACTTGGCCAACATCAATTTCATTTTGGAGTAAATAAATCTCCCTGAAGTGAAGTTAGTGTTTCAGTTTTCCTCACTTTCTTGTCACTGGAGAGAATTATCATTGTAAATATTTCTGGTCGAGAATGGAAGAAAAATTAAATGTAATCTTCCCAAACCCTGCCCGGGTGTTTCCTTGTGTTGACCCAATTGATAGTGGGAGCTAGGAAGGCTGTATGCAGGATGTGAATGTAGGTAGATTTCGTTTTGACCTTTTTGAGAGGTCAGCTTTACATGTGAACTTAGTTGATTGTCATTTTTTCTGCCTTTTAATTGCTTGCAATCAATAATTCAAGCACATTTTCTTTCAGAGTTGCTATTTGTGAATGATCCACTTGGTTGGTAGATGTCGCATATAATTTTCTGTATTTTGTATAAATCTTGTTTGCAACTGCGATTGTATAAAATCAATTCGAAAATTCCCTGGCATTTGTAACGCACATAATTAATAATTGCAATATTATTTTGAATCAAATGTTATCATTAGGACTTTGTGCCATTTTTAACAAAGCATCCTTTTGATATTCAGACATCTGAAATTCTTGAATATGATTGTATGGTTTTCTTTTGTCTTACAAATGTCACCCTTTTTCTATATTCAAAAGCCATCTTGATAACAAAATCAAAACCCCAGTTACAGAATCGTGACTTGCCATCAAATTATCTTTTATTATGTGGCTCCAAACAATTGTTAATTTTTGGATTCCTTTCTCAGGCTTTTAGCAGCAGTCAATGGAGATTATATGCATTTCAAATTACTGTTGTGGACCATTTAGTAGTTTGTGATGAAAATAAAGCGTGTTATTGGGTTCCTGGACATTTGACTAAGTCTTGTTTCTCAGCTGTCCTTGACCCTCCCATTAAAAAAATGTTTTGACCTTCTTTCACATTGCACCCCCCCCATCTCCACTTTCTTTGCGTCCACCCAGCGGAGGATTGCCATGACGATACGGCTGAGAACTGGACAGTTCCTATTGCAGTCGGAGTGGCGCTGGCTCTGCTGATCCTCATTGTGTTGCTCGCCTATTTCATTGGGAGAAAACGAAACCAGGGCACTGGTTACGAGTCATTTTAAGTGACCCAATGCGTTGGCGTGGTATCCCAGTGCGTTGGCGTGGTGACCCAGTGCGTGCCCTGTGCAGAGTCAGAGCCTCATCGGGAAGTTCACCTGACTAAAATCAATTGTTCTTGGCTCCATTTGATTAACGTTATTTTGCATGTAACAAGGCTGTTGTGATTATTACGATTTGTTGGTTGACATGTTTGTTATCGCTCATGTCACATGGCTGACTGGAATTGTTTTTGTTTGTTTTGTTTTAATTGCACTCACTGCCAACACAAAGACAATGTTGTTTTAGATTATTGTATTTAGATGCAAAACAGATTTCTTGATGCTTTTTCATCTTTATTAATGTAATGTTGTTCAATGAAGCACTTTTCCTGTGTCAAAATCCGGGTTCTTTTCGCTGAACTAAAATGTCTGTCTTTTCTGCTGACCTGTTGTGAGCATGCTAACGTTGCTAACCCTCCTTTTCTGTCTTTTCTCTGTGGCAGCCGTGGAATGCTTCATGGACTCTGATTTGAGCTTTCTGGTGCCCATCGCTGTGGGTGTGGCGCTCGGCTTCTTAATCATCCTTGTGCTTATCTCTTACCTGATTGGCCGGAGGAAGAGTCGCACTGGCTATCAGTCTGTATAATCCAACCAATCTTAGCTGCTTCTGCCTGCACCCATTTCCTCCTACTACCTAAGGACCCTCCCCCCTCGTATTTTTCAAACCCAATCCCCAAAGCTTCTATGGCATCAACATTTTTTTGTTTGCTTTTCTGTTTCCCATGCGTCTTCCCATGTCCTTGACGTTTACGATTTTGAATGCTATTCATTCCCACCGTCAATGACTGAGATCATCAAGCACTATAAATCCTATCCAAATGATCCATGCTAAAACAACAGGTGTGTTTTGATGTAATTTGCATGCATTATCACAGGTCTTCTCAAAAACAGTGCATCGACTCTTTAATTAATCCCAAATATGCTTGTATGACTGAGGCGGTTTTATCTCACTGAGCTGTATGATATTTGTGTGACTTAATTACTCTTACATAGAATGAATGTGCTTGATTTCTAATGCATTGAGAGTTCCAATTATTCATTGTTACTTATATTTAAGTGTCTATTGTTGAAACTACAGAATCAGGAAATGTACTATTCTTTGTGGGTTTCCGCTAATTAAACAACTGTATTGCTAAGTGTTATAGTACCCACCCCCCGCATTATGTTCTCTAAGGTTTTAGTATTTTGAAAGGGACTCTAACTTAACAGACACATACTAACCAGCATGTGAAGCAATTGCATTAAGATGTGATTTAGATGTTTTGTATTTTCGCTGATGTTAAGAAGTCCCCTCTCAGGAAATGAAGGACGGCAGGCATAGTTTTGGGTTTGGCATCTGAAATTGACCCGTTAAGATATATTAGAAGACCTGACAAACTGTTTTGATATTCGGTAAACCGGGGAAGTACTGCCAAAACATAAAAGGCACCTTTTCGTCATTGCAAAACGCTTTGCTTCAGGGTGTCCTTCAGAAAGAACCAGGTCTCAACTCTAATAATAAAGTTGTTGTCGGTTTTATTTTTGGGGCAAAAGCTTGAACAGGAGAAAATCCATTCTTGAAAGTCCTATTTTCTCAAATCAGATGAACTAACAGCCTGTGATTGTTATGAAACAGTGAAACTCTGTGTTTGACCTAGGAGGATTTCTCACTGTTTTATTCTCATGCACATCATTTGGCATTAGCAAGACCTCTGTACTAACGCGTGATCACTGGTACAGTACATGTGATCGCTGGTACGGTGCACGGGATCGCTGGTACGGTACATCTGATCGCTGGTACGGTACATGTGATCGCTGGTACAGTATGCCCCTAAGATGTGGTTTTGTGCCTTTTTGTTGCACCACTATTCCCCTCAGAACCAAGCCTGTCTCTTTCTGATGATGATGTTGGAATGATGTAAGCTGGTTAAATTTCAGTTGGTTGGGAGGGGGGTGGAATTCAAATAAAGTTGCTTTACTGTTTTGTAGCACTCTGTTGCCTCTTACTCTGTTAACCTTTTTTGGTGTTTTCTCAGTTATTTAAATTGTTACTCACACATACAAGTTCTATCGGTGATGCCTGTGTGTTCAAATTGCATTTTTTTTGCGGAAACAACATTTCCGGTCGTCTTTGTGGGGTAGGGGAACTTGATCTTATGCGAATAACTGCCATGTTCAGACCCTTCGATGACCGTTATACAGAGTGTGTGTATTTGCAATATGACTAATGCAATTTCCTGTTTGGTGAACTGTGTTGCATAATGTGCAGTCATCACTGGGATGTTGCTAGGTTGCCTTTAAAGGTCTGATGCATCTATTCACTTTCATCCTGGTTAGGCTTTTAAACGCTGTTGTGGTTTGACCCTGGTTCAAATTAGCAACAACTAAAATTCACTTCATGGTAGCTGCATAATGATTTGTAAACATTCTGTTAGTTATTAGTTTAATGTATTACTGTATTTCTTTACTTGGGGCTTGATTGTTAGTTTGTGTTATAGATTATAATAAAGAGAAATCACTGCACTACGTTTAAACATAGTGAGGTGCATCATGATTAGCATCTTGAATCAAAGCCAGAAAGACAAATCCTAGGTACAGTGCCTATAGAAGGTCATAATGCTCCTTTGAAATGGCCACTTTTTGTCTTTCAGCCTGAAATCTAAACCCAATTAAATGTATTTAATGGTTCCAGCTTTTTTAAGACATTCTGCCTTTCAACATTCAAGTAACGTAGAAAGGCAGCTGTTCTAAAATGGGAAAACAACTAGTTTTACAGAGTTGAGTAAGTGATCAGTCCCATGATTTAATACTTTGTGCAACCTCTTGCCTTAATTACAGCCATCACTCTGTTAGGATATATTTTTTTATTAACTTTACACTCTGACTGCTTTCTTCAAATATATCCACAGATTTTTAATTGGATTTGATTCTGGGCTCTGACTTGGGCACTCCAGGGCCTTCACCTTTTTTACTTTAAGCCATAGCATGTTTTTTTGCTGGTGTGTTTGTGGTCATTGTGCTGCTCGAAGCTGAACCTTCTTCAACTGTCTAGCAGAGGGCCACAGGTTTGCCTCAATAATTTGAACTTGTAGGTCCTTTAAAGTAGCCATTGGCCTCTTTGGCTTCCCTGATCAATATCATCCTGGCTAGGTCATCCAGTTTGGAGGAACGACCCGATATAGGCAAGTTGTTGGTGGTGCCGTATGATTTCCACTTCTTAATAATGGTCTGAACGGTACTCTGAGGGAAAGTTAAAGCCCTGAATCATTTTGCATTCTTCTCACCTGTGCCTTTCCACAACTTTTTCCCGGAGTCCTTTTGAAAGCACATTTCCAACCATAGTGTATTATTTGCGTTGCCATGCACAACAAGTAATGGAATCATCATGGAACTGCAGTTTTTTTATTATATTATCAAATTTACGTCAGATGGGAGGCAATTAGCTTGTTATCTGAGCTGTTTGTGAGCGAGTGGTTACTCTAAGGGGCTGATCACTTATCCAAATAAGGTGTTTCACTTATTACATTTTAATAATTGTTCAGAATGTCTTCTAATGTTATTTTCACTTTAATGTTGAGGTTTAAACTTGCAAATACAGTCAGATTTATTTATTTAAATTATCAGGGTGTAATGTGACAGGCTACAATGACTTTCTATAGGCACTGTATATTTAATAATTAATTGCAAGGAAATATATACTTATTTCACATTTTTTCTTTTCAAAGAGATTTGCAAAAATGCAAAACCCTTCGAAGATAGCTTTTTAAAACTTTATCCTTGCAGTGATAACATCATTGGGAATGGAAAATAAATTAGGAAGATCTTTGACTATTTTACTAACAACATCATCCAGATCCTTCGTATGAATTTATCAACTTTCCTTTTTAATTTAAACAACTGGTTTTCAGTTTGAAGCCTGACATGGGCATTTGCAAGGTTTGAATCCTGACATGGGCATTTGCTTAATTTGTCGATGGACCATTACTTTCTGGAATTTGATGCTTGCTTAAAGCTTGTCTTGGTGGAAGATCCAGTTAATGCCCACTCTGTATGACTGAGCTGGTTACATACAGTTTTTTTGCTCTGCCAGAATCTGTACTGTGCCTGGCCAAAGAGCCTTCTTGAATGTTCTCTTACCACCGCCTTGAGATTGACGACCGGACTTTGACTCTGGATTGGAAACCGAACATTATGACCGCTTGCCAAATACACTGCAGAGGCAAGAACTTCACAAGACTTCTGAAGTTTTCCTGTGATATCTGGCACCAAGACATTAGCATCAGATCCTTTAAATCCTGCAAGCTCTGAGCTGGCGTCACCATTTATCAAACATCCCAAACATGCTTGTTCAGAGTTAAGACCTGGAAAATTTGGAGGCCAACACTAAACTCAAATGTTCCTTAAACAATTCCTGCCATCAGGGAATAGCAGTGCCATAACAGGGTGTACCTTGTCTGCAACAATGTTTAGATAGGTGACGTGTTGAATGAAAGTCCACATAAATGCCTGGGCCCACAGTTTTCTAGCATAACGCCCAGACCATCACACTCCCTTCTCCGACTTCTCATCTTCCCAATGTATTCTGGTGTCATCACCTCCCCATGTAAACGGCGCACATGTACATGGTTGTCCAAGTGATGTCAAAGAAAATGGGACTCATCGGGCCGGGAAACTTTCTACTGCTACAAGGTCCCGTTCAGATGCTTGCATGCCCGGCATGCGGCATATAACTACATTTATTATGCAGTCACGGCATTATGGGCCCTAAATATGTACCTGACTTGATAGTTTTGCCAAGAACAACATCAGAGGATTACTACAGTCCTATAGAAAGGACTGTTCCTATCAACATTGTATTTATTACAGTATCTATCAGAATAAATACAACATGGATACAACGTTTAGTAATATCATAGCTACACAAAGATACAGTGACAATGATTAATTCTCTATAATTCTCTGTTATTTCATTAAGAGTGAGAAAGGCTTGTATATGAGTTTAATGGCAGGGTGAACTCTGTCCACATTTGAACTTTTTCATCAGCTAATATAGTGATCAATGTCAGCCTGCGGCGTAACCCTCAGTAGCAGTCTTGTATTTACAGAAGAAGATCTGACAAAATGGCGGTATAGGTGCTTTATATGTATCATCAATAAACATAGGTGCTATCAAACGACAAGAAAACCTGAAATGTAACAATTTACTGTTTATTTTTTACTGTAAAACTGTCTTGCCTTTGCCATTGTTTAAATGGTATCCCTTGGAGTCTACAAAACACAACGGATGCTCTTTGTAAAGGTTGAAGTTCAAAAGAAATTAGTACACAGTTTGATTTCAAATCAAACAGTGCTTAACATGTTTCTCTCATCCCTATTATACAAGTGATATTTCTGTCTACTAAGAAAAGCCTATTAATTATTTCTTACATTTGGAATTGCATAGCTACAAAGACTAAATACTGTATAGGGCAGTGTGTAATGTTTAATAATATATCTCTGAGACAAGCCTTCCCACTGGGCAAAGAAAATGCTTTGAATCAACATTGTTGCATAAATTCAACCACAAAATCTATTTGATGCCGTCACGTCAATGTGGAAAAGTGATTAGAGAGGAAGGGATTAACCTAAGGGATTTGTCTTCACAGCCGCAGTTAAACCTAATTACAGTGACTTGATCATATTCTTTGTTGATTTGGCGTTCAGAAATAATGGACGTTGAACGAGCGTGAGAGCCCAGTGGGTGGCAATTCATACATCTAGTGGTATTAATCTGACTACATATTCAACAAGATTATTCAGTTTCTCTAACTATCTTGTGCTCAGCACTGAGGAGTGTGTGCTTATGAACCATTAACATTCACAAGTATTGCTCTTTTCTGCAAAAGGCACAAGGGGTGATGGGAGAAGAGAGAATCTGGTAAACTATTTTATGCAAAAAGGACTTTTTCATATATTCTCCAGTATCCCAGTTTGTTGTGGGGATAAAAGCACACGTTAGAGGGGCTACGCGCCCACGTCGAAGGAGAAGGACACGCTACCCAGGAAGCGGTCGGTGGTTGAGTCGTTAATGATGCCTTTGCCATTGAGTTTGCACTTTACCACGATGTGCGTGTCATACTGCAGCCCGTTGAAACGCACGGCCACTACCGGCGCTGTGTAGTTTACCTGGAAATACGGACACAAGCAAGTTGAGAGCTCGCCACAATTTACCACAGATACAATCTATATCAGCCAAGCGGAAACTGTAACTTACATGTCTCAGCTTCCCATAATAGGGGTAGTACATCAAGTTGAAAATGCTCTTCGGAAAAAATTGAACTTCACCCAAACTTTCTGGCGCCCCTTTCTGAAAGAGCAAGTGGTCACTTAAGTTGTTTTTTGGAACTCAAACCGGTCTATCACCAGTTTCAATAAGCAGTCACATAGATATGTTTTACATCCAGGTTAATGTGTTGTTTGGATGGCAAAAGGCTGACTGCAACTTTACCTTGACTCCACAGGTCACATTTACTGGAAATCCTTGGCCAGGTAAATAGCCTAGAATCTACAGGGATGAAGAAGATTGTCATTCTGTTGTGACACTATGATGCTACAATGCTTTCATTTTCTTCAGACTTTTCACCAAATATTACTCCCTTCAAAAACGTTTGGTGAATTCTTACACTTGGATGTCCAGCTGAGACCAGCTGTAGCCTTTGCAGCCTTGTTCAGCTTTATCATGTCAGGGACATTAACATTTGATCAATTAGCAGCCATCTATCTTCATAGCGATGAGCTTAGTTTTGATTATCCACCTAGGAAATCTACCCTATAATATTTGACGGGGACCATATTACTACAGAGAGCGTATATCTATATTGGTAACACTTTTTCACTTTATCTGCTCCTCAAAGAGGCCACAAGATGTCACTGTCATTTCTGATGCTTAAAAGGGTTACCCTTATATCCGCCTGGGCAGTTGTTGCAAACTCCTTTGATTTTGCCAAATAGTATGTCTGGCATGAGATCAACCACATGATTAGTTCTCCCAGCACAAACAGATCTAGAATCAGGCTTATTAAGGGGCTTTCCATTGGAGAGATCATTATAAGTAACTGATTAATGACAGTCTCACTTTTTATAGTTATTTCGTTCACTCTGAACAATGTTGTTTTGTCCTAAGTGGAAGAATGAATACCTCAGAAACCCCATCTCAAACTTGCTCAAGAGTAAGATGTCATATTGTAAATTTGACAAATTATTGGCCTCTTCATATAATATTTTTAATAGGAGTACACACAGTCCCTTTAAGAAAATATGTAACTGTAGGTTATTTCACTAAGATCTGGGCAGGTACATTAAGGTGTTCACTTTTGTCCTACCCGGTTCATTCTGAGGAGGATGCACGGTTTTCCTTGGGAAAAGCCGTAGTTGGCGTCATGTATCCCTGAGCACTCGCCTAGCCAGGACCTTTTGAACTGGCACGCCTTCCTCTCTGCACTCTCCTCAAGGTTATCCTGATGGAAATACACGTCCTGTTGACACTGGATGTTTCTCTGTTCCTGTATGTTGTCGTTGTACGCTGCACGATACAAAAAAAAGTTCTGGTCATGGTTTGCAAGGTTTGTACTAAAACACTAGGTAGTACAAGCAGTTAAACAACATTGAATGAAGAATTAAATTGATGTAAGGGAATTGGGGAGGTCGTAGGGGGATCCCATAAATAAAACGATTGCTCTGCCAGGCATCTGATTCAGGCAGCCTGACAAAAGTAGGCTGCTGAAAGAAGAGGGAAAAAAGCATCAGAACAATGGATATGCACTGCCCACAAAGAGGCCTTTCCTTCCCAGCATGCAGTTCCACCAGTGGCAGTTGGGACAGGGGACAAAGGTGTGTGTATATGTGTGTGTGTGTGTGTGGGGGGGGGGGGTAACTGTGTGCTTGCTGTGCTTCAGCCTTCAACATGTCCTCAACATATGAAAACCCATGGTACCCAACAAAACCCATAGCAAATTAACAGCTCGAAGTGACATGTACAACTGTTCAAAAGTTTGTGGTATAATAGAAGAAAAAACTATTTGAACAGGAATACAGTTACAGGAATACAGTTGTTAATGTTGTAAATGACTATTTTAGCGGGAAACCGTTTATTTTTTAATGGAATATCTTCATAGGCGTACAGAGGCACATTATTATCATCAGTGCTGTAATCCAATGGCACATTGAATTCGCTAATCCAAGTTTATAATTTTTAACAGCTAATTGATCATTAGAAAATCTTTTTGCGATTATGTAAGCTGAAAACTGTTGTTCTGATTAAGGAAACAATAAAACTGTCCTTAAACTAGTTCAGTATCTGGTGCATCAGCGTTTCTGGGTTCAATTACAGGCTTAAAAATGGCCTAAAACAAAGAAAGAAATGTCTTCTGAAACTCGTCAATCTATTGTTGTTATTATATATATGGTTATTACATGCAACAAATTGACAAGAATCTAAAGATCTCAGACAACGATGTGTACTACTCCCTTTATAGAACAACACAAACTGGCTCTTACCAAAAAAGAAACAGAAGTTCTGCAGGAGTTGTCTGCTTCTATTCTGGTGAGACAGTATGAATTTATTGCATGGAAAAACCTTAATTTCTCTGACCAAGATTAGACTGATGATTTCAGGAGAAGGTTCCTTGTTTCAGACCATTTTGAGACTGTTATCGAACTCACAAACGTTGATATTGAACCATTCTTAAGAAGGCTGGTTTTATTGCTTCTTTAATCAGCACAACAGTTTTCAGCTGTGCTAATATAATTGCATGATTTTATAATGATCAGTTAGCCTTAGAATTATGAAGTTGGATTAGCAAACACGACGTGACATTGAAACACAGGCTTGATGGTTTCTGATAACGGGCCTCTGTACACCGATGTTTATATTCCAATAAAAAGGCAGCTGTTGTGAGCTACAATAGTCATTTACAACATTAATAATGTTTACATTTAATTTCTGATCAATTTGATTTTATTGTATGGACATTAAATGTATTTTTCTTTTAAAAACAAAGACATTTCTAAGTGAGATGGTACATGGTGTACATGGTAATATCATGGTAACGGTCAAATTTCCACCCGATTAGGACTACGACTTATTCTGTTTGACCGATGGCAGACTATTCCACAACGTTCGTGATCTGACTCACGTCTCAGCTGTTCGTCCATAAGCTTAACATACTTCCTCCAAGACTTGCGGTCTGAGGCGTTAAAAGCCATCTCAAAGTGTCCGTCCAGTTGTGGGGACATCGTCATACCTGCCAAAAGAAAGCCATAGACAGTCAACAGTTCCTACGTTCAGATAGAATGGACAGATGGAAGGACAGAGGAAAGACACAGGGATATCATGAGAAACAGAGTCTGAGTTCATATTTACCTGGTGGCATCACCCTGTCATTGTGGGTTGGATGGTAGGGGCTGATGGACAGCATAAGACACCACATGCAGGCACCAAACATGGCTGCAAGGAAGGCATACAGGGTGGTGTAGAAAAGGATGATCAGAACTGAAAGGGATATGAATGTCAAATTTAGTACTTGGGTGACGGCTATAATGGTGAAAAGACTACAAGCAGTGCAGCAGAGCAGACAGTCTTTGATTTCGGTAAGGGAAACTAATGCATAAGGTATCTCCAGTTATAACTGGGAAAGGTAAGCTGCCTAGACACTACTATTGTTGCTAATGTGTTTTAACCAATACAAAAGGGTTGTATCTATGAATGGAAATCACTCCAGTCAGTCTGCATTTGTTACATAACTCCTTTGTTAACAAATTAACTGATCGAACTGTGCCGAAAAAGGAAACCAAGAGAACAAACTTTCTTCACGACACAATTCAATTAACACTTCATTAGCAACTTATCAAATCAAAAGGTGCCCCAAATTAAATGGCTTTTGCTGCGCAGGCGATTTCACAGGGGACTGGCTGCAGCCAGGCCTGCGTCCCTCTGAGCCCACAAAGGGCTTTCTGTTTAAGCTCAGTGAGAATTCTCCTAGCTGTCCTTTCACTAAGGACACAGTGAACCTCCGGTTGCCACCGTAGTGACGGTCATTTGCTGCCATAGAGCGACAGCCAGCTCCAAGGAGCTTCGATCACTCCACTTCGGTATTGTGAGCCCCCCTCTCACACTCCGTCACACAGGACACGAATCACAGACTTCAAACTCAGTCCCCTTTCTTTCTTGCCAGGAGGCACATGGGGCCCCATTCCTGTGCACAGTGCTTTTTCGAAGATACCTCTGCCTGTCCAGAGCCTGGATCGTCTTCTGTATCGCTGGCCGCATTAAGAGAATAGAAAACACACGTTTTCAAGACGGATACACTGGCTCTTGCTTTTTTTTTAAAGCAGGTACCGCTTGGACTGCTTTTGCAGGGCAGTGCGTCGGTTGAGATCGAGGGAGTTCAAACCTGAACGCGTCACATGGCAACGAGGCTGTCGGGTCGAACCCTTGCTCCATCATCACTGACTCAACAAACACCAGGAAACAGACTCTGCCAAGAAAGCACGTCCAGCGGTCCGTGCAGAACCGCCAACTACTTTTACAGCGGCCTATTCTCTCTTCTGAAAATAGTGTCCCACAGTTCCTTACTCTGCGTGTGCGACTCTAACTACGGGCCACCAGGACACTGGGGTCAAGTGTGGAGGTCACCTAGGCTTTGGGAAAAAGGCGGTGGAAAGTCGGGTTTGGGGTATAAGGAATGTGATTCCTGGCCAGCCTGCCGGCTGAAACAGCGTGATCCTGCCGGGAAGCAATCCTCAGGAGGCCTTGTTTTGTCCTCATCGGGACAGAGTTGTCTGTGCACCTATGTAAACATGGAGCTTGGACACACACGCAGACACACACACTTGCAGATATGAGTAACGAGAAACTGAGAATCCATATTTCTTTCTTAACCCCCAACCATGCCCTAGCCAATGGTCTGAAAAGTCCAAAAATACTGATATTATAACTAATATTGTAATAAACAATACCTAAGGCTTAAGTATCGACGCATAAAAGCATTTTGTTATATTTAGTAGGGCAACTGATGGATTTTTTGAAATGGTAGTGACGTACATAGAAAGCACTAGTTATTACTGAGCACGTCTACTTACACCAGCTATGGCCTGTGCGGCCCATGAACTCTCGGGTCTCTGCGTTCCATAAATATGTCTTTATGTCGCCTGCTTTCTCGTGGAGAGTCCTCTTGGGTTTTGGCTTGGGCTTCCATTTTTCGAAGTTCAGGTCTTCCTGCTCCAGGGGTTGATGTTCTATCAACTCTTCCTGCACCTCTTCCAATGCCTCCGCCACAGCATGCTTGCCAGGGACCACTTCTGCAGACTGGCACAAGGTAGAAAGCAACAAGAACAGGATCACTATGCCCCCATTGGTTCATACTCATTAGACGAGAGTATGTTTGGATAAAGAATCTTATTATGTTTTTTAGGTTAACCGTCATGTTTATTTTTCAGAACAATACTACATTTTTATTGCGTAATTACAATTTGAGATCCGCTTCACGATTCACGATTATCGTGTTCCAATAAATTTACTTTAATAGTGAACCAGGTGGCCCTCTATGCGGCTCTCCTTCACAAGGCTGACCTTACGGCTTGGGCTACAGCTGCAGCTGAGTTTGGATGGTCACGGCGACATCCAGATGTTAAATACTAAATCTCACCATCGAGAGGCCCCGAACGATCCCCAGTGGTTAGTGAAGCCCCCTGGGGTTTTAAGAATGTCACTTGCTTTAAGATGTAGAACTCACAAAAGATTTTCTTACGATAAAAAATCATGTTTTTAAATTTGATTTCATCAATTCATTAATAAAAAATAAATATATTTTTTAATTTTGGAAGCCAGTAATGACATTACTTTTCTGGATAATATGGACATCCAAATGAGAACTAGACATGATAGAGAGCAGGTTTAAATGGTTCAGCAGGCTGATATTGTATACAGGCAGACTCATATTCAGACAGAAATTGAATATATTCTGCAATGATTTAATGCATCATACATTGAACCCATGTGGTATCCCTGTATATGTTCCATTGGGATCCTGTGTATTATGTGGACTCACCGGATTTGGTGAGTAGTTTCCATGGTGATCATGTTCCGCCCCTCCCGCGGTAGAATTGGGCTCCATGACTCTTCAGAGGAGAAAGGTACTTGTTAAACCAAACACATAGACCAGCTTCCCCAAGGAAATTAATCAACACACCTTTAAAAGTAGGAGGTTACGTAAATCCGTTGCACAAAATTCAAAATCTGACTATAAGGTCTACCCAACAACGAAAATAATTGTAATCACATTAACATTTTAATACTCAATTTATGTTGATACGTCTACGGATTTCCGGGAAAAAAATGTTTGATCAAAATTGACATACCTGAAGTTTCCTTTTGCAGGGACTGGACAGTTAAGTGTGTTGAATCCCTCTTCTTGACCCTAAGTAGAACGAATTCTAAGTTGGTCAAAAAGTATGTTTTAATGTCATTAGAAGGTTTTACGACAGGAGCCGGGCACAGAGGATATCCTCTCAGGCGAGCATCATACAGAGAATGAGTCCAATGCATTCAGAAAATAAGAGACAACGGGAGGGGGGGAGGGTTTGGGCATCGCATTTTTTTTTTATCCAAGAAGAAGTTTGGCTACATTGGAAGGGCTCATGCACACGCATTCCGCGCACGCACACTAGAGTCCCATTGTCTGTTGAGTTGAGCTGAGAAGCAAATCCCTAGTACATGAAAGATATATACATTCTTGTATAGACTGTGCAGCTTCCTTTCAGACGGTTTCATTATTAAAGCTGCAGATTTAGAGTCGTATCAGTGTTTCGTAATATATATTGTCATTTTTAAATTGCTATTGGTGCAAAATCGAGAAGTGTACAGTCCTACATGCACCATGCATGCATCTGTATCCCTGACTGCACACCATCAGATGTAGTTCAAGTAGGCCTATTCCTCTACACCAAAGGGCTGTTTGCATTCCGGTCACGTCCCGGATCTTCTGGCCCATGAACTGGCTTTTTTCCTTCTCTTTGGGAGGGACATCGTCATGGAAAAATCTATACTTCAACATTTGTGATTTTGTTATTTTTGGGGCAGTTTTCATGGCAATCTTAAGATTTATGGCTATTTTATTTTTAAACTCAGTTTGTTAGGACTGCACAAAAAAAGAATCCGACCGGTTGTTTGGGCGAGAAGGATGGACTTTTACATGTTTCCATCTAAGTCAGGTTACCCTTTATTGGGTTCCAGATAAAATTGTACTGCATGGGACCCTATAACGTTAATTCACCGGTGTTTAACGGTGTATTAGAGAGCTTTTAGGGACAGAGCCGCAGGGCCCCCACTATTATGAAATAGCTTTATAATAATTTGTCTCATATGTGAAAATTACACTTTTAATGCTAATCTTTCTGATTGGCCGGTATCAATAACACATCCTGCAAAAGGGGGGACTTGGTCTGGAAACGTTTGGGAACCCCTGAGTTAGACCATATACAGACGGTTGGTCTGGGAACGCCCCGTCACGTGATGTGAATTTTGCCGGTGGGGGTAAAATTGCCTTGTCGCTAATTGAAATACAAGTGATAATCATGCTGAAGAGTTGCTGTTTCGTTTTCTGTACCGCCAATAAACAAACTAATTATGAATTGATGTTCTACATCCTTCCTAATAAACACACAGAACCGGAAAATAGGACAAAATGGCTACAAGCAATAAGGCGAGTGGATGATTAGGGGAAGTTGTGGAATCCCAATACTAAGCATGTGAATGTGTGCAATCTGCATTCATCATAGGCAGGCTACGTATTGTGTTCATTATTAATGGTATCAAAACTGTGTAAGGTTGTTTCAGAAAGTGCATATATAATTACCCTTATCATTCTACCTTAAGCAAAACTATATAGCCTAGTGTCGAACCTAAACTCCCGTTTAAACGCTACATAACCATACAGTTAATAGTTAGGGATAACTGTCATTACTATACACTTAATAGTTAGGGAGAGTTAGGGATAACTGTCATTACAATACACTTAGGGAGAGTAGGGATAACTGTAATTACTATACAGTTAATAGTTAGGGAGAGTTAGGGATAACTGTCATTACAATACACTTAGGGAGAGTAGGGATAACTGTAATTACTATACAGTTAATAGTTAGGGAGAGTTAGGGATAACTGTCAGCACAGTCCGTCGCAACCTCATACTACTGATCACCGTGTTACAAAAGGATTAATCGTTTGGACTGAAACATACGTACAATTGGTAAGTGACAATGTTTTATAGAGTTACAGTATGCAACATACGAAAGTTGATTGAGTTATAGGCTAATGCTACAGCTACCGGAGATTCCGCCAGATAACAAAATAGCCTATTTGTGTAAACGAGACCTCCGGCAGTTTGGTTTGGTTATTGACCCAGATTTTAATTAAATAAGGGCAATCATAACCTATTGCAGTTAATTTGGCAGGCGTCAATGACTCCCAATACCACATTTCTGTCATTCAAATACACATGATGGTCGCGGTGTTTTCCCCCAGCCAGACCACGCACCCAAATGTGACGAGTTGCCGACTGTATGTCTAGCGTACATCAATCTAATTTTCTTTAATCATTTATGTATTTAATAGGTGTCATAGGTGCATATCACAGGTACTTATAAGCGTTTCATTTTGGATAATCGCGAGTGAAAGTCCAGGTAGACACACTAAAATTAAAATGCAATACCAAATGTGCTGAAATTGAATTCCAACCACTGTAAAAGAAAAAACAACAAAACCAAATAAACGGTACAAATGATTCCAACATTTTCTGAATTGATGCAATCAGGGTATTTCTAGTTTTGACATTAGGTGGCGCTCAGAAACATCACTATCTAGTCCTCATTGAAATGCATTATTATTATTATTTATTGGGTGAATGTAATGACTAGGTAGGCTAATTATCATAACAATAACTGATAAAAGAGCGTAAATAAAGCAGGACTTAATTTCATTTAAAGGACCAGAACTGTCTTTATTTACACTATTCATTCAAACCTATCACAGTTATCAAATAGGTACAGGTCTGTAAACCGGGTCACTATAGTGATATAATTTTGTTTCTGTTAAGTTACTATAAACAAATTTCAAAACAAAAGTGGAAAATAGCGCGTAAATGCGGAGTCTATTGAATAGCGCTTTATCAGGGACTATAACGTGTATCAGGTATATACAAGAAACAATGATCTGAAGTTACTGTGGTGGTCAGTGTGACTGCTTTGTTCCTGTATAACGTGGCGCATGCGCAAACATGTACACCTATCTGGCTATTGACGCTTCGCAGAGTCCCAAACTGATGCAAACAGTGCTGAGCTGATGTGTCAATAGGTGCTGATGTAGACTACCAGATGGATCCCTGATCCCAGATCACTGTGTCATTAGGTGCTTATGTAGACTACCAGATCCCTGATCCCAGATCACTGTGTCAATAGGTGCTGATGTAGACTACCAGATCCACGATCCCAGATCACTGTGTCAATATAGACGCTGATGTAGATTACCAGATCCCAGATCACTGTGTCAATATGCTGATGTAGACTATCAGATCCCTGATCCCAGATCCCTGTAGCGGCTGGGTGAAGTCTGCTAGAGAATGCAACTGCAATCACACATCACGTCTGCATCACATAGTAGTAAGCGAATATTGATCCCGCTAATCAAGTATCTCGTGTTTAACCTTGAATCATAATTCTGTGCCTATTCAGCTCCATATCGATTACAAAATGCCTCTCGTCCAGAACCAAGCCGGAATTATTCTGACCCAAACTCCTATGGGTAAGTTTGCGCAAGGTCAATGCGTGGTTGCGGTATATAAATATAATATATAATATAACCCGGGTTACTGGTTTATTATAAGGGCTGGTTGTGCTGCTGTTTAGATTTAGCAACCGGGATATGTTTAGTAAGCTAAATGACAAAGATGGCTGTTATTGCAAAACTTCTAACGCCCGGTAGCCTATTATTTGATCAGGCGATTTGGGTTTTTAGGATATATATATATATGTGTGTTAGGCTTCATAACATTTACTGCGAAATCTGTTTTACACAATAGGGCGGGGCTTGGTCATGTTAATGGTTTTCGGGCTATTTGGCCAATATGCTCAAGGCCGCCTATGTATATATATGTATATGTGCAGCTACAGTGTAAATAAGCAAAATAAACATACCACTTTTTGAGAATACGTTACATCCATTCCGATATGTTTTTCTCATATAATGGTTATTGCCGTGTATAATATGAACACGTTTTAAAACATGGTATGAGAATATGCAGTATATTGTGCTTTGTTAGTAAATATTGTATTACAACGAACATATATATATATATTTTGGGTAATAGTTCCACTAAGATTAGGAGGCATTTGTAGTTTATATTCGATAAGAATAAATAAGTATGTATCCTTAATATATCATAAGAAGAAATATTGCATCTCTAGGTTTGCACTAAAGACAAGTACTGTAAGGGACAGAGCCCTGTCCCTCCATTCTATGGTGGGGCTGACACCTCCCCCGTTTCCTGAGAGGGAACAATCAGGGACATTGGAACCACCTGTGTTTCTCTCTCACCTGTTGTGTGTTGTCATTGTTAGTGCAGGTATTTAAGTTAGTCCTTGTTTGTTAGTCTGTGCGGATCATTGTTTAAGGTATGTGGGTTTCTGTGTTTAATGCGGGTTTATGTTTGTTTATATTAATGTTGTGGGATCTGGGGGAAACTTTAGGGAGGGTGATTTTCATTAGTTGTTTCTGTTTGTTTAAGTTCTCGTTTCTAGTGCCTGTCCTGCCTGGATGAGAATAAAAACCCTTTTTTGGAAAACCTTCTCTGCGATTGTGTCTACTCCTTTTGATCTGCATGGCAGATCCTGACAGAATGATCCGCCGCTCTATGACACAGCGGAGAAAGAAGAGCTGTCCGTCCACTTACGGACAGTCTCCGGAGTTCCCGGAATGTTTTCGCCGGTGCGCGATTCGGCGCGGACCGCCCCTCCCTTCTCGAACATCCACTCCGCCAGCTATCTGGTTACCGGCGGACTACGCAGCATTGTGTGAGTGGAGAGAGTCACTCCGCAGCGAGTCGGAGGATGAGGAGTATCTGAAGGGGGAGTATGGCTGGGAGCCCTATGGTGCTGAGGACTCCGAGCCTGAGGACGAAGTAGAGAGACTCAGCCGGGAGCACTACATCAGGCTCGGCCTCGAGTCCCTCCCGCAGCCCAAGATGGTTGCCGCGCCGCAGCCCACGATGGCTGCCGCGCCGCAGCCCACGATGGCTGCCGCGCCGCAGCCCACGATGGCTGCCGCTCCGCAGCAAAGGATGGCTGCCGCTCCGCAGCAAAGGATGGCTGCCGCTCCGCAGCAAAGGATGGCTGCCGCTCCGCAGCAAAGGATGGCTGCCGCTCCGCAGCAAAGGATGGCTGCCGCTCCGCAGCAAAGGATGGCTGCCGCTCCGCAGCAAAGGATGGCTGCCGCTCCGCAGCAAAGGATGGCCGCCGCTCCGTCCACCAAGATGGCCGTCGCCCCGTCGACCAAGATGGCCGTCGCCCCGTCGACCAAGATGGCCGTCGCCCCGTCGACCAAGATGGCCGCCGCTCCTCCGCAGCAAAAGATGGCTGCCGCCCCGTCGACCAAGATGGCCGCCGCTCAGGGTATAGAGGAGGCTTTGCGGGAGGATCGGGAGGTCTTCGGGGACTATAGGGCCAGGATAGGCGAGACAGGGTGTGGCCCGGAGGAGAGCGGGCTGTTCAGCAGGTTCTTCTCGTGGCGAGCTCACCAAGGGGTGCTTCCACATCCAGCGCTCAAGTACCTAATGCCACGGTTGTTCTGCCGTGCGCCTCACCTTCTCTCGCTCCTGGAGACTGCCACTGACTCTGCTCCTGCGACCGTCCCTGTTCCCGTCTCAAGGGTCGCCCAAGTTTCTGTCCCTGAGTGCACGTCTGTCCCTGAGTGCACGTCTGTCCCTGAGTGCACGTCTGTCCCTGAGTGCACGTCTGTCCCTGAGTGCACGTCTGTCCCTGAGTGCACGTCTGTCCCTGAGTGCACGTCTGTCCCTGAGTGCACGTCTGTCCCTGAGTGCACGTCTGTCCCTGAGTGCACGTCTGTCCCTGAGTGCACGTCTGTCCCTGAGTGCACGTCTGTCCCTGAGTGCACGTCTGTCCCTGAGTGCACGTCTGTCCCTGAGTGCACGTCTGTCCCTGAGTGCACGTCTGTCCCTGAGTGCACGTCTGTCCCTGAGTGCACGTCTGTCCCTGAGTGCACGTCTGTCCCTGAGTGCACGTCTGTCCCTGAGTGCACGTCTGTCCCTGAGTGCACGTCTGTCCCAGAGCTCACTCCAGCCCCAGAGCTCACTCCAGCCCCAGAGCTCACTCCAACCCCAGAGCTCACTCCTGACCCCTTGTCGGAGCCTGTTCCCCAGCCGGAGCCTGTCCACCAGCCTGACTCCAGTCCTGTCCCCCAGCCTGACTCCAGTCCTGTCCCCCAGCCTGACTCCAGTCCTGTCCCCCAGCCTGACTCCAGTCCTGTCCCCCAGCCTGACTCCAGTCCTGTCCCCCAGCCTGACTCCAGTCCTTTCCTCGAGCCCCGTCCTGTCCTCGAGCCCCGTCCGGTCCTCGAGGTCGTCATCCTGGTCGAGCCAGTTCCCGGGCCAAAGACGGTTGCCGGGTCAAGGACTGTTGCCGGGCCAAAGCCAGTTCCCCGACTTCCTGAACCGTGTCCTCCGGCGCTGTCTCCTGACCCGTGTCCTCCGGGTAGACCGCCTGACCCTCTCCCGCCGGGTAGACCCCCTGACCCGCTCCCGCCGGGTAGACCCCCTGACCCGCCGGGTAGACCCCCTGACACGCTCCCGCCGGGTAGACCCTGACCCGCTCCCGCCCCTGACCCCCTCCCGCCGGGTAGACCCCCTGACCCGTCTCTGCCTGTCCGGCCTCCAGACCTGCTCCCGCCGGGTCGACCACCTGATCCGCCGTCGTCGCCTGTCCGGTCTCCTGATCCGTCTCCGCCGGTCCGGTCTCCTGACTTGCATCCACCAGACCGGGCAGCCTCCTGGTCTGTCAGCCTCTGTCCTGCCCAAGACCTGTCTCTCCGTCCTGCCCATGTCCAGCTCATGGGTTATATCTGCTCTTGTGTTTTTAGGCGCTTCAGGAGCCGCGCCCTTGGTGGGGGATTCTGTAAGGGACAGAGTCCTGTCCCTCCATTCTATGGTGGGGCTGACACCTCCCCCATTTCCTGAGAGGGAACAATCAGGGACATTGGAACCACCTGTGTTTCTCTCTCACCTGTTGTGTGTTGTCATTGTTAGTGCAGGTATTTAAGTTAGTCCTTGTTTGTTAGTCTGTGCGGATCATTGTTTAAGGTATGTGGGTTTTTGGTTTTCTGGTTCTGTGTTTAATGCGGGTTTATGTTTGTTCATATTAATGTTGTGGGATCTGGGGGAAACTTTAGGGAGGGTGATTTTCATTAGTTGTTTCTGTTTGTTTAAGTTCTCGTTTCTAGTGCCTGTCCTGCCTGGATGAGAATAAAAACACTTTTTTGGAAAAGCTTCTCTGCGATTGTGTCTACTCCTTTTGATCTGCATGGCAGATCCTGACAAGTACACCTTGATAAGGATCTGGAATCCTTCCTCGTTGACATGTAGTTATGTAGATCATTGTAAATGGACAACCAGGAGTTTTTATAAAATAACAGCTAGTTCTTGAAATGTCTCAAACAAGCCTAAATATGTCCCTGTTTATTCTGTGTATCATATAATTAATTTCACATGATCCTATAGATCCATATTCAGGATTGGTTTTCAAAACCCTTTCAAGTACAATGTAAAAACTGTTGAGATATGTTTAAGCAATATTGAATGTGTGTAGCTGGTTATAAAAATAAGATGTGTGTCTTCCAGGATCGTTTAAGAGGAGGAAAAAGAAGTCCATTGTGGTCCTGGTGATGTTGCTCATTGTGTCCATGCTCATCCTCATCTTTGGATTGTCAGCCACCACCAGGACACATAACATTACAGTTGGAGGCTACTACCCAGGTCTAATTGTAAGTGAACGTCTATGATCCGTCTGTGTTAAGCCTAAATCATCAGGGTATATATTGGCCTGTTGTGAAACAGCTACGCTTCTCACCGTCCACGAGGAATGTTATTCTAACACCCATATCCCGAAATGCCCCAATACACTGCAATGCGTATGTCCACATTTTAGTCTCTAGCCTTGGCTTCCATACCCTTTTAGAATTTTAAATAATGACTAGAGAACGCTTACAAGAGCTGTGTTAGTTGGGAACTGTGGGAAGATTTTGATGTCTCTTTTGAATCCCCAAACAATGATGAATCACGCATTTTGGTACACTTTACATACATTAATTTCCGGTGGAATGCATAATTTGTCTTGCCGATTGCAGTGTATTCGGTTCAATCCAATGCATGCGTCAAATTGAATGTGTAGATGCTCAAAGTCAAGTACCTATTTAATTAACACATACTACTTTGACCAGTGATGGCAAACGTCCAACAAAGTTAAGGAGTCACTCAACTATGGCAAAATGAGTCCAAACTTATAACACGTTACAAACAAGAAGCTCCTGAACAATTTGTTCATACTGTACACAACATACAGGATGACGTGTTTCTAAGAATAAATAATATATGATCATTCTTCTGAAGGACTAGTGAATCACATTTCAGATACAATAATAGGCTAGATTTTGATTAACCTTGAGAAACATCTGGATATTGTCAATAGATTTGGGACAGTTTGTAGTTTATGACTACATAGAGATTACCCAGTGATCCGCACCACCCACCATGGATACCCACCTATGGGCCTTTATTTAACCAGGTAGTACGATTGAGAACAAAGTCTCATTTGCAATGGCGACCTGGTCAAGATAAAGCAAGAATGTGCAAGACAACATAATTTTACACAATAAATACTCAAAATACAAGAGTGCAAATAGCAGTGGGAGAGTCAATATACAGTTAACACAGCATGACGTCTAAGTAGGTCAGTTGTGCGACATTGATATTTCAATGACAACTATATAAAATACAATTTAATTTGGGCCATTTACTGAACCTGAATTCATAGAATGACTGATGTCCATTTTTTGTTTTGCTGTTTATTTTCAGTATTACATGAATATGTCACACCCCATTAAGCCTAATTTTATAATTGTGATCCTAATAACAACCTGTTCTCGTTTCAGCTGGGCTTTGGCTCGTTTCTCGGAATCATTGGAGCTCATTTGATAGAAAATAAGAGGCAAATGGTAAGAGATGACATTACTTATATACATATTCAGCCTCCGTGCTCATATCTGACTCCCAGCCGGAGAGCTGTGTTCAATACCCATCTTTAACCTTCACCAATGCTGTGACACAGAGGCCCCACAGTCCATATGACATGTCCCCCTGTGATTCCAACTGGAATCTTAATGTCGAGTCATACCACAAGTATTTTGTTTCTTTAGGGTCTGTTGAAATTTACTTAGTCAGAGCCACTAAACGTACAGAGCATTTGTGGTATTACATGCCAAACGTTTTATTCTTTAGCTACTAAGCTGCAGCTTGGGTTCTATGCTTTGGGCCATTGTCTTTTGCTGATTGCGTAATTCAATACTAAACAGCGGGTTCCCACAAAAACTTGTGAAGTTACCCTAAACAGTGTAAGTCACTAGAATGTCACAAAGGAGGCAGACAAATAAGTATTATATTTCAGTATTTTATTTTTGATATAGAATTGAATTAACAACAATGATAATATTAATAATCGAGTGCAAGGAGTGTAGTTTATAAAAACAAATCCTACTTCGAAGGCATTTCACATGAAACATTTTTAATAATCACAAAAGGTTGCACATTTTCTATAGGCAATTCAACTGTAGTTTTTTTAAATGGGCGCACAAACACATGGACATTCTCTGGCAACAATTCACTGATGTCTCCCAGGGGGTTTTATTGGAGATGTATCCTAAGGCTTATTCTGAACACGTACACCAGGGCTTCTACACCCCTGAATAGATTTGCGTAAGAAGAGAAAGATTGATGTTCATGTTGGAATGTACATTGAGGGCATTGCAGACTGCAGACGACACTCATGTTGGAGCAGCACAGGCGTCATAGATGTGAAAAATGAGGGAGTAATGTGAAACCACCTGTACACACAGCAGCTGCTGGACAAGCAGCTAATCGCTAACAGTAAACCAGAAATCACAACCCCCACCCCACCCACACACACACATTAATACAACAAACCTGATTGTTAAAAAGTTTGGGGTCACTTAGAAATGTCTTTGTTTTCAAAAGAAAAGCACGTTTTCTTTTCCATTAAAATAACATCAAATTGATCAGAAATGTCTGACAATGTAGACATTGCTAATTGTTAGCTGCAAACTGCTGTGTATCAATGGAATATGTTCACAGGCGTACAGAGGCCCATTATTAGCAACCATCACCCCTGTGTTCCAATGGCACATTGTGTGATACGTTTATCTGTTAAAAGGCTAATTGATCATTATAAAACACTTTTGCAATTATGTTAGCACAGCTGAAAACAGTATCTGGAGCATCAGCAATTGTGTCAATTAAAGAAGGTTTTGATTACAGGCTCAAAATGTCCAATAACAAAAACCTTTTCTTCTGAAACTTCTCAGTCCATTCTTGTTCTGAGAATTGGGCTAGTTCATGCGAGAAATTGTAAAAAAAACGGAAGATCTCGTACAACGCTGTGTGCAACATTCACAGAACAGCGCAGTCTGGCTCTAACTAGAATATAAATAGTTATGAGAGGTCCCCGGTGCACGACTGAGCACGAGGTCAAATACGTTTGTGTTGATTCTGAGGAACAGACATTTTACAGATCCTCAACTGGCAACTTCATTTAATAGTCCCAGAAAAAACACCAATCTCAACGCAAACAGTGAAGAGGCAACTCCAGGATGGCAATGCCAATATCCACCTAGAACAGGACTATGACCCAAAAGACAGCGTCAAACTATGCAAATACTATTTAGTGAAAGAGAATCAGTGAGCTGTTATCCTGTCTATAATGGAGCACAGTGACCAGATCTCAACCCTATTGAGCTGGTTTGTGGCCAGCTTGACTGTAAGTGCCCATCAAGCCAATCCAACTTGTGGCATGTGCTTCAGGAAGCATGGGGTGAAGGATTACAAATAACAAATTGACAACTATAATGCCAAAGCACTGCATGTAATTGCAGCAAATGACAAAAGCAAAGTTTGAAGGACACAATTGTTATTTCAAATAAAATATATAACCGTATATATGATTCTGTTTAATATTTATTTTTGCTATATTTCCAATTCACACTCATTCAATGTATGATTTCATAAAAACGTCTGGGCATGGTGTCCTGTGGTATCTGGAACCAAGACATTAGCAGTAGATCCCTGAAGGAGTCCAGTGGTATCTGGAACCAAGACATTAGCAGTAGATCCCTGAAGGTGTCCTGTGGTATCTGGAACCAAGACATTAGCAGCAGATCCCTGAAGGAGTCCTGTGGTAACTGGAACCAAGACATTAGCAGTAGATCCCTGAAGGAGTCCCGTGGTATCTGGAACCAAGACATTAGCAGTAGATCCCTGAAGGTAGTCCTGTGGTATCTGGAACCAAGACATTAGCAGTAGATCCCTGAAGGTGTCCTATGGTATCTGGAACCAAGACATTAGCAGTAGATCCCTGAAGGTGTCCTGTGGTATCTGGAACCAAGACATTAGCAGCAGATCCCTGAAAGTGTTCTGTGGTATGTAGAACCAAGACATTAGCAGTAGATCCCTGAAGGTGTCCTGTGGTATCTGGAACCATGAACGTTTGTACCTAGTCTGCAAAGATGTTCAGGTAGGTTACAAATTGATGTCCACATAAATTGGTAGCTCAGTGGTAAAGTTCATGCTTTGAACGTATGTATGATTTCCTGGGTTCAATGCCCAGCTTCTTCCTAGGACATCGTTGTTAATGAGAATTTGTTCTCAATCGGCCTACCTGGTTAAAGAAAGGTTACAAAAAAACATGGTTCAGGGTTCCCCAGAATTCATTTCATTTTGAATTTCTATAGCTCGTTATGAAATTAAAAGTCTATACACATAAGATCTCGTTCGGTTAATTTATTCAACAATACAGAATTTACAGTGAGCCTATAACCATTTGAAAAGGTTGCCCCCCTGTTACTGCCCACTCACACAGACACATGAGGAACTGCCCACTCACACAGGCACATGAGGAACTGCCCACTCACACAGGCACATGAGGAACTGCCCACTCACACAGACACATGAGGAACTGCCCACTCACACAGACACATGAGGAACTGCCCACTCACACAGACACATGAGGAACTGCCCACTCACACAGGCACATGAAGGAACTGCAGACCATGAGGAACTGCCCACTCACACAGACACATGAGGAACTGCCCACTCACACAGGCACATGAGGAACTGCCCACTCACACAGGCACATGAGGAACTGCCCACTCACACAGGCACATGAGGAACTGCCCACTCACACAGACACATGAGGAACTGCCCACTCACACAGACACATGAGGAACTGCCCACTCACACAGGCACATGAGGAACTGCCCACTCACACAGGCACATGAGGAACTGCCCACTCACACAGGCACATGAGGAACTGCCCACTCACACAGGCACATGAGGAACTGCCCACTCACACAGGCACATGAGGAACTGCCCACTCACACAGACACATGAGGAACTGCCCACGAGGCTTTCCTCAGATCATCATATAGGATTGCACAAACACACAGACACATGCATACAGTCAGGGTCAAAAGTACTCTTGGTACTCATGCACTAAATTTAAATAATTTTGATTTATTTTTCATAACTGCAAAATAATTGACTAAAACTTCCCTTTTCCTCCAATAAATCCTAAAATGATTTGAATAATATTATTTTCCCTTTGTAGAAGAAGTGGGAAATAATTGTCAAGTCCATCTCCAGAGCGCTTGCTGTTCTTTTTCCACCGTACCTAATGGTATCAAGCACTTTAAGGCCCATGCCAGTGTGGCCAACCGATTGAAGAGAGACACCCTCATAAAAGATGTCAGCAAAAGATTGTTTGAATTGTGGTAAAAGAACCTTTGGTCCACTGCCCAGAGATATATACTGACTTTCAGGCACATGGTACAAAATCTTTTGAGTTTTGACTCAAATTTGACATAATCTGTCACCAACCGAGTGTATGGGAGAAGACCCAGGGGGACCTCGCTGTTGAGAGACATGAGAAAGCCAGACTGAAATCTGCCAATACAAACCAGAACATGCCAAAATCAGTGGATAGGAGACCAAAATTGGTCTGTAAAGAACACATGTCTGTGTTTACAGAAAGCATAATGAAGTCTTCCTCCAAGACTTCCTCCAAGGTTATACACTTCAGTGATGTTTTGGGGTTGCTTTGCTGCGTCTGGCACTCTGCATGATTCTATGCACACATTTAAAGCACAATCAGGAGAGTCTCAAGTAATTTTTTACGGGGGCATAAAGTTGGGTATCCGTCAAAGGTCATGGGTAGTACAGAAAGTCTGTTACCCTAAACACACTTTAAAACACACCCAGGAATGGTTCAAACTTCAGCAATGAATCCAGAACTACATTTCATAAAAAAAACACTGTAGACAGATCAGTATTAAAAATGTTGTACGCCATCCTTCAGATATGGGTGAAGTTTGGTGCAGTTTGCACTAGAATAGTGGGCCAAACCAGCAGGTGCAGGAAGCATTTGATTGTAGGTCTTTTGTCCAAAGGTTGTACTACCAAATATTTAATCTAGGGTGCCAATAATTTTGTCAATGACATTCCTGTTTTTTCTGATTTAAAGTGATATTTCAGGTGCTGCACTTAAAACAAATTTGATGTAATGTTAAATATAAACTTTGGACAATTCCCAGCTATTTTTAGAGAGTGCCAGTATTTTAAAGAAATTGCCAGAGTGCCAATACTTTGGCCACAGATGTATTAGAAGCTGCTGCTTCCAGTACATTTGCCAACATTGGATGCATTTGTACAGCACTTGTACGGCATTTGATGCGGAACAACCAACAGAATATATATTTTTCTTGGCTTGGGAAAGTCATCTTGATTCAACCAAAGGAATGATGGATATCATTGTGCGTATCTTGCCACTCTGCTTATGTCACCACTATTTTCATCTCTTACAGTTAGTGGCGTCCATTGTGTTTATCAGTTTTGGAGTGGTGGCTGCCTTCTGCTGTGCTATCGTGGACGGTGTGTTTGCAGCTAGACACATTGTGAGTACCGCTACGAAGCCTGTTGAATAAGCCACGCTTTAAGCAGCTAAGTTAGAGGCACAGTTCTTATGTCATGTGGAAACTATCTTTTGGTGTTATGACACATGGTAATTTATTTAATAGAAAATGTGAACATTATGTGATTATTAATTATGGAACGGGAGTTATAAACTCTGAATGCCAATAGGCTGGTAACCATTGTATATGTAAGCAATAAGGGGAGAGGAGGAGGTTGTATATGGCTAATATACCATGCCTAACAATGCATTGCAAAGTGCCTGAAACCAGTGCTTAGCTGTTGCATACCGGCAATATACCACAATGTTCTATGATGCCTCAATGCTATAACATAACATGTTTTAACATATTGCGTTAATAACCTGTTTTTATCAGGGGGACAATATACCACACCTTAGGCTGTATCTGTCTTATAACCCAGCCATTAATCGCGTTATATTGGAAATGTACCACGCACATCGGTGCCTATTTGCTTATTTAGGTTTACCTCAGTATCAACAGAGTAACTACTGTATTTAAGGCTAATTTCCATACGTTGATGCAGCATATTCTGCATGTGAGGTTGATGCTATTGTTAACTTCCTTATAGTGTGTTGAAACCTACCCAGTAGATCAACTGTGTGTATGATTATAATATGTTATGCCCTCAGGACCTCAGGCCCTACTACGCCGGGCGCTGTGATTTCTACACCAGTACAAAATCCTCTCAGGGTTATGAAGACGTGAGTGAGCACGATTACTTTCTGATGAGTGTTTTCCTCATATCAACACAGTTTGAAAGGTTGCCTTAACATTGCTTGAACTTTGCCTCATGACCCTACGGTTGCCTCAAAGCAGTTTAAGCATTGTCTTATGATAAACATCCATAGACCTGCATGCACAAGTGTACACTAATACTAACTGTCTGAATTCTAGGTTACCTGCCAGACAGTGTCACGCGCAACCTGTAACCTACGTGTGAAATCAAATACTTGCTACTGCTGTGACCTCTACAATTGTGGCAAGTGAGTTTGCTGAGCCTCCTTCACGAATTCTTGGATACACATAATTTGCACATTATTATATGGCTTTAGACACAGGTAATGCCTGAGGAACAGCTAGCCTTATTTTAATGTTATCGTTTGCCTATTTTGGGGGGTTTTCTTTGTGGGCCTTTGTGTGTTCCCAGCTGTGGTTTAACAGCCCAGTGGAGAGATTTGTCTTCTCTCAAAAATGTCTTCTCTCATGTAATGACTTTGCTTAGGGCTGGGAGTGGTCTGAGTGGGGCGGGGCTTAGGGCTGGGAGTGGTCTGAGTGGGGCGGGGCAAACAAGCTATGTCTTTGATATTGGTCTATTAACCACTTTACCACCTTGTGATGTCACCAGGAAGGCAAGAATTTCCTGAAGTCTTTATTACATTAAAAGGACAGGACAATACTTCTCACAATTTAACAGCGTTATCACAACCTCATATTGTAAAAAAAAAGACACTTATGAGTCAAAAAGTTGTGTCCACTTGCAGGTGAAACAAATTACATAGATCGTCTCCTATCAAGGGTGAATGTCAAGGTCTCAGTAGATTAGATGGTACGTGAACAATCAGTTCTCCTATTCAATGTGTTGGATGCATGAGAAATGGGCAGGAGTAAAGACCTAAGCAACCTGGACACGGGTCGAATTGTTATGGCCAGACGACAGGCATCGCTGACATGCCATGGCTTGTGGGGTGTACTCAGTCAGCAGTGGTGGCAGTAGCCCAAGAAGGGACAAACCACAAACCTTCGACCGGGTACCCAAAGGTGACGGCAACAAAGGCTTTTCAGGTCCGAACCGATGACAGAAATCACAGCGTATTGGGCTGCCTGGCCACAAAACCATTGGTCAGTGTGGCAGTGCCCAGAGTTCTGATTCCTTTACATCATGTGGACATCTGTGTATGTTTGTGCCATTTAAAGGGAGTACAATGTTCTGTGCAATGTTTCTTCTGGGAAAACCTGGGTCAGAGTATTCACAAGGATGTCGATCTCAGAAGTGCCACCTACATAAACATGAATTGCAGACCAGGTACAGCCCTTCATGGCAATAATATTCCTTGATGGTAGTGGCTGGTTTCAGCAGGATACTGTGCCCTGCCTCGTTGCACAGCTTGTTTTGGAATGGTTTGAGGACCAATATGAAGAGTTTAAGGTGTTGCCCTGGCTTTCAAATCCCCAGATTTCCATCCAACTGAGCATCTGTGGGATGTGCTTGACTAACATGTCTGATCTACGGCTGCTCCACTTTGCAACTTACAGAACTTAAAGGATCTGCTGCTAATGTCTTGGTTCCAGATATCACAGGACACTTTCAGGGATCTGCTGCTAATGTCTTGGTGCCAGATACCACAGGACACTTTCAGGGATCTGCTGCTAATGTCTTGGTGCCAGATACCACAGGACACTTTCAGGGATCTGCTGCTAATGTCTTGGTGCCAGATACCACAGGACACTTTCAGGGATCTGCTGCTAATGTCTTGGTGCCAGATACCACAGGACACTTTCAGGGATCTGCTGCTAATGTCTTGGTGCCAGATACCACAGGACACCTTCAGGGATCTGCTGCTAATGTCTTGGTGCCAGATACCACAGGACACCTTCAGGGATCTGCTGCTAATGTCTTGGTTCCAGATACCACAGAACACTTTCAGGGATCTGCTGCTAATGTCTTGGTGCCAGATACCACAGGACACTTTCAGGGATCTGCTGCTAATGTCTTGGTGCCAGATACCACAGGACACTTTCAGGGATCTGCTGCTAATGTCTTGGTGCCAGATACCACAGGACACTTTCAGGGATCTGCTGCTAATGTCTTGGTGCCAGGTACCACAGGACACCTTCAGGGGTCTTGCAGAGTCGAATCCATGCCTAAGTGTAATATATAGAAACATTACCATTTTAAATATTGTAATTGCTGAGCCTTTAAGTATCGATTGAATACTTATATTTTGTAAACTTATTTTACTTACCTTTCAGAGAACATCCTCTTTTGGGACATGCAAATAAAGATGTTTTGAAAAAGTTTAGGAAAACATCCATGATTTTGAAGTAGGTCACTTTTTTAGCAATTTCAGTGTCGTGGTGAACCCTTTTTTTTGCTGTTGTATTTTTTGTTTAAATATCTAGTTAGTAGTCTACGTGCTTGGAACCCACCATCAACCCTGCATGGTCGACCATCCATACCCGTCTCCCACCATTCACTCATAAGACACAGTAGCTAATACCGGATTCAAACCGTACAGAAAATGGTCATCCGTTATGTAGCTAAAGGCCCGCTTATGTTTGTGTATTTAGATTAACCAGAGTTTTATAGGTATTTTAGTTTTTTTCTTAGTTTTATTATTTATTTATTTGTTTTCAAATATTAATCAGTTTTATATGTATTTTAGTTTTTTTCTTAGTTTTATTATTTATTTATTTTCAGATATTAATCTTAGTTTATATGGTCCGTCTGGCTGTCATTTCGGTGACGTTATCGAGTACACATTGTGTAAATTCACTTTTGCCATATTCTTCATGTTCTGTCTTTCCTCCCCGCTGGCCGAGCCGCATGGAGTTGTTGGGAGGCTACCATGAGTACACGGAGGTGGGGAGCTGTGAGGATGTGGTGCACCTGTATCATCTGCTCTGGACCGTCACTGTCCTCAACATCATAGCACTTTTCCTGGGCATCATCACCGCTGCGGTTCTGGGAGGCTTCAAAGACATGGTAAGTTGAGGAAGTATATCAAGTAGGATATTTATTAAAGCGTTTTGTGCGTTTTGTGCAAAACTGCTAAACACTTTAGACTGAAACGGGCTATGAAAGACAGGATAAATATGCTGCTCTAATGTACTGTACATGTGGAGTTAGCACATTTGAACGCTTATAGGTCATTCTCCTTTGGGAGTGGATTGAGTTATATTTCCACATTAAGACTTTAATAATTCATCAAGCTATTTGCGGCTTGTATTTGATATGTCGGCCACATTCGCTTCCCTGTTTCTGTCCACTTTCTTAACACTTATGAAAGTGTTCCGGTCAATATAAATCAATACATTTGATCTAATTTGATTGTCAAATGGTTCCATGAGTCATGACACACCTGTGGCGTACTCTGTGAAAAATGACCGGTCTTCATGAATGAATGGACTACAATGAGTGTGTATTATTAGGTTCAGGGATATGCCCATTCATCCGTTGTACACACACAGTTCTTCTTTCCGACCCCCACATGCTTGAACACACACACACCTCACTCCCTTATTGGCTTCCATGGCAACCACCACCGGAACCTTTCCCCAATAGAATCTTCCCCTGATGGGAACCAGACCTGTTAGTATTCTCACAAGCATTAGGGAAACATTGTTTCAAAAATCAATAGAACTTTTCACTTAGCTTTGGAATATAAAGCTTTTTAAAGGCCTTGCTTACAATTTAGTCTGTGACAGCACAATGACCAAACAATATACTGTATGTATGCGAGGCTCTTGATCATATCTTCAGTCATGACACTGAAAACTGATGGTGAAGATGCAGTTCAGGAGAAAGTGTCAGAAGTTGGCACGTTGGATCATGGTTGGTTCTTCAACATCCTACATGTGTCAGTTAGCATTGTGTTTGTGGTGTGGATGTGAGAGAATCCCAGCTGGAGTCAGGGGACATTCCTCCTAGAAGAGTTTGGGAGAGCCCTGGTTGCACAAAAAAAAGCAAAATCCTTGCTCGAACACCGCCCTCTGCTGGATAGGGCAGAGTTGTTCAAAGGCCCAGAATCAAGATCCACGGCTGCCAGAGATTAATAGTGGCACACATTATTCACGCATGAACTGATGTATTATGGGTTTAAATTAATCCCACACGTTTTTCACCAAAAGACGATCTCTTTATTTTCTCTGTCGCTGGAAACAAAACAAACGGCAAAAAGAGTGAAAAATAACTAATGTACATTATTGTAGACATCAATTAACTTTCCCTCCACAAAATGAAACGCTGATGCAAAGACACAATATATCTCATTTGAATATATTTAATGTGATTGTGCTTTGGACAGACACCCATGCTGACCCCTGATTCCTGTGAATCTGAGCCCCTCCCAGCAATGTCTGTCCCCTCAGATCTGCCAGCTCGCAGCACCTCCTCCTTTAACTCCTTCTACAACACTGCCCCCTGTCTACCGCCCTACACTGCCCGTGACACTCAGGTAATTAACGTTGCTGTTACATACATGATTGAAATAACAGAAGGTACGGCATCTTGTTAAAACCTCAAAAGAAACAAAACTCTTTATTACTGTACTCTATATAAGTGGGTTTGCTTTCCTTCACAGCTCTACGGAGACTATACCATTTTAGCCATACTGACTCAGAACACCTCTTTAATGACACTTTTCAGCAGACAAATTATAATTATGGCCTACAATCACATGATTGTTGACTGTGCCTAATGCACAGAAAGAGCATTCAATTAAAATATATTTTCTCTGAATTACTTTCACTAGAACTACTGTGTTGGGGGCTGTGAATGTTTTCACAACTTCTTGTACCAAACATTCTCAATGTATAACCTAATGTTTTTAATTGATGCTTAATGTGTTTTAATTATTATAATTTTGAATCTGTGTGTAACCAATTTGGCCCTATTACCTCAATGAGACTAACAGAAAAATAAAGGTTAATTTAAAAAATCTGAATGAAGGCTGAGCTTATGTTTGGCTAACTCACACGTTTATGTCACTCACAGACAAGTGTGGAAATTTCAACTGAGCCAGTGGGTTTCAGGATCAACATTCTCTCTTTACGTTCTTAAATGTAAAGCCTACTAACTGACCTCGCCGATGTAATTTAACCAGGTTCCCCTTCTCATCTCTTCAGGGCTCCAGCATGGTGTTCCCTGATTCTTATGGACTGTCTGACGACTCCCAGTCTGGGGTCAGCCATATGTGGCCCACCCTGGTTCCCCCACGTTACTCATCTACCTTCCACCCCGACGAGAGGCCCCCGCCATACAGCCCCTAGAAGGGTCTTGGCCCGGGAGAAATCTGGAGGGCGTCCGGCCCCCCTTTCCACATTGACATTAGCATCAATGTCAGTTGAATGGGCGCTAGCTGGCGTTGAATATCAGTTTGAACATGAGCTGCCCCTGTTTCTGTCAGCATGAACTGTTCCTGAGCAGTTGTCTAAAGGGACCACAGGTAACTGGTTGAGCATGAATCATGAATAAGAAGCTAGTGCTATTTGTCATAGGAGGGCCCTGAGGTTTTACCCATCTCTCAATAAATATAGCCGGTTGGCATTCGAAAGAAGTGGTTGGAATAGCAAGTGCCATGCTCTTGGCAAACGCTCTGCCAGTCCGATTTACTTCCTGCCTTCCCTCCATGTTCGCATTTGAAGGCTTACATGCAGTGTGGTGGGAGCCGAATATATCCTTAAAATCTGTACAGATCTGCGAACATCGAAAACAAGAGCCAAGGGGAAAGGGGTTGGGAAATATGTATAAAAACAATACAACATTTCCAGGGCTGTGTAAAGATTCACCCCATTCATATGTAATCTGCACCAGTTCTCCTGAACAGATGTAAAGCTTTGGATAAAGTTCTCCTCTGTCCATCTCTCACAGCAGTTTTTCTCTTCCTAACTCAGTATAATAACAATGTTTTATGTCTAAACTGGCATTGTGATTTGTGCTTATTTTTTGCATTTGCCTTTTCTCAAGTGGCATGACATCAGTGTTGTGATGCGGGAATGATTCCTCTCATATAGAACTGACTGATATTCCTTAATAATCTAACGTTGGCCAAGATAAAAATGGATTTGTTTTGGTGGCAGCTATAGATCACAGAGAGCCACCAAGCCCTACTTTATGACAGTTACCTTTAGGCCTAAATTCACATTTTCATCATCACAAGATATCAGCTGTTAACGGTGCTTGGATGTATATGAAGCTACAGCCTTTTACATTCATTGTACATCGTCATCACCACAATGTATCAGCTGTTAATAGTGCTTGGATGTGTGTAAAGCTACAACCTTTTACATTTACTGTACATCGTCATCCCCAGAAGGTATCCGCTGTTAACAGTACTTGAATGTGTGTAAAGCTACAACCTTTTACATTTACTGTACATCGTCATCCCCAGAAGGTATCCGCTGTTAACAGTACTTGAATGTGTGTAAAGCTACAGCATTTTACATTTACTGTACATCGTCATCCCCAGAAGGTATCAGCTGTTAACAGTACCTGCATGTGTGTAAAGCTACAACCTTTTACATTTACTGTACATCGTCATCCCCAGAAGGTATCAGCTGTTAACAGTACCTGCATGTGTGTAAAGCTACAACCTTTTACATTTACTGTACATCGTCATCCCCAGAAGGTATCAGCTGTTACTTGGATGTTTGTAAAGCTACAACCTTGTATCTGCTAGTGCATTGAAAAAAATAAAGGTATTGAATCCTAGATTTGAGTTTATCCAGTTGATGGTTCTCAATTATAGCCCTGATTGTGAACAGGCTGTTTGTTGAGGGGTGGAAATCTGCACATCAAATCATTCCTCCTAGCAGTCGTTATGTATTGTATTTACATTTCCACACAAAACTGGTCTATCTGGGTGTAATATAATAAGCAATGTATGAGCTGTCTGTTAAAATTCTCAAATGTCTTGAGTCTTACAAAATAGAACTTCAGAATCAAGTGCAGCCTTTGCATATTGTGTTGTTTGTTTTGAACAGCAAATACACAAAAGCCAAAGACTGAATGGATTGATTCTACAGTTTAAAGGCATTTTTGTGTGAAATTCTTTTACATTTGTATCTTAGAAGTATGGTAAATCGTTGCCAATCTTTGTTCAAACTCCAAACAGATCATCACAGCCCAATCACATTTTCAACTGACTCCAGACCAACTCACAAAATGCTACTCACGTTTTCATCAAAAGATTTTATCTAAAAACAACTATAGTACAACTATTACTTCATCCAACTGCTCTTTGAGATAATCAATTAACCACAGTTCACCTATGGATTAAACTGGTTTGTCAACTTCCCATTGAAAAAAAAAACACAATGAAAAAGAATGTTAAGTAGCAACATACACAAAATGAAATATACATGACTCTTGTCCTATCATGGTTGTACTTCAGTGCTTAATGAAGAAAAACAATATCTGATATTCACAAGCACAGAGTCAGAGATGTATTGTATGTAACAAATGCATCCATGTCAGAGTTAAAATTTATCCAAAAGTAAGTTGCTGTGGTCTTTTTTGTGTTTAATTAAAATTGGATTTACAGTACTACAGTAAATTGCATTGCATCCATTACTGTAGTACTATAGTTATTGCCATTCTGAGTGACTCCAGTGGTAACGGAACCTTTAAATCTCTTGTTGCTAGTGTTGTGCTCTTACAAAATGATACATCGTATGATACAATACTGTGAATATAATAAAGGTAGACTACTTATCATAGCCAATCCAACGTGAGTGGAACCCTCTGATTCTCCACAAAGCAACATACTTTGAAGTCAACATGGCCAAAAGAAGAAAACATGCAATAGTCCACATTCAGGTTACATGAGCAGGCTGCTGGCCGAGTCAAACTACGTATCTTGAGGTGTCAATGGTTTCTGAAGAAAAGCATGTTGCTCTTTTTGATTCTCTGATGAGACGTTTGTTACAGAAAATAATTACTGCCATCATGTAGCAAACTCCTGCCAGATTATCTTATGAGACTTGCTACAATATAGCATTCAATGACCAGACATGATGCCACTGACTTATATAAAATGCACAACAGCAGTAGGTATCAGGAACATGCCACGAAACCACTTGTCTAATGCCTGCTCCCCAAATTAACTCTGAACTTTAACAAGACATTTGCACCTTACATAATTGCATACAACATATTCTAACAATTTATTTTGTTTTATTGTTTGTACTTGTTCATAAGTGTGTATTAAGTGTTGCAGTAACAAAAAAAATCCTTGTTTGTTGTAAACAGACAAAAACTCTTTCTGTTTCCGATATCTGATTCTAAAAAGCATAGCTGTGTTTTTTCACAAGAATAGCTTTGTGGAAAAATGTCTACAAACAGAACACATACGCATTGTTAAGGTATGTTAATGTATCACTAGTCTGACTAGGATTCTTGAGAAAATTCAACACAAAATAGTACCAAAGAAATAAACTAATGAATACCTGACTATTGCTACTACAACTCTGTGTTGAATAAGAAGTAATTCACCAATAGCAATTCATTTGTTTTTAAACACATCTTATTACATACTAATTGGACGTCTAATCCTCCTCTAGTATTCTTCCAATATTTGAAATAACAACAGTATTGTATTACTTTATTAACCATATTGTAGACCTAAGACATAATACATGTTTGTAAAACAAATAAACATTTAAAAATAAAGAAATATTATGCACAAATCTGTTCAAGATACACAACTGTTTGTTTTAGCCATAAAAGCTGAAGTGCCTTTATTGAAAGACATGTCGAAGCTATAAAAAGAAATGTTAGCTGTCTACATTCCTCAGTAACTCCATTCAACTACATAATTACAAGACAAGGGGGGAAATGACAGTTTTCTTTAGCAAAAACTCGCACAGGGTGCAAATATCAGAAGGAAATGGTTTGAAGTTAAATTATTTTGGACACTTTTTACAGATATAAAGCTGTTTCTGACATTTTTTTTGAAAAAGATAATAAAATAAAATATGGCCAGCATATGAAGAGTAGAGGTTGCAACAAGAGTTGACCATATCGGGTAAGTTATGATGAAATATATTTGAAAGGATTGCAATAATTAATGAATACAATTACAACTTAAATTATACTCTTGCGAAACCAATTAAGAGTGCTTACATAGTGGGAAGACTGTTTCCCCGCAACAGAAATCAAAAGTCAAATTACCAGCAAATAATAATTAACACAGCAAAAATGAGTCAGTTGCGCACATCTCCTGTTTCAGTTGTGAAACAATAATAGTCTGATAGGAAAATGAGGGTACAAATGTTCATCAGTCCACATAATTAGTTATCTAAAGCATGGTATCGGGACAATGTGCTGGTCATCTGAATTCATGTATCCAAAACAAGCATCATTCCACAATCATTATTTAATTGAGTCCATTCACATTATTTCTATCAATATTCTGCATCCAGATCCCATCTGTGCAACCTATCAACTTTGACCATTCTGCACCTCATATGTCAGATATTTTCAATGACATAATGTGTTTTGCTTGTGTAAAAATAAAAATCTCAAGAAAAAGGTTAACCCTAGGTCACAGTACCAACAATAAATAAATGTGAATGCCGAGATTTAGGTCCTTCTGTCTATCCCCATGAGCGTAGAATCCGTGCAATTGTTTACCATTAAAAAAGGTATGTGGAAATACAATGAGACAATACAACGTACAATAAGAAGAGCTTGAGAAGGAACAAAGTTACTAGAAGATGAAGAATTCCCTACAGAGCAACTAGTTTAAAACAACTGTTGAAACATTTGAAAATGACAACATGGAGGAAATGCTCATACCCAGGAAACATTTAAAAAGAAAGGCACCCCCCCCTCCCCTTAAAAGGCACAGATCACAGAGCGCTAAGTTGCTCGGTTCAGTAGGTCTCTGGTATAACAAACTCAAATTCCAACGAGCTTGGTGGGTGTTGAGCAGGGTCATCAGGTCGGGAAACGTGAGGGCTTGGTCGAGGCTGGGCTTCGGGCTCCACAAAGATGTCATCCCAGTTCAACATCTTACCCTGGGCAGATTGTAAATGTACCGGGCTGTCCAGTTGCCCTCTGTTGGGAGTGACATGCTGGACACGCCCATCTTCCTGGATAATGGGGACGCCTCCGGAGTCTGAGTCCTCCGTCTCGTACGAGTGAGGCTTGAACTGCATCGTTTTGCACGGGAGCAGGCGGTACAAGTTGTTGTCCGTGTAGTCCTTCTGTTTCCTACCGGATGGGTCCTGGTTGTGCGCCTGTTTGCAGTGAGTCGACAGCAGCTGGTAGTTCAGGAACATCTCGCAGCACAGCAGGCACTGGTATCGCCGCTCGCCCGTGTGGTGGATCTCGTGTTTCGTCCGGTACTCAGCTAGCGCGAAAACCTTGTCACAGTAGTGGCATGGATACTTCTTCTCCCAGGAGTGGGTGTTGAAGTGTCGCCGTAGGCTCGTCAGGCAGACATACGGACGCTTGCAGACCACGCAGACGAAGAAAGTCTTCCCGTCCATGATGATCTCGTAGTGGTCTTCCTGCTCCATTTTAGATTTCTTCTTGTTTGAGATGCCCTGCGCTATTTGAGAGACGTTAAATGGTTGACGAGGAGTGGCCATAAGGGACCGCTTCACCCCTTTGCTATTTTTAGAAACACCCTCCCCGGGGTCGTCCTTCATGGGCACGATGTCATACGTGTTCTCCCCGATGTTGGCGTATACCTTGCAGCCCGGAGAAAGCGAGTCAATCTCGGAAGCCTTGTCCAAAGTTATTGTCTTTTTCGTAGACGCCGCTGATTGGGGAATGTTGACGCCCGCAGCATTGATGAAACCCCCGCAAGAATTTATGTCCGAAAGTTTGATTTTAAAGTCTCCCCTTTCAGTTAGTGTGACCTGCTTCTTGTGTATCCCCACTATCTCTTGTTTTTCTGAAGACAGGGAGGGTTTGTTAGTTTCAGGAATATGAGTAACATTTTTAGCCGGTGTGGTGGGCAATGAGCACGAGGAAGCTCTAGCAGACGGAGACTGAATATTGGAGCTTGTTTTGAGGGACATTTTCAGGCTGCTCTGAGGAGTCTGTAATTGCTGGGTCTGAGAGTTAGTCTTAAGTTGCGGTGTAATTTTTTGAATTTTCTCAGTTTTCTTTGGCAAAGAAGGTCCGTCAACTACCGGCTGCTCCTTTGCAGAGTCTTCCTCTGTATCCGGTCCATCCAAATCAATGATTTCGGAGGGCTTGCATTTGTCCACTGCATCAGTTTTGGATACAAACAGAATGTCGTCATCGTCCGAGTCCTTCTCAACATTTTTTTCGCTCTGGCTGAACTCCTCAGCAGACAGTGAAAAGGACTCAGTGATAATGGGCATCATCCGTGTTGGCTCAGCACTGCCTTTCTCCACAGAGCTTGGGTCATTGTTTTCAGTGTCCTTCGACAGACCAGGTAGGCCCTTGACTTGTGATAACAGTACTCCTAAATTCGCAATAAATTTCACCCCCAAAGTTTTCCCAGCATTGATAAGCTCCTCCAGCACATCAGAGCGAACACGTACAATCTTGGAACTGTAAATGTAATTCAGGATCTCCTCAAAGATCTCTGCCTTCACGAAATTTAATTCCACAATCTGTCCAGCCACTGACAAGAGTTGATGAAAGTAAGTACTCGATGCCGATAATATGTTTTTATGTGCTTGAAATTTCCGGTCCTGTATAATGATGGTGACATCACAGAACAATCCACTGTTTCGCTGTTGATTCATTGACTTCAGCAATGTTTGTGAATACTGAGTGTCAGTTGCAGAGATAAGCTTAATGCCCGACATCCCTATGGAATGAGAGAGAAAAAACACACATAAATTAAAAAGTATATATGTATTTATTATTTTATCTGGGTGGAAGTCTAGTTATTTGTCTGCACTAGTAACAGTATCTGAATAGACATTTAATAAATAGATTTGTGACCTCAAGCATGAATACATTGTAACAACAGGGTTACGTCAGGTGGGAGTCACCTGTTACTATACTAGCTGTTCCACAAGTTAAACTACTGAGTTTCATATAGTGTCGTTGGTTAACTGCATTAACACAGCTAACCAAAACCCTAATTGAAAATAAAATAGTGTTACAACTTGTTACGCAAAAGTGAGCGAAAACGCCTAGGCATTGTTTATAGCATGCCATGTAGCTAGTTAGCCTAACGCCATTCACTAACCCAAGGCCGGTATACACCATTTAGTCTTATGTGCTTTACTTCAGAGAAACGCGAATTAAGTAGTTATGGCGGTAAGTGTGATTACGGTAGCATAGACTAGTATATGTATGATATAGTCGTTCACAGATTATGGAAATGCGACTTGGTAATGGCTCATTTTAAATATATTTGGCTGGTGTAGCTTAGCTAGCTGTCCTAGCAGGGGTACATGTACGGATGCGCTTCCTGGTTCGCGGCAAAATGTGGCATTTTGCTAACAGCAGATTTCAATTTGAATTAAAAAGATTGAATGAGAATTTAAACGAAGATTCGTTAAATAATATGTATTATTTACCTGCAAAGCCAAGCCTTATGATTGACGTTTCTTTTCCGAAATAATTATGAGATGGCTGAAGACAACCCAACGTCAGCCTCCTTGTTACTGTCTGACTGACTTGCTGCTAGGTGACGCCTGGCCAACAGGAGGCGCTACAACTCGTTGTCAAGAGCTTCTTTCATGTTAAATCTGTAGTTTAAAATATATGGTCAATGGTTCATTATGTAAATTATTTAATTATTTAAAATAAGTAACATAATATGCTAACTGTTAAATAATTAAAGACGACTTCGCGGAACCAATGAATTGTGCTGACTGTTTTTGGGGGGGATTGAGAGAGTCACGCCTCATCATTTCCGGTTTCTGGGTCTCGCGTATAAACAACGCAGTATGGCAGATACAGCGGATTAGGCTGTGTTGTTGAGTCTTTACCAAAAACAACACAAAAATATTAAGTAGCTATGCCTCTCTCTGATCAAGAGCCGAGAAGCCCGAGAAGGAGACGGAGGAGTCGATCTCGGAGTCTATCTCGCGACTCCAGTCCGGTCTTTGGTCCCATGCCCAAGGGCCCCAAATATGAAGAAGACCGCAAACCTCCTCGAATGTCCGAAAGGGAGAGGGAAATGAGAGAGAGAAATGCCAAAAGGTTTCGTACAGAAAACCCCCGGAGTCGTTCTAGGTCTCGGGAAAGGTACAGCAACCACACCTGGTCAGATCAGCGCGGTGGTGGTGATGGAAGATATGGAGGTGGTGATGGGAGATATGGAGGAGGTGGTGGTGGCAGAAATGACTACTACGAACGGGATGATGCTCAACGCCAGAGACAAGAAGCATTTATCTCCAGGTAGAGTTCACTTGCCTAGTCATATAGTATCCAACAGGTGTTTATCATTCTATACAACGTTTTAGCTTTAAAGTTGAGTGAAACAACTTTTTTAATTAATTTATTTTGGACACATTCAGGTAGATTAGTTTTATGATTTGAAGAATCCCAGATCAACATGTTGAATGTTCCCTATAGAAAATGTAAATGAGATGTTTGGCAACACTCCAGTAAGTGCATATCTGACCGACCGGTTACAGACACTTTGTGGAGTTGAATCCCTGATCTTGTGTCAACCTTCCTGGCTGGTAATATGAATACTGTTCGCACAATATATCACTGGATTTTTGAGAGTCAACTGACCCTGCACCACCCCTCACCAGCTGGCCCTGAGGATTGGCTTTTTATTTCAGTATGGCTGAGTTGGAGCTGGGTGTTTAAAACTTGCGTTCAGGCCGGGAGTTGCGCAAACATTTTTGTGGTGGTCAAATAAGACTTAATGAAATTGTGAAGTAAGAAACATTGACTATAATATAGGTAAAAACCAATATGCATTCGTCTTTAAGGGACACAACATGGTTTAATCGCGTGGTCAGATGTTCGAGGAAATGCTATACCGATTATCACCTTTGACAGCCAAAATAACTCCCATGTTTGTTAATTTTCAGTTGTTTTAACATCATTTTTGTCTGTGGGAAGGATCAGGGTCTAGGGATCATAACTATCCTAGTTATAATTACGATGAATAGGCTACTTGCTGCAAGTTATATTCTTTGGTCTCTAGTTGGTGACAAAGTTACATTAAGTTACATTACATATTTAATATTTGTTATGATACTCTTTCAATTCAGACGTCTACAAGAGAGGGAGAGAATTGGTGAACTCGGATCACCTGAGGTCTGGGGCTATTCACCAAGAGTAATGGCGCCAGAGTGAGTTATTATTATGCGTTTGAACTAATCATGTAATGGATCTTCTATATTTGGGTTTCAAAAACCAGCTATGAAATTAAGTATAGTTGGATAATCTTTCATTTTTCATTAAGCTCTGATGAACACACGCCAGTGGAAGAGGATGTGAAGAACAGCAGCTCAGATTCAAGTTCTTCTGGTGAGTACGCTGAACGACCCTAGTCTTTCTTACAATCCTTTAGCTATCCTCAGTTAGCCTTCACCTAATGACATGTTTTATTGCCTAGTAAAAAAAATGGGAAACTTTATTTGCCATATTATTGATTTGGAAGTATGTATATTGCTTTGTGTGATTACTTCATGTGATTTGTGAAGATCTTAGATATTTGTGGTTATTCTCTTTTAATACACATTTGATTTGGTAAGAGATGCAATTGCACTATTTTATAGATGATAAAAAGAAGAAAAAGAAAAAAAAGAAATCCAAAAAGAAGAAAAACAGAAAACACTCAGATGGCAGTGAGTCAGAGTCAGACTCTGGTGGTAAGAAGAATGTGGAGAAAATAAATTATACTTTCAGTTAATTTACACTCCTAAAAGAGGCTGTCGACTCAATACTCTTAAAATGTTCTTGTCCTTTAGATGAGGATGTCAAAAAAAAGAAGAAGAGGAAGAAGAGCAGAAAGTAAATACAAGATGCCTGTCCCCATTGTCCAACAGGCTATACTCTTGCCTGTAAGATAGATTAAATACATTTATGCTACAGTAGTTTCCTCAACTGTGCTTTGGCCGTCCACAGGTCAAAGAAGTCCAAGAAGAAGGTGAAAAAGAACCGCAAGCAGTCAGTGAGCGATTCCAGCAGCGACGGGTCCGAAGACGAGGACGCCAACGGGGATCAGTGGGTGGAAAGGACCTGCATTGACGAACACATGGTGGGCCCGGAGGCCCCACTCACCCACCTGTCCCAGGATGACAAGCCCCTCGAGTGAGTACCTAATTCAGGGGTTGACATTATAGAAGGTCTTTTGTGGATGCAATTTTGCCTCGATTGTATGGAAACAATTTAAATTATTCTCAGATTGTGAGGTTATAATACACACTAATAACCTTATTACAATGTGGTAGTGTGATGTAAGAATATTTTTGCTAAGTTGCCATTTTTATATTGCCAGGAAACACATTGTATTCACAGTTTGTTGCATTCAGTAGAAAACAAAACTGACTTGTGTTCATACACGTGCACTCCAAATGCATGTTTACTTTTTTAGCAGTACTAATTTCATATAGTATAGCATGGTGCTTCTGAGGCCAGGATTATAGGTTTGATCCACATGGAGTGAGTACAAAAGAATTGCTACAGAGAAAAGCAGTCAATAAATTTATTTCGTAAGACAGTTCATTTTGATTGCCACACCTATAATCAGCATTTAAAAATTTCTCTGTTTTTTTTTTATCAATGAATGACCGACATGTTTTTCTTCCCCCTATAGTTTTGGCCATGCACTGTTACCAGGTGAGGGTGCCGCCATGGCAGAATACGTTAAAGCCGGCAAGCGTATCCCGAGAAGAGGTGAAATCGGGTTGACCAGCGACGAAATCGCAACATTTGAAATGTCTGGCTTTGTCATGAGCGGCAGCAGGTACATTAATACTGTTTTGTTTAGGTTTGAACTTGTTCAATACTGATTTTATTAGCCAAATCTAAACCGCATTGCAATTTTGTAAATGACAGGCATCGTCGTATGGAGGCTGTGCGTCTGAGAAAGGAAAACCAGATCTACAGTGCAGATGAAAAGAGAGCTCTTGCGTCCTTCAACCAAGAGGAAAGGAGAAAGAGGGAGAGCAAAATTCTCTCCAGCTTTAGAGAAATGGTGTACAGGAAGACTAAAGGCAAAGAAGAGAAATGAATATGTATGTTCCTGTCTCATCAACCTTTAGCGTGGGTTATATTTTGTTTGTGTTTCATTTTCAAACTTTTCATGATACAGGAATGCCATTTTTTATATTTACAAATGTGTTTTTCGTTTTAAAGCTCCAAATACAATATTTTGTTTATGTAGAAGTCAATTGTTGGAAATGTCTGTTTTCTGAGGTAATACTAAGCTTATTGAAGACAAACACAAGAATGGACTGGCCGACATGTACTATTTTTTAATTTGAAGACTCCCCTGGAGAGTAATTTTGTACCAGGATATTTTTGGGGGATAATTAATGGTGTATATTGCAACATAAATCAAATACAATCCTCCACTGTATCTTTTCCCTTTAGATGAAACCTTGAATGTTGAGGACATGCATGTCATGTCACACATATGTTCAGAGTTGTTAAATCTTTTTCGAAAGCTTTATTTATTAGAGAAATTAAGGTTATGTTGAAAATAATTCGATTTTGTCAACATATGGGTTATTTTACCTTGATCAATTTGTTCTAAATATTTTAGTATCTGGTGTAAATGCCATGTCGCTGCATTTATTAAACAGGCATTGGCCTCAGTCAAATAATCTCAAGACTATTAATTCTTTAAGTGTTCAACATTTTGCACAACGATATTCAGCTTTTGCAATATGAAGCCAGAAGTAATTTTTCATGTAATGTAGATTATAGAAAAAGTGTAGAATTTAATTGACTATCAGTGAGTAGAATATAAACAATTCATTATCATTCGGTTGCTTTTCAGTTTTTCAACATAATTGGCCTCAAATCAGTCAAACAATATACAGCATAGGTTTAATTTATTTATGTACAACAAATGTCAGGTTAGAAATCCAATCCAGATGTGTTTTCAGTTGATGTTCTCAAGTCCCTGGAAAAAAAGAATTGTTATGGTTATCATACTTAAGCTTCTGAAAATACGTTTTAGGGCTTAAAATTGTGTATTTACCTTCGATTTGTGATACAAGTTCTGTCCTGAAACTCGTCTGTCTCTTTCCATTAAATACCATTGGTATGGCACCCGGGCGATTCTCTTTTCCTAAAGTTTGATAAAGCACGACATTATTACAAATAATTGACAAATCATTATTACGTAGAAAGCTGCTTGGAAAAAACAAAACTTAAGAAGGCAACCCTTAAAAACGAATGTGTATTTGGCACATTCAGTCTAACACGGGCATTTTCTCACCTTGCCCCCATTAGTCCATTTGTGGATCTGTGCTGTCGCAAGCCCAGGAATGATCAAACAAGCGGTCATAACGCCAAGACCGGGGAGGATTTCGTACCACATAGTCGCAATGTGGATGAAACAAGCGAGGAATGCCTTTTTGTGAGACACTAAACTGTGAGAAGTGTTTAATAACCAGACACACCAGTTTATTTTGCTAATTCGCTAAGAAAGGCTAACAAAATGTCTTCCGACCTGAAAAGTTGACGGTCATTCTTCCACTTCCGGAACGAAACGAAAGGCTTTTTTTGAACCACAGCGCCATCTTAGTGAAGCTACAGTGCAGTACTTTTAGGATACAATAATTCACAAATAAAGCAAATAAGCACTATAATACCGCACTACTGTTATGTACATAGTAAATGCGGCCCATTTCTAATATAAATATAATATCCTTAAGTATACAAAACTCAAGCGCTGTAACCTACTTGTTGCCAAGCGACCATACACATCACTGCCGCAACACGTTTTCAGATGTCGCACAACGTCGTACCAAACTGCAGCCAATCAACAAGCGCTGTTCGTTGTTGTTGTCTGATGGAAGGTAGTAGCAGCTAGCCACAACAGCAAGTTAGCAATCTAGCATAGCATGTTAAAAACTTAGTGTATAGATCGCGAAAACGTTATGCAAAAATATGAAGGAAGACAAGGAGAACACTCGTCCGAGAGAGAAAAGGATGGAGATAAAGAGCGAAGACTGTGAAAAATTGGAGAAGCCAAAGCCGGAGAAGAAAGAAGCAATGACTAAGGTTGCTACTACTGTAACTAGCTAGCTAACATCTTAGCTAACGTTAACTATCATTAGAGCCAGAAAGTGTACACGACATATTTAGATATATTTGGCTGCTCATATATTCTGGATATATTCATATATTCACATATATTCTGGTATGTGATTAGATTAGTGTATAATTACACTTAATTAGTTAGTTCATTCATTATATTGACACATTAGCTAGCTACCTAACTTACCCAACACATATATATACAGAAGTTGTCATAATGCAATGATGTATTTTTGAAGTTGGATATTCTATTAATAAACATTTTATTATCTTGTTTTATGCAATGCTTTTCTACAGATTGTAATCCGACGTCTGCCTCCAAGCATCACCAAGGAGGAACTGGAAGAACAATTGCAGCCACTTCCAGAAGTGGACTACCTCGAATTCTTCTCTAATGACAGCAGGTGCATTGATGGTTTGCTGTTGATGGAACACGGTTTTACCTAATCCAGTATTGTGGACACCTGTTTCTTACTTTAGATTTTTTATTTACAGCATGTACCCCCACGTCTTTGCCAGAGCATACATCAACTTCAAGAATCAGGAAGATATTGTCTTATTCAGAGACAGGTTTGATGGATATGTATTCATTGATAATAAAGGTAAGGAACATGTACTTTTCAGATTTTTCTGTTTCACACAATAATAGCCTACGTATGGCAGAACAATCTTTTTCCAATGGTGTGTTATTTTTTTGTTTTCAACAGGACAGGAGTATCCAGCTATTGTAGAATTTGCTCCTTTTCAAAAAATTGCCAAAAAAAGGAGTAAGAAAAGAGATGCCAAAAGTGGAACAATAGATGAAGGTGACAATGTCGCATGAGTTACTGGAAGGCAATTGCAAACTTATGTTGATTCTCTTGTAGTGCATTATTAATTCCAATGTTTTGTAACCACATAAGCAAGATAAGAATTAATTTCCATTTTCAATAATGACTTGACCAACAGCACTCAAATGCAAAACAGGAAAATATACAGAACAACATAAATAATGAAATAAAAGATAATATATAAATACAAAAAAAACATTGTTTTGCCATGGAGAGCAGCTAATATTTTTTGAAGAAATATTTTGAAACTAAAGGGTCATGCTTAAAGATATTAAGAAAATTCAAGTCATTGGCAGCAGCAAATTAAAACAAGTGTTGCCCAATGGTAAAACATGCATGAGGTGTGACAAGAGTGACACATCTTCCAGTGTTGACTATTATAGTACCAGAGGTTAAGAAGTGATGCACAGTTGAGGGCATTTACCTGACAGCGGTGTGTACAAATCTGTATAGTGCGAAGCGAGGGACAATTACTCAGAGTGTAAAGGCCACAGGCATAAAGACTATGTTGCTGTAGTCAAAGATTAGCAGGATTACATTTATTTACACAGTATACACTTATATACAGTATATACTTATACACAGTATACACATTCTACACGTATACACAGTCTAGACGTATATATAGTCTACGCTTATTTGAGCAGTCAAGTCATTTACTAAGATATAGTCCCATCTGTTAATGCCCTATTGAGACAACGTTTTTAATTATTCTTAGATGCTGACTACAAAAGGTTTCTGGAAATTTACAATGGTGATGATGAAAAGTTTACATCCACCCCTGAGACTCTACTGGAAGAAATAGAGGCAAAAACAAAGGAATTAGTAGGTATGTAAACATGGAGGTAAACACGTTTTTCTGGGCACCAATCAAAGACAGTTTAATCGTACCTCATGAGCACTATTGTGATATCCAGTAGTGTGGAATTTCAGTAGCTTGATTTTACTAATCTAATTCCCCTGATTCCCTTAGCTAAGAAAACAACTCCTCTATTGGACTTCTTGAAGAATAAACAGGTAGGTGTGTCATATTTGAAATATTTATATAGTTGAGATGTTTTCTTGCATAATAAAAGGCTGGACAGGCTAACATCCGAAAACCTAACTTCTAAAAAATACCATTATGATGTTACTGTTATGTTAATAATGCACACATCCACAAACATAAAAACAACTTATTTACTAGAACTTGCCATGGGTTATCTATTGAAATCTTAAAATTAATGCACTGTCAAATGTAAGTTGCTCTGGTTAAAAGCATAAAGAGTATAAATAAATAAGATTGTTACTGTAAATGTTTTGTCTGCTAATGGTCAGAGAATGCGTGAGGAAAAGAAAGAGGAAAGAAGGAGAAGGGAGCTTGAGCGTAAACGCCAGCGGGATGAGGAACGTCGGAAGTGGAGGGAGGAGGACAGGAAGAAGCGCAAAGATGCGGAGAAGTTCAAGAAAGGAGAAAAACCTGCAGAGAAAGATCATGTGAAGGAGGAGCCAAAAATCAAGGTATGTAAAACCAAGGTATATCCTGGTTTAACAACTTGGCTGCGTGATGGTGGAAGTGAGATCTCCCAAAAAGATTCTTACTGAATAACACAGGTCTGTTTCTATACCCTTTGTTTGCTGCTGCTCAGCTTCTGAGAAAACCAGAAAGAGATGACCTGGATGTGGAAAACCCTAAAGAGAAGTCAAAGAAACCTGAGAAGGACAAGATGAAAGAGGACAGAGGTCCAGGAATTGCTGATCTTAAGAAGCGTCAGAACCATGATAACAGGGAGGATCGAGGGTCCAGAAAGTGAGCTGCCATTCTTATGGTTAGCAGTCTTTCCTTTTCAAATTCACTTGATGCCCAATGTGTTTGTGTTTCACAGAGCTGATGAAGACGGACACCGGGATTTCAGGGAGAGGGATATGGAACGAAACAAGGACCGCGAACGAGACCGGGACAGGGAGCGGCGGCAGAAAGAGAAGGAGCGCATCAGACGTCAGGACGAGGACCGGCGGAGAAGGAGGGAACGGCACGATGGGGAGAACACCTACAGGAAGCGAGAGGAGGAATGGAAAAAGGAAAAAGGAGATCGTGTCTGGGAAAAAAAAAAACCTGAGAATGCGGTGGACTCTGCTAGCCATACCTCAGGCCACACCGATAAGCCTAAAAAGTCTGAAGAAACTCTGAGGGAAGAAAAAGCTAAGAGAGATCGTTTAAGAAACAAGGTGATCACTTGAATATTTATATGTTCAAATGGTTGTTATTTTCTAAATACCTGTTTTGTTTTATCGCTGCCTTGGATGAATGAAGATACTTTCTATTTGCGCCATGTTTTCCCGATATGTTATGTTGACTTTATATGTTCTGTTGTAATTCGTTTCCCATTGTGCATCAGGATCGTCCTGCCATTCAGCTTTACCAGCCAGGCGCCAGGAACAGAGGAACTCGAGGAGGAGGTGCTGGTGGCGGAGGAGGAGAATCTCATGCTGCTGACAGAAAGTCAGAGAGCGAGACCAAGAGACCCCAAGAGAAGGCAGATGAATTATAAAAAAAAAATATATACAACAATTATTTGAAATAAAATATCTAAAAATATTTGCCCTGGGCCAAGAAAACTGGTCGACAGAATAGCAGCTGCATTGATTCTCTCGGAAGAGCCAGATCCCATCTCCCCACTCACAACCTGAGGCAGGAATGTGACCATGGTTTCTGGATGAGTGCCTAATTGTGCCACTCTTCATTTTGTTTATGGAGAATAGCAAGCATAAGTTGTCTGTTTGTTTCAATGTTTTTGAGAGTTCGGCTGTTAGGCACAACAACATGAAGCCAAAGCTTTCTAGGACCAGATAAACTTAAAGTGACCTTACTAGAGTACTGGTTCACAGTGCTATGCAGTTGCAAAGCACGGTTCTTATATTGTGAGTAGGCATTCAGCCAATCTAGCTTTTCATTGTTTTTCTGCACATACAGTAAAAAATTCTTTACTTGACAAACAGTGTAGCGCCAGTGATTTAAATACTCTCTGGCTTTTAAAAGCAATTTGTAAGCTTTTAAGGGTATTTTGGGTTCATTCTATTCATTTAATTGTATGTTTTTATTTTCCCCAACAATTCCTGGACACTCAACAGGTAAACATTTACAGTAATAATACAAAACAAGTATAGTGTTGTTGTTTTTCACCCAAGACTCAGTGATTCAGGAATATTAAACAGCCATTTCATTCAAGATATTGAACTGTGGTCTATGCTTTAAATTTAGACTGCATGTCACCTACTCTGGGTGACTATTGTCTATTGGTAACTTGTGGCCTTTCCCGTCATACTCAAACAAATAGATTGATGATGCTACGGTGTAGTTTCAAAATAAAATGTGTTTCCTTTCATGATTTACGTAGCCTGATTCCTATGTCCCAGGCAACAGTTACAAATGAGCGCAATAAATAAATTATTGTTTCAAAAATGTGTATGGGAGTTAATACCGCATGCTAGTATTCAGAAACGTCCTGTTGATGCAATATTGGAGGGTTTCACTAGACGGCGCTGTGGGCCCACGGCATCTGAACGTTCTCACTCTGATTGGTTGGGATTGCATACATCACTACCGCGTTCCCTCCCTCTTTCTCTTCGGCCTCCGCCATTGTGGTGAAAGGACTGTGGACAAAATGGTAAGTTAAAATCCTATACCATCCTTCTTCTAAATACAATAAATGCGTATATGTCTATTGAATAAGGGTGAGAAGTTGTTAGAGCAACAACAACAGGCTTGATATTTTCTTCAATACGTGTATTTAATTATCATAAATGAGGTTGTGAACCAAGCCGGTTTCATCACTAAATGTACGCGACATCTTTAAAACTGCTTTACAATAACTGACCTTTTGTAATGATTGAACGTTTAGAGTCACAAACGTTGTTGTTTTTATGTCTACTTGTATTTGGATTCCCATAAGCAGTGCATATTGTCGAGTAGCAGGAAGCTAACACGTTAGTGACGCGTATCTTGGAGAAGTCGAGGTGTACATGTGGGTTTTATCCCAAGATATCCATGGTAAATTAACACGGCCCCATCTACATTTCAGTCGTCCCACAAAACGTTTAGGATCAAGCGCTTTCTCGCCAAGAAACAAAAGCAGAACAGGCCAATCCCACAGTGGATCAGAATGAAGACTGGCAACAAGATCAGGTATGTGGACACAAACTCTGCTATGTTTTTTTGTTGGTGCATTAAATTGTTTCCCTTTGCCAGGACTGTTTGTGTTAACAGTTTAAAGCAGGTCTGCAATTACAGTGCATCTTTTCAGTGGATGTGCTGTCATTACTCCTGCTGAGAGTAACCTCTGCTTGGGAGTTCTTATCTGGTCACATCACCTGTGACTGGCATTCTCTCTAGTAGTGACAGAGCTTAATAAGATAACCCTGTTTTGCGGTTGTGCTGATTTTAAGGATGTGTTATCAAATATATTGAGCATGTGTATGTGACTCTAGGTAATTAATTTCCATACACGGTTACCCAATGCCACTAATGTTTGCTTTTACAAGGCACTGTCAGAAACAATCAGTCACGGTTAATTTTTGTGAGACTCTAATTTGATGCACTGCTCACAAACTTCAAAGCAAATGTTTGTTATTTATAATTACTGGTGATGTGTTTCAGGTACAACTCTAAGAGAAGACACTGGAGGAGGACCAAGCTGGGCTTGTAAATGCACAGTTCTTCAGATCTCCAGAGTCCACAGCATTTTCCACCTGCGACGATCACCTTGTGTTGGTCCCCGACTTGGAGAGAGAGCCCTGCTATCTGGAACAGCTGTCTTTTTGTACAGATACTCTGGTTATTCTTGTGTTCGGCAATTAAAGATTTGTGATCAACCAGAGATTTGGGTCTGTCCATGTTTTAAACGCAAGTGTCTCACTCTGGAAGTAGTTTTATGATCTAGTTGGTTCACCGATTTACCACCTCTCCTGGCGCCTATACCTGGTGGCAGGTACAAGTGTACTGCATGTGCCCATTACAATTGCACTTACATAATCCCTTTGCTTTAAAGGTCTACATTTGTATGATTGGATAGACCTTAACACAATGTGTTCAAGTTACTGGGCCCACTAGCGAAATCATTGTTTTTGAAATATGAAACACTTTGGTCTGGCTAGCAGAATTGTGTGTAGGGGGGGAAGTCAAACTGCTTACTCTACCAGCAGATGGAGCTGTGTGCCCTTTAGAATTCTCAGATTAAATGTTCATAAATATTTCTGCTAACTGCGTTTAGACCCAAGTACGCTTAAATCATTGGGATGTGTTAGATTTTATGCAACTTGTGTTCTGTAAGATAATATGCCCAATAACAATTTAAATGTTCTTTACATTTTAATTATTCACATTACAGCCAGACATGTAGCATCGAAGTCTGAAAGAGGTGTGAATTAGTTGCATTACAGCTAATTATAATAGAAAACCCTTTAGATCAGAGCACATGCATGTTTTCAGTCTGTTTAGGCAAAATGTGTTACAATAACAATGATTCACCAACGGTAGCATATTGTACGTGCGCATGTCTAAACAATTATGCTTGAGTCAAACAGTTTCAAAGAAATATAAGTCAACTTCGAAATTAGTTTTACTCCAAACGCCGTCAACATGCCATCTCCGCTCAAGGCTTGGATCCATCCTGCGGGCAACGACGACTACTAAGGTGGACTCGCAGTTTTTACAAGCACATTAAGACTTTAAAACTGGCTGCAGATAACTAACTTTTATTCATAAGAGACACAAACGGTGACCACAGGTATTTCAGTGACCCGCGCCAGCTGCCATTCCTCCACGTGCGTTCCAAGTGCACTGGCTCGTCTTTCTCGTCCACTTCTAATTCTGATTTGGACACTGTGGGACTGCAGGTGCGGTTGTTATTCATGTTCAGATTACCCACACTACTGTGCTCATCGTCCCAAGTGCCAAGCAGTTCCCTCATCTCCTCTGGGGCGTTGCCCTTAAGGTATTGCCATGCTCTCCTTCCACTGTAGTCCATGATATCGATATTGGCACCAAAAGCACCGACTAGAATTTTTATTACCATAAATTGACTGTGTATAGAAGCTACATGGAGAGGTGTTAGCCCACCACTACCCTTTAAATTCACATCTACTGGAATATTTTCCCTTTCAGCATGCTTTAACAAATTTAACAGTACCTCATCTCGACCATGTTTGGCTAACCAGTGTAAAACTGTAAACCCACTGACAAAATCCTTCCTTGTTAGTAGACTATAATCTTCAGAAAGGTATTCCATGATGGTTTCATAGTTTCCATCTACAACACACATCATCCATGCATGTTCCATTGGGCTTAGAACCAACACCTCGTCCTCGTTCACATCCCTTGAAGATGACTCGTTTGAAGACACCACACCAGCAAATCCACCGGACGAGTTGTTCAACAGCAATTCCTTTAGGTATCTCTTACGCATTGCGGGTGTGATGGAGCCTCTATCCGGTGGGTCCACTGACAGCCTGTGAGGTTCACTACTGCTGGGGTCGCTCACCTCCGGCTGTTTCTGCAACCTGGATCTGCGTGTGGATGCATAAGCGGCAGTGAAAGCCCGCACACCAACCCTGGACAAGCGGTCCAAAACGTTAGTCTGTTCACGTGGTTTAACGTGCAGGGAGTCTTGTCCTTTATGGTCACTCATTGGTCCGGATCCGGGCTCCAATGCGCCTCCGCCTTTAACATGCGAGGCGGTGGTTTCTGTCTGGTCACTGATGTTAAACATGTTTGGTCACTTTCTCGATTCCTCTTTTCAATAACGATACAAACACGGATATGTCCTCATTCCGTATCTGAAAAAAGTGGTCGTTTCTCGTAGTTAGGCGATATTCTACAAAATGTGAATCACAATACACACGATTGTCATTTCTAGTGTTTGCCAGACTTTGGAAAATGTATTTGTCTTTGGTAAAAATGCGCACGACGATAAGAAATAAGGCGCAACGTAGACTAAATATAACTTCAACCTACCGTAATATAATTTTCTTAAAAACAAATTTGATCGAGCGCCTTCTTTACTAGTTAGGTCTAAATCTATATTTAGTCTATATTGGCAACATTTGTGATAAGCACAGGCAGTTACACATGTATATTTTTCGTTTACTCTTATAAACAGATAAGAGATATTGACATACATATATAGAAATTAAGTGGGGGAAATGCGGTCTTCATGATTACCTGTTCTGCTCACCTGTAGTCTCCGTGATTACCTGTTCTGCTCACCTGTAGTCTCCGTGGAGTGCCATTAAGCGCATTATGATGCCTTGTAACCGAGGTATTCTTTAACAAACCCTGATTAAATTGATTCTGGCAACCCCACTGGACATGGCTTCCGAAACGACAACACAACATACTCGCATAACATGGAACTTCCTATTTGCTCATGCCCTACCCTGTCCTTAAACGCAACTGATAAAGTTCAATGCCTAATCCCATTACTTAAGAAAAGCACACGTGACCACTCGTGTACGCTAAAAGTTGGCCACCGTGCTGACTCACTCCTAATTAATCATTTATTAGAGAAATTGGGGCAAACTTGAGGGCCTAAAAACTCGGCAAATACGTAGAGGCAGAAATAGATGTATAGAATTATAGGCACAAACATAAAGTGCTTTCGAAGTTGTTTGCTACAACCCAGGACTGGACACTGTATGCATGTTTCAACGTTTTCTATAACAAACGCTCCCTAAACATTTAACTTTAGAGTTTACTGTAGTCTATACCAAATTCTTACTTGCTTTTGCCGATCTGATGGGATAAGTCCTCTTAACAGCATGTCAACATGCAAGGGGACAGTGTAAAACCAGAATTACTCTTAGGTTTTTTTGTAACTTCACATCTGTCACACAAACTTGTTCCCAAAATAGAACTAAAAAATAGCTTTGACTAGGCTATAATCAAAATACATGCAATTACATAGCATGGATATTATGTTCTGTTAATCACCAATTGATGATTGTAACGATTTGTTAAAACTGCGCTAACAGGTTTGACTAAATGACAACTACGTGATAACAATCTAGCCTTGAATGGGTAATCATTAAGAAACAAGAATTTACTTGGGGGGTTCCCAAGTGCAGCGCTGGCCCTGACCAATATAGTGCATAGGATTTTATCTGACACCCTCTTGAAACACAGCCAATTTATATTCTTACCAATTTGGCTCCCCTAGCATTTGCCCATGCGGCAGGCCGGCCCTGCCCAAGTGGCATAGATGTAGAAAGCCACTGCAGTACACTGGTGGATGCCCAGCAGTCTGTGTTCGAGCCATGTGTTGACTAGTTAGCATGTGGCTGGTATCTCATTGGTAATCTCCTGGAGGGTTAAGGTCAGTGAGATTCTCCCCCCCACCATTCGGTCTGGCATTTGTTTGCAAACTGAGATCATTAGTAAAGGAAACTGGATTGGATTAGACATTGACCACAAAATATCAAAGTTTATTGTAAATAAAAACATAAAATGATACAAAGATATATTCATTCATCCATGGCGGGAGGCATGTCAACGGTCATCTCGTTGACAGTTTGAAGAAATGCATCCAATTCTGTGGCGTAAAGGTCTGAGGAAACAAAACAATACATTCAGGCTAGCATCTCAAAATGTTGAGTAATTGACATGCAATGTAAAATCCTGAGGGGAACCTGAGTTTCGCAGGTTCTTCAATGGGGACATAGGCATGTATGGCACATGCACGTCAGAATCCTCTTCGGTCTGACATTGCATTCGAGGGAGATGTAACAGTCCTGGCAGAGCAAGATCACCCAGACGAACCACATCCTCTGGGAACATATAGTTCTCAAACTCTAGAACCAGAAAGTAATGATTTTAAATTGAGGAATGGCAGAGGGTTAAACATAGATGTAAAAGGAGAGATTGCCAATTTGCTACTACATTGTGCTGGTTGGCCAAATTACAGCAACACTGCATTAAGCTGAGCACTTTTCACTTTCAAGAACCAAACTTTAGACTTTCATTCAATGATTCCCTACACTATCCAGTGCTAGTGAACTTTAGAATTTCAGCAAAAAATGTATGACACTGCTCGTTTTAAATTACCGTAGACACAATCTTGACATTTCACTTACCAAGAGGGTCATAGGGGATGAACTTCTCAATATCTGGATATTCTTCTACTTTAGTTTGAGGGAGGGTTTTAACTTTTGTCTCCTAATAAAAAAAACAATTAGGATTACTACACAGACGGACACACCACTTGTCCAACATCCTTGGTGAGACTGACCTGTGTTTCATGAACTTTGCTCTTTTCTTTGCCATTTACAGCTGGAGTTAATGAGATCTTGTTTACAGCCCCCAAAGCCTTGCGACCTGACTGTGAAGGAGCTTTCAACTTTTTTCCTGTCAAAGGGGTCTTCAAAAAGTTTCCTAAAAGCATAAAAATCCGTAGATTTGAGATTAAGGACCGCATTTCAATTGACCAAGTATTATCAACTACTCAGACATTACACCTATTCTATATTTACCCAGTAGGCCTACATATGCCAACTTCAGTTTTTGTGGTTTGTTTTGCTCCGTTTACTGTTAGTGTACGTCTTAAAAAAAGTGTGTTTTAAATGCTGCAGCTAGTTATAACTGCAAAATATTTAAGGTTGTTGCATTTATTTACGTTCCAAATCGGTCCTGACAAGAATTTGTAGCAGGTCTCAACACAGACAGAAAAACTAACGTGTGTGTGTGTGTTAACCACCTTGCGCCGATGGCAACCGCTGTCGCATTTTCAGAGCAGGTGTATGAAGGGTGGCATTTTCTCTTTCGGAGAAGATTACGGAAGCCATTTTCTGTTTGGAAAAAATATTAAGTTGGTGAAAAGTATAGATACTGCAGACACAAAGCGACATGTTTCTATTCATACTTAGCAGTAAGTGTATCAATGCCATTGAGGTTCTTTTGACAATAAGCCTTAAAGTTAAACATTAAATCATTAGTACCGTTAGCATGTACATTTTTTGTTCGATAGCAAGCGAATTGACATGAATAATCATTGTGCTAAAGGTAAATAAGCAATCATACGTGGCTGGTTAAGTTTTACCTTAGTCTAGTGTTGGAAATTCAGGGACGCACTCGTTTGTTTTGATTTCAATAAGCGGAAGTAGCTTCGCGGCTTCCTTTTTAAACGTCATCTCTCGCCACGCCATTGGCTAGTCTTTCTGCACATGCGCAGTGTGTAGACAGTTGCACGGAACATAATCGGTATTCATCTAAAGTAGCACTGAGAAAATGTAAACTTTTGCACTTGTATTTAACAACAAACACGAGTGTTGCGTGGACTGAATGTGTGTTCGTGTACATTAAGTGTGTGTGTCCGGAGTATGCGTATTATATGAATTATTAAAGTGAGCATGCAAAAGTACGATTTTTTTTGCAACGGACAGAACTACTGGATTTGCATATAATGCTCCGTAAAAAAGTATCATAGTATTACTATAATTAATGTAAAGTCGTATCGATATTCTCCTTGGTAATTCTTAATCCTATTAGTGTTGCATTTCAGTTTATTTTCTTTTGACAATATACAACTACTTTTCCAGGTTTCCTTAAATGTATTAATGCTTTATTATATATGTATTACTTTACTAGAATTTGAACAGAAAAACTAGTCATGTATCGACATAACCTGTAAGGATGCTCAGCAAGGAAGCCACTGCTCCAAAATCGCCATTACAAAGCCATACTTTTGGGACATATGTCTTAGTCTGCACATGGGGACAAATATCCCCACAAATATTCAGGAGAAATGTCCCCTGGTCTGAGAACTATTTGGCCATAATGACCATCGTTATATTTGGAGTAAAAGTGGGAGGCTTTCAAGCTGAAGAACATGTGGCAGCATCTTGTTATGGGGTTGCTTTGCTGGAGGAAGGACTGGTGCACATCTCAAGATGAATGGCATCATGAGGAAGGAATTGTGTTGATTTATTTAAGCAGACATGAATGACCTAGCTGACCTAAGACAGGGAATATTGACTAGGATTAACTGTCAGTAACTGTAAATAACAATGTTTAAATGTATTTGCCTAGGGTTTATGTAAACGTCTGACTTTAAGGGAAAGCATTAACTAGGAGATATATATATATATAGTATCTAAGAAATAAGGCAATCAATGTGCAGTATATGGCCAACATGATGGCACTTAGGCATGATATAATGGCAATATAACATACTACCTGAATTATTATATATATAGCATATACTTGTTACTACCACATATAGTATGTTAAAGATAACATTTCAAAATGTTGTATGTGGTCTCTTAAGAAACATGTTCTGGGATGTACACTACCAATGGTTTATTTCCTTGTTTCTGAAAAAAGCTAAGTTGCAGAGTTGCAAAAAAGCCATATCTCAGACTGGCCAATAAAAAGAAAAGATTAAGATGGGCTAGAGAACTCTCACTACCACACCCACACTCAATGTACACATAAAAACATTCAGTCCACACAACACTGGGATATTCAGTGGATATAAAAAGTCTACACAATTTTAATCTTTGAGGGGTAATTTAAAAAAATTATAGCATAAGTGTGTACACCCTTAAACTAAAACTATGTTGAAACACCTTTTGATTAATTGTATTACAGCACTCAGTCTATTTGGGTATGAGTCTATTAGCATGTCACATCTTGACTTGGCAATATTTGCCCACTGCCCATTCTTTGCAAAAGCGCTCCAAATCTCTCAGATTGTGACAGCCCTCTTCAAATCACCCCACAGATGTTCAATTGGATTCAGGTATGGGCTCTGGCTGGTCCATTCCAAAATGTTAATATTCTTCTGGTGATGCCATGCTTTTGTGGATTTTGATGTGTGATTTGGGTCATTTTTGTGCTGAAAGGTGAACTTCCTCTTAATCTTCAACTTTCTAATGAAAGCCTGAAGGTTTTGTGCCAAAATTGCCTGGTATTTGGAAATGTTTATAATTTCCTCCACCTTGACTAAAGCATGATTCTGCCACCACCATGCTTCACTGTGGATATGGTGTTCTTTGGGTAATGTACAGTGTGGTTTTTGCACCAAACATACCTTTTGGAATTATGGCCAAAAAGTTACATCTTGGTTTCATCAGACCACATGCTTTCGGGACACTTGATGTTTGTTTTTGCAAACTTTAGATTTAACTTGGATATTTTTCTTTGTAAGAAAAGGCTTCCGTCTTGCCACCCTACCCGAAAGTCCATACATATGAAGAATACGGGGGGATTGTCGTCACATGTAGCACACAGCCAAAAATTCCTCCAGGAAGCCTCCCTGACCAGTTTTCGTCTCATCTTTTTTAATCAATTCTTGAGGGACAGTATCCGTTGTGCTATGTTTTTTTCCCCTGATAATGATTGTCTTTACTGTGATTCATTGTACACTGTACACTACCTTTCAAATGACCTTGTTTTTGAAAGAAATGCACATGCAGAGTTGCAAACAAAAAAGCCATGGCCCAATCCCAATGATCGCTAAACCCTAACCCCCAAACCCTTATAGACTTTATTGACGTTACATGGTAAAAGATTAGGTGCAAGAGGCTGCATTGGCACAACATCTGTCAATCAGAATGAGACTGCACTTTATCATGTTACCTTGACAACGCTGAAAACATGTTCCATGCTTTTTGTGTTTGGGACTTTTTATTTTACATTCATTATTTTCTTTGTTATGCCAACATAGAACAAACATCTGGCTATATGAACCATCAGTGCATTGTGGTTATACTTACTGTATATGTAAACCTTTTTAACCATGTTGACGTCAGGATTGGTTGCAGCTTGAACGCTTGTTGGTTTAACGTTATTCTGTGTTTTTCTCTTAAGAGTTTGTCTGGATTTTTCTCTCACATGCATACTTACAGAAAGGGTGCATAAAGGGCTCAAAATGTCTGCCCGACTTTTTAAACCCTTTATGCATCCTTTCTGTAAGTCCTCACACTGTGAGAATGCGCTTGAAGTCAGTAAGTCTGTGAGTGTGGACATTGGGATTGGGTCCATATCTCAGATTGGCCAATAACAAATTAAATATTAGAATGTGCAAATAAACACAGTTTGCTGAACAGGGGAAGATTGGAAAAAGGTGTCATGGACAGGAAAACCGACAATCATTTCATCGATGACCTGCGACTTGCTAATGACCCGAAAGGGTTCCACTGCAGATTTGATTGACGTAAAGGGAGTCCTGACAACATACCTTATTTGTGTGAGTCCAGCCATCAACACCAGCCCCCCACCATCAGGTCCCATAAATAATCACCCACCCCAGTCATTGCCACCACTGAAACTACAATGGGCATTTCAACCTGGAGAGGGATGCAAACAGTCTATTGAAGTGACAGAACCCCTGATAAGCAACTGGACCTGAGAGTCTCCCCATCCACCCTTTAACCCTGTGCAGATCAGCTCTCTGCTGTGTTCACATACATCTTTAACACATCACTGTAAACATGCTGCCTCCCAGCCTGCTTCAAACCCATCAAGCCAATCCCCAAGAAACAAGGATCACAGGGCATAATACAGACCCGTCACCCTGACCTCAGTGGTTATGAGGTGAAATCAGCACCCTGTCTCAAGTCCATCACTGACCCAGTAGTAGACCCACTGCAGTTTGCCTACAGAGCCAATAGGTCTGTGGATGGCAGGATCTTGACTTCCTTGGAACCTATGTAAGAATCTTGTTTGTTGACTTCAGTTCTGCATTATGACTATACCAGCTTTGCTCCAGGATAAGCTATCCCAAATGGGAGTGCTCAAGTCCACTTGCTGGTGGATCACAGCCTTCCTGTCCAACAGGAGGCAGCACATGAGGCTGGGGAACCACCTGTCAGATCCCCTGAACATCAGCACTGGCTCCCCTGAAGGTTGTGTCCCCCCTACTCTTCTCCCTGTACACCAACAACTGCACCTCCAGTCACCACTCTGTCAAGCTTCTGAAGTTTGCGAATGACACCACCCTCATCTGACTAGAGGGGGAGATGGACCGTCTGGTGTCCTGGTGCAACCCGAACAACTTGGAGCTCAACACATGAAGGACATTGGAAATGAGAGTGGACTTTAGGAGGTCCATCCTGACCTCCTCCATCATTGTCTGGAACGCTGCAGTCACTGCCAAGAACAGGCTGCAGCACATTACGCGATCTACAGAGTGGATCACTGGAATCAACCTTCCGTCCCTAAGTGAACTACCCACCTCTGGAACGCTAAGGCGGGCAGCAAAGACTCAAGCCGACCCCCCTTGCAAACTGACTATTCAGACCTCTCCCATCTGGAAGAATAATGAGTTCTATCAAGACAAAAACCTCCAGTCACAAGAGCAGTAGGTCTCAGGAACATGCCCGGTAACAAAACTGTCTATATACTGCTCCACACATTCACATTCACTCTGAACTCCAACTATACAGTTACAACTCTAACGAGACATTTTAACTATAACTGAACATTTGCACCTTACATATTTACGTCTTATATTTAAGTGTTATTGTTTTCTATCGTTCTTGTATTAAGTGTTGCAGTAACGGGCCAGAACAAATTCCTTGTTTGTAGTAAACGGACTTGGCGATTAAAGCTTAGTATTAAAGTTTAACTAATACGAAAAGGCAACTTGCTTTCACGGAAATGCCGACATCCTTTCGTGTAGTATGTTTGTATGACATCTTACTGATCCAGCGGGTCAAGCCCACTCGTAATGTTCCAATAAAGGGGAGAACGTATAATTAGGGTGCGAGTTATGGACGTATTTTTGGATATACAAGCATTCACTACTTTTAATACCTTATAATATGCAATCAACCGTGTTCAGCGTGTTACATTTTAAATAGTTATATTATATTTATCAATTCCGTAACGAATATAACGCATACACGCGTGGTGGTACATCCCGTGTGTGACGTCATCACTGTTGTGTGCAGCTCCTCGCGCAGGGTCTCTTCATCCCCCAGAAACCATGGCGGCCACTGAAATAGCGAGGCAAGCGGTGAGTACGTCAATTAAGGATGCTTTTGTTGATTCCTTTTTTTGAGTGCACCGATATGCAGTGCTACATTTATTAACTGTGCAAGTGTTGAGGAAATTGAATTCAGACACCACGGACACACATGTGGGAGGGAATAGCCTCTCCCCACCGCTGCACCGTTTTTTGAGGCTATCGCGATATCAAATTACATTTGATTACAATGTTATTATTATACTAATTGGATTTATTGAAATAGCGCTCGTTACGAAACGGCATGATTAATCAAATGCAAAATTCCATATTGCCCGCGTGCGTTCGTTTTTTGGTTGGAATACAGTATGCTCATCTTTCCACAATATAATATAACAATAAAATATATGCACACTCAGTAATGTGTTGTAACTCATATTAGATATGTGTATTATATCTTTTTATTTTAGTAAATATCGGTGTTCTCGCGATAGTTTCGGTTCAGTTTGCAGACGATATATCGCGTTGTTTCTGCTCTTCCTCTTATTTTGCTGGGCGTTGTCTGTTATGGGTAACGAATCAAATGTTACAAATTACTAATTTATTTTATTGGATGACCTGAGCTAATAATGTGGATTTGTCAAACCGTTATACTTCACTTCTCAATGCGACATCCGGTCGGCTTGAAATATCAGTAATTGATCAATTGATGTTCTAACCTGAATCGTTGTTTTCCGGTAATGTTCGCCTACACATCTAGAGTTTAAATCCAACCAAATGTGTCAACGAATTGACAACTAACATTATGGAATAGCACAAGAGAGATGTGTCTTTGATCCCCAATAGGCCATAGGTTTAGGAATGCTGCACATGCAAGCCAGCTGAAGGGTGTTTGTTCAGTCCAGAAGTATCAACTGTTTTAATAGTCTGCCACTCAGCTGTTTAAACCCAATTCTAACCATACAAATAATTGGCTACTGTTCAACCCGATTTTAACATCTTCTCTTTAAGTTGAGCAAATTTGTTGCAGTGTGCCTCAAAGCCACCATTTATTTAAATGTGGTGTAGTTGCTGGGTTTCAGATGATTAACTATTAAGGGTATGCTTGGCAGTTCCATATAATCTAATCTAAATTCCTTTCTTTCCTGCTCACATCACCACAGGCCTAGAAGCATAGACAGAATGTTACATGATTCTGACTTCCTTCCGTTGCACTCGCACTCGCACACAAACATACACTAACACACTCGCATCTTTAAAATCTATTATGGAACAATTAATTTAATAAAAAATACCTTTGTTCTACTGGCCATGGTTTATTTTCAACAATTATTAGGCCTACATTACACACAATCCCTTGTTGTATTGTGGAGAGTGGGTTTTCAAAAACACAACCTTTCAAAAATGAGATGTTTTACTATCCTTATATGGACATTGTGGTTTCAACTGTCAAGGCTGTGCAGTACAAAATATATCTGCAGACGTGAAACAGGAAGCGTATCAAAGGAACAGCACCTGAGAAATTCCTTCCATCTTCTCAATTTTGCAGTTATTTATAACAGTTATTAAAGCTGATAAAACACCACAACGTGTGTGAAATGTGTGGAACAGTGTGGGCAAAAAAACAACAGGTCAAGGTCGAGCTTTGGTTAACACTAACAGTGAGCTCCAGACGTTATAACAATAGTATTAAAGTAGGTCGACTATGCAAAGTGACATCATTCATTTGCCTAGGTGATTATTTATTGATTTGATTATAATAATACAATAATAATTCACTGTATACTCCTGCACCAAAGGTGTAAAGTAAATAGTTTGTCTCATTATCAGGTATAGGTTTCCTGAATTATGGTAACGTAGCCAGTAATGTCTTACTGTATGAACCTGTGATTAATTTATTACCCTGTTCTTACTGATTAAAGACACACCTTCTTCGTCTTTCTAACCTCCAAATGTTTGGATTGTGTTTAGGGAGAAGGTGCTCGTGCGGTCCCTCTCGCTGGCCATGTTGGCTTCGACAGTATGCCGGACCAACTGGTCAATAAGTCTGTCAACCACGGATTCTGCTTCAACATTCTTTGCGTCGGTGAGTTTCAAATGTTAAAGTTCGTTTTTTTTCTCCTTCAGGCACAAACAGGAATCATCCTGCCAAAATGTATGTCACTGATATGCCAACCCAATTCAGTCCGTCTTTGACCCACTTTGGTAACAGGCCGTTAGTCAACTTTGGTCACTATTGCTAATCCTTTCTCATTAATAGCAAGGAGGTTTTGGAGGAGATTGGAAATTATTTCTGTTATGTTTATCCATTTGACTGTAATTCTGTGGCTCCTCATATAATTGTTAAGTCAAAGGTAAGCATGTTTGGTTTCACCTATAGCAGCGTCAGTCATTACTTGAGAATGAAATGTGTGTGTCCTACCAAAACTCGGTCTGGGTTTGTGGATTAACGGTCGACTAGCAGCGTCAATATTTAACGCCATTAACGAGCACAGCGAAATTCTATTTTTTTAATTTATATTTACATTTCAATGCTATACATTTTCTATAACATTGCTATAAATAAATTGTTTTTTTTAATTACTGTTCAGAAATGTATTTATTCATTTTATTATTTGCACATTTCACTCCTGCCCATACTCAGCCGGTCTTACCTTACTTTTTTCAACATAAATAAGCCGCACTGGTCTGTCTATAAGCCGGAGATGCCTACCGGTACATTGTAAGTTAAACAAATTAACTTTACACAGGCTTTAACAAAACACAAGTTGTAAGAAAAATAAATACGCTTTAACGAAACACGGGATGTAACAAAAATAACTACGCTTTAACGAAATACAACTTGTTCTTTTTGCACTGAGTCAATTCCTCATACGGCTGTTTCCAACGTCTTATCATCGACTTATTAAGACTAAGCTCCCGTGCAGCAGCTCTTCCTTTTCCAACAGCCAGATCAATCGCCTTCAACTTGAAAGCTGCATCATATGCATTTCTCTGTGTCTTTGGCATGAGGGTGACTAAATGACTACCGTAATCAGAATGATGGGAAGTTTGAGCTCGATTTAATCTAAACAGTAATGAAAGCCTCATGCCTCCAAAAATGAGCATGTAAGCGTAGTACCAAAATACTTAGAATATAGAAACCAACTCAATTACCTTAACGATAAGAGTGTTATCAACAAATTACATTTAACAACGTCACAGAAGGTGTTTTTTTAGGAAACAAAGGTGAAAGCGAGAAAAATCCATATATCAGCCACGTCGCTGTTTAAGCCGCAAGGTTCAAAGCGTGGGAAAGAAGTTGCGGCTTATAGTCCGGAAATTACGGTACAGTTGTGTAAATAAGAGTAATGTACAGTTATAGTTCAGGATGTCTATCGTATCAGAGCTGATATTGGCCAAGGGGATTGTGGGGGGGAGACTAGTACAAGAGGCATGTTCCTTAGACTCACCCCCGTGGGGAAGAAGCAGTTCTTGTGACAGGATGTTTTGGTCTTGATAGGCCATAGCCATCTGCCAGAGTACTGTATAGTCTGTTCCCCGGATGGGAGGTTGTCTACCTTAATCTTTGCTGCCCGCCACAGTGACCTGGCTTTGAAAAGGTCCTTAAGAGACGGCAGCTTACATCCTATTGTCCGCTCTGCAGAGCCGATGCTGGTTGCAGTCTGGCTTTGTCCTTGACAGTGGCTGCAGCATACCAGACGGTGATGGAGGAGGTCAGGATGGACTCCATGATGCCTGTGTAGCCGTTTATCATCATGAACGTTGGTTGTTTGTACTTGTTGAGTTGCAGTATTATTTGGCAGTACATTGGGTTTAAGCCCAATGAAATAGGACAGCTCAGAGACAGCTTTGCACGTAAATATTTGTGCATATGTGCTACCAGTGCTGTGTTCAGTACAACAGGTAAGGCTGTTACTCCACTCCACTCATATTTAAGCCAGAAAAAAGCGAACATGTTAGTATTTCTGGCCAGAAAGCTTGACCCTTAAACTTGTTTTGAGTTCTAAACAGTCTGTCATCGTCAGCCATGACGCAAGTAGTCCTACCTAAAAGCATTGGTGTCGTTTTTCATCTAATTTAACCAGTCCCATTTAAATTATTATTTTGTTGTTGTTTTTTTATACTTCGTTACAACCCTGTCGTTGCGTTTTTTGCAGATTACATTCTCGACTGTTTAAAATAAGTGGGGTTGAATCAGGCAGCCTTTTAAAGTCGAAATGGCTGTCAGCCATCTGCGATGGACGATGGCATAGCCAAGGTGTCCTATGTCATTTTTTAGCAATCCTGAAAACTGTACCCAACTTAATTGAATGGTATTTGGGCAGTTGACACGGCAGGTTATCATATATTATGGGAAAATTGTGTCGTTGTAAAGCCTGTTTTATTTTGCTTTTGTTGCTCAAAATCTCACCAATTTTGTTGAAAGTAGAAAACATAAATGACTCTCCTCTGTTTTTTCACAATTTAAATGACTTCAAACCTGTTTGTGGTAAAAAATAAAAAAATAAAAACGTTCCAAACGTTCTGCTACGGCAGAATCCAAATGTAGCTCTGTTATTACAGCAAACTTTGTAAAGTCTGGTGTGTGGATCCAGGGGAAGCTACACTGTTGTAAAACTGCACAGGCCTACTGCGAAAAACAAAATGCAATCCAGAGGCTTGTGGTTGTGGTTGAAACAAAACAATCTCAATCGAGACCCAAAAGAAAAACGTCAAGCTACAGCAGTGTTAGTCTTCGTAACAACTGCCGTTTGTCTGCCCAACATTTCGTTATTTACCAATTGTTCTTAAACGTTGGATGTCAACACGCTGTCGTTACACCCTGTCGTCACCATGAGGTCCAGTTTGGATCCTTTCCAGGTTAGGTGCTCTTTGCCTAGTCTGCCGCTCTGCCAATGTTCTATAAGGACAACGAGAGACAGCGGAATCATCATGACCTGAGGTGCATTCTCTCTCTGTCACAGGAAATGTGAGGAAGGAGGAATCGGGCAATGTACTGTTTATTTCTGTCTCGCTTCCAATACTTAGTGTGAACTGGGAGTGACAGCCCGGGTGCATTGCAAATAGGAGACTGGCGGTATACTGCTCTGCGTGCTCCGTGTGTTAATGTGAAGTCGGATTTACAGAAATATTGCGGCCCAAACCGCACCCTACTCCCTCCACACTATGTGCAGGGTGATTTGGGACATAGCGCCAGATTTGCTCCCACTTGGAGAAGAAGGCTATACTGGCTCACTGGACTGACAGCTCCAAACAGTCTGAGTATATCAGAGTGCATCAGCACATCTGTGACTAAGAACAAGCTGACATTTATTGGGAGTAGGGCTTTGCTGTTACCTTGTGCAGGTGCAACATGTCACATGCTATGCTGTCTTTACATTATTAGACATTAGCACCTACATTATTAGACATTTCTGAACGACCTATCCGTTTTATTTCGTTGCAAAGCTCCGCGCCGGCTAACAGCAACAGAGCATTCCGGAGAAGGGTTCATACAGGGGCAGGGGGTCATGGGGGCGGGTGGGGTTCAGATTAGGGGTGTGCGATATGACGATATTTAATCGTGGACGATTAAAATGTCTCCACGATTCACTTTTTCGGAAATATCGTAGAATCGCGCTCCAGTGCACGTTCAATTAGATGCAGATCTATGGCGTTTTTTCAGCTACGTATCAACATGCAATGCGCGGTGCGCTAGATGTCAGCGTGTTAACACTAGAAGCGCCAACAGCCCATGCCCGCGGGCGTTGCAGTTAGTAATTAAAATAAATATATAATGTTGAAAAGCTACAGCCTCGTTCTTCCATGACTTTTCCTAAATACGTGCATTTTACCTTGTCCCGTTTTCAGAAACTGGATGCGTTTTGGTCTGATCTCGTTTTGGTCCGATCTATATTGGACACCGTTTTGGTCTGGTCTATATGAAACTGGATCCGTTTTGGTCTGGTCTATATAAAACTGGATGCGTTTTGGTCTGGTCTACATGAAACTTGACGCGTTTTGGTCTGGTCTACATGAAACTTGAAGCGTTTTGGTCCGATCTATATGAAACTGGATATATGTAACCGATTAATTTGCTGCGGTCTCATGTGCACTCATAACATCACTAATGAACACTGTGCGCAGTGCAACCGGTTAGTATGCGTGTCCTGCTCAGGCAGACAAAAGCTGCGAGATATACATAGATAATAGATTGATTGGCTTGGTTGAATTTGAATGAACTAGAAAAAAGAGGTAGGCCTACGTTTATAAAGAAATATATGTTTTACTAAATAAACAGAACGAAAATATAAAACGAAATTGATTAATGTATCTACCGGGTAACAGCAGAATATACCCGACCGTGACCAATATACAAACTGTGTTGTAAAATACGTGTTTCATTGTCTATAGTGCCTTAGTTACTGGGCTGTAATTACTATAATACATTTTACAAATGTAAATGATCAAATTATACACTGTAGCCTAATGTTTTTATTTCAACAGTCTGTGTTGCAATATATACGGCCAATCATGCGCAAATCATTTGATTGCGCGTCGCTTGTGATCTAAAATGTTTTAGCATTTATTACATCAAAATAGGACATACAGTTTGATTGATTTTAATTTATTCGATCTTTAGAAATTTAAATATCATAGCCTGTGCATTTTAAAATCATGGTTTTAATTTTGTATTGTATGGCTACATAAGACAATAAATAGGCTACATACTATTTTAGTAAAATGTTTTACTGCATAATTCACAATTCATTTAATTCAGGATGATAACACAGTAGATCATCTGATGCTGTAGATGGATGGCAGGTTACACAGTGAATGGATGGTGAAGCTGCGGATGAGAATGAAGGTGCTTCTTTGCACCATTGCACTTCCTTTAAATATACACGTGATTAAAATATGCTACTTTAATTTTTTTTTCCCTTTTATGTTTTGTTACCTTGTAACGCTATATTCTTTAAATGGAGATATAATTTGCTTGTATTGCAGCTCAGTAATTAGCAAAATAGTCTTAAAAAGCAACATGAAAAAGAATCGTGATAAAATCGTGAATCGTGATTTTTCCTGAAAAAATCGTGATATGATATTTTTCCCATATCGCCCACCCCTAGTTCAGATGACTAAATGTGTGAGGAAGAGACCAACAGAAAGCATACAATAAACAGTGTGGTGCTCTGCAGCCCAAACCCTCATGCATTTCTATTCCTAATATACTGTTGTGAAAGCCTATGATTCTTATCATCTGTGGCTGATAAATGCCTCACGAGCGCAGAACTACTATCACACTTAAGCTCCAGTACTTTCCACAAAAAAGTCCCCATTGTGAATCAACTGAACGGTGTGTGTGTGTGTGTGTGTGTGTGTGTTTTTTTCAGGCGAGACGGGCCTTGGAAAGTCCACTCTCATGGACACCCTGTTTAACACCAAGTTTGAGGGGGAGCCCACCCAGCACAACCAGCCGGGTGTGCAGCTCAAGTCCAACACCTACGAGCTCCAGGAGAGCAACGTGCGTCTCAAGCTGACTGTGGTCAACACCGTGGGCTTTGGCGACCAAATAAACAAGGAGGACAGGTGAGACACAATCTTGGCCATTCAACAAATGGGTTCTTCGGCTGTCCTCGTAGGAGAAACCATTTGTTGGGCTGGTGATTACTACTTTTGGGTTCCAGGTAGGACCAAGTTTAATTTACAACAATAACGAGACCTCTCTGGAACCATGATTTTTTTGTTGTTGACTGGAACACCTGAAGAACCCTATTTATACAGGCGTATATACCACTGCCAAAACAAGGTCATTCCCAGTAGCAACATTTTGTAAATGTTACTATTTTAATGCACATTTTTTAGATGGATCTTCAGTAGGCCACCACCTAACCTGAGTGATGTGGCCTCCTGTGAAGTATTTGTTGCCCCACTTATAAACCAATTGAAAAGCTTACAAATTAGGTGTGTTAACAATACAACTGAGTTGTAGCTATTGTAGATGTTGTTAAGACTGTGAAGTGGCAGTAGTCTGACACCTGGGCCCGTCTCTAGGGATAAATCACACTGTATCATGGGAAAGGGAGTACTTTATTCCTGCACCTGCAACCCCTCATCAGGGTGGAAATGTTTTAGTGAACACAGGCTCTCATTGTCTTGGCTCTGTTTACGTCCTGGCATGTGCTCCTTGCCCCGGCTCCTCGCCCCGGCTCCTCGCCCCGGCTCCTCGCCCCGGCTCCTCGCCCCTGCTCCTCGCCCCTGCTCCTTGTGTTAAAACTCACTGGGTGAAGGCCGATGTCGTGAATGATGTCGTAGCAGTGCCATGGCAGGCAGCTCATAGTAGCCCCACTCCAAAGTCCATTCCAGGTCTTCCCGGCTGCTCTGGTTAGACCCTCGAGGGAAAGGCTGTGCTAGTTACAGGACCCCTCTTGTGGGTCAGCGCTCCACGGTTAAAACTCACCCTGGTTCAGACTGCTTCACAGCAGAATCATGACAGATGGAGAAGCACGAGCTGAGGGCTGGCTGTTAGCAGTATTTATCATAAAGACGATCCCAGTCTTATAAGCACCCTTTTGGCTAGTATCTTCTGAGGGAGAGGTGGGAGAGGTGTTTGTGTGTGTGTGTGTGTGTGTGTGTGTGTGTGAACTGTATGTAATCAGTGGCTCTGAATAAACCTCATTTTGTGCAGCTTATCCTTTGCCTTAGCTGGCGTATTGCTTTGATGTTGCTGGCGTATATGCTCCGTGATCTGCATGCTCCCAAATTTCTTACCGCTTTCCAGTTCTGCCTCATCAGCAGATTCCTCAAATGGAGATGAGCTGTAGTCACTTAGCAATTTAGTTAGTTCCTGTGAAAAAATTTCTGGATTAAATAGAAAAGTGACTTTCATTTCTCTATTAAGAGATCCTTTTTTTACTGTTCTCTAGTATGGTGGGAGAAATCAGTCTTTTTTTAAGTAAAAACATTAGAAATGTAGCCTAGCCTTTATTTTTAAACCATAAAAACACTTTCTTTTTGAGTTGCACTGCTGTGTGCAAAATTTGGTTACTTCCTTTAGTCATTGTTTATTATGGTTTATGAGACAAATAACCCATTTCTCATTCTCTTCTCAGTTACAAGTCCATTGTGGAGTTCATTGACACTCAGTTTGAGGCCTATCTGCAGGAGGAGCTTAAAATCAAGCGCACCCTACACAGTTACCACGACACCCGTATCCACGCCTGCCTATATTTTATTGCACCCACGGGACACTCCCTTAAATCCCTTGACCTGGTGACTATGAAGAAGTTGGACAGCAAGGTGAGCTACTAAGCTGTTTATGTTCGCTATAATGCCAATGGCTGAGATGGTAGGAGGAAGGTTCTGGAAGGATCTGTTACCTGGGTGAAGATTGACCTAGTTGACCTAAATTGATACGTTTACACACTGTGTTTCTTTTATAGTAATTGGTCTTTTGAGTAATCAGATAAGCTCTGACAAAGATCTGATGAGGAAAGATCTAATGTGATTGGTCAAAAAGACACATTCCTGGGCAAAGAAATACCTCAATTGGCTTGCCTGTGTGTGTGTGTGTGTACACTGCATGTTGCTTTGGACCAAGATATCTGCCTAACGACCATGTACAGAATTGACCCTAATATGATGACAACCTCAAGTGGAGCGTCATATTTATCCTACCTATCAATAACATGTCCGAGTGGAAGAGACCATGAACGTGTAGATGCTAGATGAGCCCTTTATTGTTACTTTATAGTGGCTCGTAGACTCTTACACACCATTGGCTTCTTCACAGATGGGAAGTCATTAACATGTCCGAGTGGAAGAGACCATGAACGTGTAGATGCAACCTGAGTCATTTATCGTTACTTTATAGTGGCTCGTAGACTCTTACACACCATTGGCTTCTTCACAGATGGGAACTCATTCTGATTGGGATGTCGGCGTAGCTCAGCCGTGAACGCCGACCCCTGTTCACCACGGTGACTGCGCTCTTTATTTGCTTACGGCCACTCTTGTAAGCCCTATTTGCATAAAGATGTCCAAAGATGACAAAGGTGCTGCTTAGTGTTTGCCAATGCAGCTGTACCCTAACACCCCCCCCACCCGACCTGTGCATGCATTCAAATGCCTTTCCCAAAAGTAGAATGCTTGGGGGTGTGGTTAGGTAGGGTTAGGGTTGCCTGTTTTGCACCAGAGGTGTACATTGTCTCTTGTTCCTGAAAGAAAATTTGACATTTCACAAATCCCACCCGCCACGTTGGAATTGGTTTATTCCATTCCGGCTCATGTTGTCATACTGTATCACTCACCCCCCACGTTTCTACAGGGAGCAGCAGGGAGCTGGACCAAGTGTTTTCCTCTGTGGGGGTTAGATTGACAGGCTGTCGTTGGTAATTATGTGTTTGGACAGGACTTCACCCGATGAAGGATGTGTAGGAGGTTTACCCAAATTAATCTCTTGATTTTTCTTTATTTATCTATTTCACAATACTCTTCCAGCTCTTACTGCCGCCGATTTTTAAATAACATTTTCCAAGTGATTTTAAAATATGCTCGTACTGTAGGCTCACCCCCTCTCTGCATTCTTTCTCTTCTATCTCAGCACAAAGATGTCTGTAGCTATTTATAACAAGAGGGTTGTTCTGTTTCGATCTGTTGGCCCTGGGTAAAGGATATCGCTGCTATTTTACAAGACACAGGGCACTCATAGTACTTAAGAAAGGACCCAGATCTCAGAGTCTATTCATATCCTGTTTTGGCAAGAACCTTAACGCCCCAGTATAGTGACGGGGACACTATACTGTCAAAAAGCACCGTCCTTCGGATGAGACGTTAAACCGAGGTCTTGACTCTCTGTGGTCATTAAAAACCCCAGGATGAGGATGTCCTTCGATAAAGAGTAGGGGTGTAACCCCGGCATCCTGGCCAAAATTGCCCCTTGTCCCCTGTCCATCATGGCCACCTAATCATCCCCATATATATATATATATATATATATATATACTAATTGGCTTCATCATCACCGTCTCCTCTCCACTAGTAAGCTGGTGTGTGGTGTGCGTTCTGGTGCAATATGGCTGCCGTTGCGTCATCCAGGTGGATGCTGCACATTGGTGCTGTTAAAGCGTTTTGAGTGCCTAGAAAAGCGCTATATAAATGTAATGAATTATTATTATTATCTAACCTCACTCTAATACCTCCTTCTAGCATTATAAGAGGCTCACATCATCTAACCTCACTCTAATACCTCCTTCTAGCATTATAAGAGGCTCACATCATCTAACCTCACTCTAATACCTCCTTCTAGCATTATAAGAGGCTCACATCATTCAACCTCACTCTAATACTTCCCATCAGATTCTATCTCGATGTAGTGGTCCATTTCATGGAGAGGGTAGTGTGTATTCTGGGAACGCACATTTTATTTTATGGTGTGTGAATTGCAGTCAGTTTGACATGTATTTCCAGTTAGTATGCATGGTATATAATGGGGCCACCGACAGCTTTGGCTGATGTTAAACACTCAATAGACACAATAGACGGTTCTGTGGCTCAAAACAGACAATTACATTAAGCATTTAAAATTAATCGGATGGTTTAACTAGACCTAATTGTAACCTCTATACAGTTTCTGGTCTAATTTTGTATATTTTTACATATATTTCAAGTATTTTGGTTTATGGTTGCTGTACTACAGTTTTAACTCTTTAAGGGTACAGCCTACTAACATTTAACAATTGGATCTTTTATAACGCCAGGTGAACATCATCCCCATCATTGCCAAATCAGACGCCATCTCCAAGAGCGAGCTGACCAAGTTCAAGATCAAGATCACCAGTGAGCTGGTCAGCAACGGCGTTCAGATCTACCAGTTTCCCACGGACGATGAGACAGTCGCCGAGATTAACTCCACCATGAACGTAGGCAGACACCAGTTACACCGCCCGTATAGCTTTATGAGAATACAGCAAAGCGTTTACAGATATACAATTGTACTTAAAGAGGAAAAACAAAGATTAACTTTAGTCACAGGAATAAAATGTTCTATTTTCAACCAAGCAACTAACATGGTGTAAATTAATATTTTTGTGAGGTTCCTCTCACTTGAGTTCTTGGTCATATTCATTCCCAGGACCCTGAAACAACATGCAACAGTCACTGCAGGAGATGAGTACCATCTGTGTCCACTCCCGTCTCCCAGTCAGGAAGCCACACAGGGAGGGAACAGTGACTGTGTGGCTACAGGAAACTGTCAGTGTGGGAAAGTGCCTCAGGCTGCCCACAAGAGGGCGGGGCTAAACCAGAGTAGTGACATAAGCGGATGTAAGATTCCAGGCCAGCTGACATGCCTTATTCAATAAGCATCTTGCAATGACGCGGTCGGCTGCAAAAAGGTCCCAGCTGCGAAAGTAGCTCTCCAATTATTTTCTATGTGGCTTTTGTTTGTAGGGAGAAGCTAACAATTTATAGTCGTAGGCCTTGCCGGAGTGCATTTCCCTCTGGAATATGTTTCCCCAGCAATCAGATTGCCTCTGTCAAAAAACGTGCAGCAGTTTATCAAACAAACCCAGTTATGTAATGTAATAACGATGAGTCTAGTGGCACAATATTAACAGGAAGTGTGGGTAATCTGTCTGTGTGGACGTGCTTGGCTGCATGACATGCCAGCGCTTTTCTACATGATGCTGGTGTGAACACTTCAGAGGGTGAAGACGAACTGACGACAACCAGCTCCCCCCTTTCGCTCCGCAGGGCCATTTGCCATTCGCCGTGGTGGGCAGCACGGAGGAGGTGAAGATCGGCAACAAGATGGTGAAAGCACGGCAGTACCCCTGGGGCACGGTGCAAGGTAAGCCGGGTCACACAGAGGAAGTCGGGGGGGAAGGGGGTCTCCCGTTATTCCGACCACCATATCCCTCCTAGAGACAGTAACTCCCTGAACCAGAGCACTCACACCACCATATCCCTCCTAGAGACAGTAACTCCCTGAACCAGAGCACTCACACCACCATATCCCTCCTAGAGACAGTAACTCCCTGAACCAGAGCACTCACACCACCATATCCCTCCTAGAGACAGTAACTCCCTGAACCAGAGCACTCACACCACCATATCCCTCCTAGAGACAGTAACTCCCTGAACCAGAGCACTCACACCACCATATCCCTCCTAGAGACTGTAACTCCCTGAACCAGAGCACTCACACCACCATATCCCTCCTAGAGACAGTAACTCCCTGAACCAGAGCACTCACACCACCATATCCCTCCTAGAGACAGTAACTCCCTGAACCAGAGCACTCACACCACCATATCCCTCCTAGAGACAGTAACTCCCTGAACCAGAGCACTCACACCACCATATCCCTCCTAGAGACAGTAACTCCCTGAACCAGAGCACTCACACCACCATATCCCTCCTAGAGACTGTAACTCCCTGAACCAGAGCACTCACACCACCATATCCCTCCTAGAGACAGTAACTCCCTGAACCAGAGCACTCACACCACCATATCCCTCCTAGAGACAGTAACTCCCTGAACCAGAGCACTCACACCACCATATCCCTCCTAGAGACTGTAACTCCCTGAACCAGAGCACTCACACCACCATATCCCTCCTAGAGACAGTAACTCCCTGAACCAGAGCACTCACACCACCATATCCCTCCTAGAGACAGTAACTCCCTGTACCAGAGCACTCACACCACCATATCCCTCCTAGAGACAGTAACTCCCTGAACCAGAGCACTCACACCACCATATCCCTCCTAGAGACAGTAACTCCCTGAACCAGAGCACTCACACCACCATATCCCTCCTAGAGACAGTAACTCCCTGTACCAGAGCACTCACACCGCCAAGAGGGACGCGTTTCCGCTTATATAATGTTGTAAACATTTGACCTTTTACTCCCTCTGTTTTTTTGACCATTTACTCCACTCATAATTCCAAGTGTGATAAGTGGCTGCAGCTGTCCCCGATGTCATGACACTTTTGGACAGATGTGCATCAGTGGGTTTGGCGCTTTGCATAAATAATGTAGTCAGTAATGTGCAAAAAAGTATGGAAAGTTTTGCTACGATTAGAGATTCCTGCTATAATTGCCAAATGTAATGCTTGAAAAGTGCTAGATTTCAACAGCTTTTAGTTAAATGTCATATTTGTCATAATTTTCAAGGATGTATTAAATTGTAGGATACTATGGTTGGATGTGTTTGACACTTCCGCAGCCACCATTTTTCTATCAGTATAGGATGTGTTGATATGGGTGAACCCCAGCCCCTCCCAGCAGCTAATGAATCACACATGCAATATCGCTAGCCCATGGCTGTCTTTGACTTTGTTCACCACACTCAATTCAGTCCACTGTGATGGGGCATATAGTGCCAGGGGTCACTGCACATGCCCGCCGCTAGATACCAGAAATTGACCCGTCACAGTAGCTGCATTAACGAGCGGAGCTGCATTTGTGGGCATTTGTTAACGCACCAGTGGACTCATGACTCATTACACACGCCTGCACATTTCATTCGCAGTTTATTCCACATTGCGTTTTAAACCAGCCGTCGTTATTTTACCACAGCTGTCACTCGTTTAATCGACGCAGGCTAATTTGTCAAGCCGCGTTGACTTATAGAACGATGTAAAGTGTATACACTCAGACATGGCGTGTGTGTGTGTTGTCAACAGTGGAGAATGAGAACCATTGTGACTTTGTGAAGCTGAGGGAGATGCTGATCCGAGTCAACATGGAGGACCTGCGGGAACAGACTCACACACGCCACTACGAGCTGTACCGCCGCTGCAAGCTGGAGGAGATGGGCTTCAAGGACACGGATCCTGACTGCAAACCCTTCAGGTGCGGCTGCTCTCATTCATATTTCCTTTTTATTTCCAGTGTCCCGACTCTGTCCTACCTATTTCCAGTGTCCTGACTCTGTCCTACCTATTTCCAGTGTCCCGACTCTGACCTACCTATTTCCAGTGTCCCGACTCTGACCTACCTATTTCCAGTGTCCTGACCTGTCCTACCTATTTCCAGTGTCCTGACTCTGTCCTACCTATTTCCAGTGTCCTGACCCTGTCCAAGCTATTTCCAGTGTCCTGACCCTGTCCTAGCTATTTCCAGTGTCCTGACTCTGTCCTACCTATTTCCAGTGTCCTGACTCTGTCCTACCTATTTCCAGTGTCCTGACTCTGTCCTAGCTATTTCCAGTGTCCTGACTCTGTCCTACCTATTTCCAGTGTCCTGACTCTGTCCTACCTATTTCCAGTGTCCTGACTCTGTCCTACCTATTTCCAGTGTCCTGACCCTGTCCTACCTATTTCCAGTGTCCTGACTCTGTCCTACCTATTTCCAGTGTCCTGACTCTGTCCTAGCTATTTCCAGTGTCCTGACTCTGTCCTACCCATTTACAGTGTGTGTCCTAGCTATTTCCAGTGTCCCTGACTCTGTCCTGACCTGTCCTACCTATTTCCAGTGTCCTGACCCTGTCCTAGCTATTTCCAGTGTCCTGACTCTGTCCTACCTATTTCCAGTGTCCTGACTCTGTCCTACCTATTTCCAGTGTCCCGACTCTGTCCTACCTATTTCCAGTGTCCTGACTCTGTCCTACCTATTTCCAGTGTCCTGACTCTGTCCTACCTATTTCCAGTGTCCCGACTCTGTCCTACCTATTTCCAGTGTCCTGACTCTGTCCTACCTATTTCCAGTGTCCGACTCTGTCCTGACCTAGCTATTTTCCAGTGTGACTCTGTCCTACCCAGTGACTCTGCTATTTCCAGTGTCCTCCTGTCCTAGCTATTTCAGTGTCCCTATTTCCAGTGTCCTGACTCTGTCCTACCTATTTCCAGTGTCCCGACTCTGTCCTACCTATTTCCAGTGTCCCGACTCTGTCCTACCTATTTCCAGTGTCCCGACTCTGTCCTACCTATTTCCAGTGTCCCGACTCTGTCCTACCTATTTCCAGTGTCCCGACTCTGTCCTACCTATTTCCAGTGTCCCGACTCTGTCCTACCTATTTCCAGTGTCCCGACTCTGTCCTACCTATTTCCAGTGTCCCGACTCTGTCCTACCTATTTCCAGTGTCCCGACCTGTCCTACCTATTTCCAGTGTCCCGACTCTGTCCTACCTATTTCCAGTGTCCCGACTCTGTCCTACCTATTTCCAGTGTCCCGACTCTGTCCTACCTATTTCCAGTGTCCCGACTCTGTCCTACCTATTTCCAGTGTCCCGACTCTGTCCTACCTATTTCCAGTGTCCTGACTCTGTCCTACCTATTTCCAGTGTCCTGACTCTGTCCTACCTATTTCCTGTTTCTTAAACTGAATGTAGAGCTCGGTTGTAACAAACGACTCATTGGTGTGACATTATGACCTGTCTTCTTCTGTGTACACACCAGTCTGCAAGAGACCTATGAGGCCAAGAGGAATGAGTTCATGGGGGAGCTGCAGAAGAAGGAGGAGGAGATGAGGCAGATGTTCGTCCAGAGAGTGAAGGAAAAGGAGGCTGAGCTTAAGGAGGCAGAGAAAGAGGTGTGTATCTGTGTGTTTACAGGTTTTACCAGCCAGGTGGGGACAAACATTCCAGCAGGTATAGTAATTCAAGGCAATGTGACTGTTTTAGGGGGTTAGGTTTAGGGTAATAGCTAAAGGTTTCGGTTTAAGGTAGGTTTCTGGGGTTTCCATTGCTAGTAACACTTTAGTTCTGCCTTACATCATGAACATTCTTAGCCACCTTACAAGAAATATGGATGCATCTCTAAACACTCAAAATGCGTTTATAAGACATGAGTCTTCTGCAATGCCCCGCAGCTGCATGAGAAGTTTGACCGACTAAAAAAGCTGCACCAGGACGAGAAAAAGAAGCTGGAAGACAAGAAGAAGTCTCTGGACGACGAGCTCAACGGTTTCAAGCAGAAGAAGACAGCCGCTGAGCTGCTGCAGTCCCAAGCCCAGCAGGCAGGGGGCTCCACCACTCTAAAGAGGGACAAGGAGAGGAAAAAGTAAGTCACAGATGGTGGAGTAAAGATTTAACTCAAGCCGTTTGTCATTGTAAAATGATGGTAACGCGGAAACGCTCAGGTACATCCCCACTTGAGCTTCCCGTTTCTTACTAGTATCGAAAACATGTATGTGAGAAAGATCCAGACTAGAGCTGTGCAATTATTAGAATTTTAGATATGCCCTCCGATGACTATAAAAACAAAATAATTGAGCTAAAAAAAATATTGGCCCGCATGAATTTTTTTTTTTAAACCGTGCGCCATTTTTCTTCATATGAACAGGGGTCATGTTTATCAGGAACCCAAATGGACTCAAACGGGCATGATCTAACTGGACTTGACAAAAACGGAAATACTAATTTCCATGTTCTGCTACAAAATGTTTCTAAACATGTTCAGTCCCTACTGAAGGCGACCCAGGTATCCTTTAGGACACTGGACCGGAGCAGTCTGGATGCCACAACCTGATCTAGGTGGATTAAACTGGATCAGGTGGGGTCAAACTGGACCATTTGGTACTATTGTTTCCTTTAGATCATTTTCCAGGTGGGACTCTATGGCAATAGCATGTAGACCGTGATTAACCCAAATCAGAGATGTGATTAACCTGAATAAGGGGTGCGTCATTTAGACAATTACAGAGAAAACACATAGATTGTCATTCCGCTTGTTAACAAAGCCATGCTAATGATGTTTTGTCAACACAATCAGTTAACATATTCATGTTCCCCTTCATCAGGTCTTTAGATATGTTCATCCAGATGGGAAGGACTAATGTATATCGAACTATGAATGTGATTTGATTCTGTGTTGTTTGTGGAGCACTTAACTGGTGCACAGAACTGCCAAACCGTGTAAATGAAGGAGCCGGAAACACATTAACAAACGACAAACTCCTTACACGCGCCTAGTGTCAGCGCCTTTCTGAAACCATTTTGGTTTGCCCCGTTTATGTCTCAGAACAAATAATGGTTTCTCTCCCCAGTGTAATGGGTAAGTTAAATGTTGAAATGTAGAAGTAATGTATGGAGACATGCTCAAGGGAGTAGCTTAGCAGTTTATCCAGCTACATCTTTGCAGCTTTATATATGAAATTAGTCATATTAGTAAGGTTTTCTGATCGCAAGTAAGCTATAATAAATCTCCATGTAAACAAATGTATCTCTATTTGACTTGGGTATACAGTGATCTGATTATGTTGACCCTCCCAACCAGCAACTGCTTGTTTTACCTGTTGAACTGAGCTGGGGTAGAGTAGCCGCGGCCACATTTACAGGGGTTATTCTCTCTGATCCTTACATGTTGGTAATGACCCCTGATTGTCTGTTCAAGCTGAAGTGAGTCCCGTCACCAGCCCTGTTAGAACGGACGAAGAAACTCGCACTGAGAGAGGTTTTCACCTGTTGTTGTTATAACATGATTTTCAAATCCACTGTCAGTTCTCCATCTCTGAAACCCGTAGTCCCCCACCCATTAGGAAGCTGCGTTAACTCCTCACTGTGTTCACATTACTAGCCCTCCCATTCCCTTCGTTCCTCTGGGCTACTGAAAACATTGTTGGCCAGGTTCCCAGACAAAGATTAAGTCTTGACCTAGACTAAAACCTAAAATGCCCAGCTTAATTACGTCCGGGAAACAGGCTCTATGAATTCTACTTCCTTATTGACTCAGTTGTCGAAATTCCAGACATCACCTTACTATTTGTTTTTGAGATCATAAAATAAATGATGTAGACAGCTTAAATTCCATAACAATGTTTTATTCAGTAAGCAGAGGACACGCGCATGTTTTAATAAGTGTTTCAGTGTGGATTATGTGAGTGCATGTGTCACCAGTGTTGCATCCATGCTTTTTTACAGTTAACTCCTCCCACACTTGCTGCATGCTGCATGAGACATCATGTCCTGGTAAGGCTTGTTCACTCACTCACTCCAAAACCTCTGTTAATAACTATAATAAGATCACAACGGTCAAGAAAGTCATCAATGCAATTATGAAATACGTTTATTTTACATTTCTTGTAGCTCTTAAAAATATAGGCAAATCAAGTCTATATACTTACTTTCATAAAGGTATTTCATAAATGACAACTTCTTAAATCTAATGTTAGAAATGACCCGTAGCATTTACAGCTACTTTTTTTTTTACATATTTTATTTCTGGCCCACAGCTCAGTTGCAGACACTTATGGCCGGGGCAGTTCATTATGTTCTATGGTTGGCAGTGCCCATGCATGCCAGCCTTCTAAAGACACAAAACCACCAAGTGTATTAGCTCCTATCTGATGTTCTGTTCCATCTCATCTGTCTTCTCCAAAGAAAAACAATCAGCTTCTGTTTCATCTCTGCCCAGCCACTACACAAAGAGTTTTTTTCATAGACCAGAAGAATCTTTTAAGGTCACGCTAGTGTGCCATTCAGGCCTAAGG